>OX457045.1:724352-1006852 GCA_949752735.1 Lumbricus terrestris
CGTCCTCCACTGACTCCTTGTCACCTTGTGATAATTAATATGTTGTGTTATGTTATGTTGAGCAGAGGAGGTCAGTGGGCGCAGCGCTCTACGAGAAAGTCTTCAATCATTTGGATCTCATTGAAACGGAATATTTCGGTCTACAGTTCTCGGATGAACTCAACATTCAAGTAAGTCGCGCACATTTCTTTCTTTCGTGGATCGCTTTCATCATCATCATCAGACACAAATGTCTTTTCATCGTCATCAGACACAAATGTCTTTCATCATCATCAGACACAAATGTCTTTTCATCGTCATCAGACACAAATGTCTTTTCATCATCATCAGACACAAATGTCTTTCATCATCATCAGACACAAATGTCTTTTCATCGTCATCAGACACAAATGTCTTTTCATCAACATCAGACACAAATGTCTTTTCATCATCATCAGACACAAATGTCTTTCATCATCATCAGACACAAATGTCTTTCATCATCATCAGACACAAATGTCTTTTCGTCATCATCAGACACATATGTCTTTTCGTCATCATCAGACACAAATGTCTTTTCATCGTCATCAGACACAAATGTCTTTTCATCATCATCAGACACAAATGTCTTTTCGTCATCATCAGACACAAATGTCTTTTCATCATCATCAGACACAAATGTCTTTCATCATCATCAGACACAAATGTCTTTCATCATCATCAGACACAAATGTCTTTTCGTCATCATCAGACACAAATGTCTTTTCATCATCATCAGACACAAATGTATTTTCATCGTCATCAGACACAAATGTCTTTTCATCATCATCAGACACAAATGTCTTTTCGTCATCATCAGACACAAATGTCTTTTCATCGTCATCAGACACAAATGTCTTTTCATCATCATCAGACACAAATGTCTTTTCGTCATCATCAGACACAATTGTCTTTCATCATCATCAGACACAAATGTATTTTCATCATCATCAGACACAAATGTCTTTTCATCATCATCAGACACAAATGTCTTTTCGTCATCATCAGACACAAATGTCTTTTCATCGTCATCAGACACAAATGTCTTTTCATCATCATCAGACACAAATGTCTTTTCGTCGTCATCAGACACAAATGTCTTTTCGTCGTCATCAGACACAAATGTCTTTTCATCATCATCAGACGCAAATGTCTTCCATGCATGCGTGTACTGTTGGCATAGAAGGCCTTCGAACATAGGATTTATTTGCCCGACTCTGTTTTCTGAGCAGACAAAGGTCTGCACTGAGCCATTAGGCTGCATTAGCCATGCCCTGAATGAAGCGTCATAGAATCTGGTTTAGCTAAGGATTTAACAGAATCTTTGTTTGTGCTTTCAGTGTTGGCTGGACTCGACGAAACCTATTCGAAGGCAGGTTCAACTGGAGAAAAACTCCCGTATGTGGTGCCTCATTTATTTCACATCTACTGAAAATCTTACAATTCCAGTATATATTGGCTATATCATCATCATCATCATCATCATCATCATCATCATCATCATCATCATCATCATCATCATCATCATCATCATCATCATCATCATTCACCATGAGCCATATGCTTGTAGGTGTCCAATGTCAACTTCGTCTTCTTCTTCCAACCGCCTCTGTCCTGGGCCAGGTTGGCTATATATGCACATAAAATTATGTATTATATAATATATAATATATATATTGAAAGGCAAAGACAGTCACACAGACAGAGACAGACTGACATATAGAGAGAGAGACACAGAGAGACAGCTCAGCTCCGCTGAATTGCTATGTTTCATGGTATTTTTAAAGTTGCTTTTGTGGTTACTTAGGCTAATAATTGTGTAGGAAATTGTTTATTTATTGTTTATTTATATTTAGCTCGAAACAGGTGGTTGATTGTTTGTTGCACATTTAATTGATGTCGGGTGTGTTGACACCGGTGTTAACCCTAACCCTAGCGGTTATTTAACGGTCTGAAGTTAAGACGTTGTTTCAGCAAGCAAAGATGACAAACGTTGTAAGGCTGCCAATTAGCACCAACTGCCAATTAGCAAAGACGTTCTTAACCCCTTGGCTGACACGCCATCATGGTCTAAACGACACCTCGTGTGCCACCACATAACATGTAAATGTACAAAGTAATTTATTGTTGCAATTATAGTTTATGTGCGACATTCAATATTATATAAATAAAAATATCATATCTATGTGAATAAATGCCGATATATTAAGTTATTTTCACCGGAAACTGACCAACTCGTATGCTAGAAGAGCTTAGGTAGGCCTACTTGGAACTGAATGCTGCAGACTGGGTCACCATTTTACCCACATATGCTACTTCCAGAAATTTATTTTCTTGTTCAATAAAGAGCAAAGCAATCATGTGTGTAAAAATCAGTTTTTGATGGGCACTTGATGCAGATCGGCTGCCTTTCCTGTAGGAAAACAACATTGCTTTGATGGCCTGGCTTTGCGATCTCTTCAGTTCTTTTCCCAGAAATATCTTCCTGTTAGGAGCAATGTCGGTACAATTGCATTGATCAAAGCATGATGCACTGCTGCAGTAAATAAATCGATAACATTTTTGCGTCCAAAAGTGATTATCAAAAGTGATGTCAAAAGTCTTAATTTATCACAAAACAAGGCTGAAAGCGACTTAGATATTTTTTAGACACGCCCAAAACACGATCAACATTGACATTATTTAGTACATTGAGAATGACCATACAAACTGAGCACAAAAGTAGTCGAATACCAGCCAAAACATTGATTAACATACATAATTGACTCTCAGGAGCATATATTATACTTCAGATGATAATCAGTGTCTCCAGTGCCGCACTATAATTATATAGGCACAGAGGCAGTTGTACTTATTGACGAGCGGCGCTCGTCATAATTATAAGCAGGCAAGGGGTAAATCGGTTGTATAAATAGTAAGCCTTTGAATGTGAGTAATGAAGACGATGCTGTTTCTACTGAACCACCGACGATGATTTCACACGACGACGTCGATCCCATACATGTGATGTGATGTGTCTGCTTGGAAGAAGAGGAGGAGCAACTCTAGGCTATAATACTGTTTACCGTAATCCGACACACACGTACATGACCTCCGACCTCCTCAGACCAGGTCGGAGGTCCTCCTCCTCCTCCTCCTCCTCCTCCTCCTCCTCCTCCTCCTCCTCCTCCTCCTCCTCCTCCTCCTCCTCCTCCTCCTCCTCTGTGTGCAGAGGTTGTCATTTTCGTTCGTCTCATATTATCTGATGACTTTCCGTTTTGATTTCGTCATCATCACCGTCGTCGTCGTCGTCGTCGTCGTCGTCGTCGTCGTCGTCGTCGTCGTTCCATTTCAGTATAATCGTCCTTTTGCTCGCTATCATCATCGTCATCGTCATCGTCATCGTCATCGTCATCATCATCGTCATCGTCATCGTCATCGTCGTCGTCGTCGTCGTCGTCATCGTCATCATCATCGTCGTCGTCGTCGTCATCGTTGATGCCAGATGATGGTGACTGTGGGAGTGTGGGTGCTGCTGTTATTACTTGTCTGTCTGCCTGCCTGTCTGTATGTCTGTCTGTCTGCCTGCTTGTCTGTCTGCCTGCCTGTCTGTCTGTCTGTCTGCCTGCTTGTCTGTCTGCCTGCCTGTCTGTATGTCTGTCTGTCTGTTGTTGTCTTTGTAGATGGGGAACAGATGTACGTCTTCAGGTTTCGTGTCAAATTCTATTCGTCTGATCCAAACAATCTGAAGGAGGAGATAACTAGGTCAGAAAACCTGCTTCTCCTCTGTCCCTCTCCAGTTGCCACTATCTCTGTCTACGTCTGTCTGTGTGTGTGTTTGTGTGTCTGTCTGCCTGTCTGTCTGTGTGTGTCTGTCTGTCTGTCTGTCTGTCTGTCTGTCTGTCTGTCTGTCTGTCTGTTACTGTCTCTGTAGCATTCGTGGACACGGTTATTCCTCATGCGTCTTGTTTTGGCCAGTGGCTCAATCCAAAGCGTCTGAACACCTTTCGTCCTATTGATAACAATAATTATTGCGTTTTGCCTGTCTCTTTCAATCTACCATAACCTGTCTACATGTATGATGTGCGTATTTGCGTGTCTGTCCGAATCTTTTTAACTAAGACTTAGCTCAATTTTTTTGAGGCACATAAGGCTTTGTCATATTTTGCTGAAATATTAATTGCTTGGAGGCCCAATGTAGCGTATGCGCTGCGCTATTTGTAAGGTTTGAGCAGAGAGGAAGTCGTGGTGAGGAATCATTCACGGTCTGTCTACAGTTTTATTGAATGTGTTTAGAGGATTGTTTTGTTCAGGTGTGGGAGAGTCTGCTTCCGTTTTATCTGCCGCTGTAACCATTGTTAGCGTCTCTTTTGTTCCTTCGTAGAACAAAATCATTGATGCAGTGCGTCGCTCTGTTGCAGCCTTCACCTCTTGCAATAATCATACAATAGATTGATTCAACTATGGCTCTTCACTCTTCAATCTGATCGATACACGTAACACGTGACTAAATCGGTTTCCCCTTCCCCATGTGAAATGGAGACGATTAATTATTATAGCCCAGACCAAATACATCTGCGGAATAATAATAATAATAATAATAATAATAATAATAATAATAATAATAATAATAATAATAATAATAATAATAATAATAATAATAATAATAATAATAATAATAATGTGTGGCACATTAATATGTCGATAATAGCCTAGACATTAGGGTGGTTCGAATGTAATGGACAAAAAACGTTTTCTTGAATAATAATAATAATAATAATAATAATAATAATATTATTATTATTATTATTATTATTATTATTATTATTATTATTATTATTATTATTATTATTTACTGTTGCGTTACGTTTTTGAATCGTCAAAAAACGGTGGGTGGCCTCACTAAAAGTGATATAACTTTTGTTCTGTTTGAAATATTTTGATGAAATCTGGCCATCATGTGTAGATATGAATTGTCTTTAAGCTTGTAAAGTTTCATTTCGAAATTCTTAGTGTTGACCAAGATATTGGCAAAAAACCTGGGGTCTTTTTTGGCCCACCCTGTATGCCGATGCAGTTGTAAACTTTTAGCTACTTATAAAATGGCTACTGAATTGTTTTTTCCCCAAGTCTTCGTACCGTTATTCGTTAGGATAGGCGACAGAAATTCCGGTGTCACGAAATAGAGTATCCCCCGTATTAATTGTATCCCCCAAAATTAAAAAAGTCGAAAAAACCGCTTTCGCGTGTAGTTTTTTTTGCAAATTAATTTTTATCTGCTTTGTTTTGAACAATGACACAAACAGTTATGTTTATTCCGACTAGATAATTTGTTTTGCCCTGTTTTTAGAGCACTTAAAACATTTAAAACACTTAAATAAATTCGAGTTGCCTTTATCTGAGCATTGCCTAGGACACTTAAAACAATTAGTCACTCTAAATTTTGATTACAGTATAAATATTTTTATTATGCGCATCTTTCAAAAAAGGGGATAGAATGGTTTATCCCCCCGGATAGTATAGACCGGTTAATTCCATCCGAGGGGATAGATTAGTTCATCCCCCCGGATAGCTTTCAGGGGGGATACTCCGTTTCATGACACCGGCCCCTGGTCAAGGCAATTGCCAGTTTATTTAGACTTATGAAAGAAATTTATAAATCAAATTTTTTTAAATAGACGTGCGCGTACGGGTTGTTGCGCCATTTGATATTATATTTTTAGATACTACTATGATTTTATTGAGTTGTTATTTTAGAAAAATATATATGTTGATTTATTTAGAAAGGGATGCGTAAATCATAAATTTTTATGACTACCCTGCCACATTGCCCCTACGAGGTGCCGGAGTCACGAAATAAAGTATTCCCGATACATAGTCTCTCCCTGAAACAGTCTCCCTCTAGCTAAAACTCTGTACCGCTTTTGGAAGAAATTCTCTGATATTAGAGTACCGGTACATATATTTTCTTGTTAAATAATTTAGCAGCGTAAACTAAAAGTTTAATATACTCGTCTAAATTTTTTATGCGATTGTAGCCCATTTCACGCTGAACGGGGGAGACTTTCGTAGACGGAGGAAATATTCTCCCCCGTAGATTTTATTTCAGAATATAGGCCTACTCTCCGGGGGACGAATTTATTCCGGAACAGATTCGCCGGTGGAGAATCTATTTCGAAATAAAGTCTCCGGGCGAGGTTTTAGGGTAGACTCTGTAACGGGACACCGGCCCCTGGACATTTGCCTCTGCCCCAACCCCCTTCCACGGACCTGGGTTTCATAATTCCTTATCAAACTGCTGGCTAGTTATCATCAGCATTTTGATTTCTGTTTTCATTGTCTAGATATCAGTTCTTCCTTCAGTTGAAGTCTGACGTTGAGACTGGTCGACTCCATTGTCCTAAGGATACAATGACGGCCGTTGACCTTGCTGCTCTCGTTCTTCAAGGTCAGCAGAATATTAGTTGTCCTTTCTAATACAGTCTTCAATTTTCTACATTAATACATTCGCGGCATACAGATTGCATACTCTGTTTGTCTGTCTGTCTGTCTGTCTGTCTCTGCTCTGTCTCTGTTTCTTCCATTATGCACACACTTCTGGTAATCGGAGCACACGGAAACAGCTGACTTTTTCACTGAGCTGCTATCTTGTAAATTGCAGCAACTTATTAGTTTCCTTATCGGTTTTGTGTCGCACACGAATTCAGTTGATTCTTTTGACAAGTCTTGCCATCAAAAGCACAAAGAGACTAAAGCCAGCGGACCGACCGACTGTGCGATGCACTGAGAGAAGCTGAGCACTGCTACTTGCTGTAGGCAATCTATTCTGAGAGGCGGTGTATAATACTCAGACACTGGAACAAGTGTATACTGTATAATTATACACCGTGGTTCAAAAAAGTAAGCCAATCTGTTTTTCAAATATCTCCAATGCCTGATAACATATCACGCTAAAAGTTTCCAAATATTTAGAAAATTGGACCAAGGATACGATTCCAAAATTTCAAGAGATAAAGTTGAACGGATAAAAAGATATGAATCTTTCAACTTCATATGCCGAAATTTCAGTTTACAAGCAATTTTCTGTTAGATTCAATGAAATGTAAGTCAAATTGTTTTTCTTATATCGCTAATGCCTGATGATTAATCATTCTAAAATTTTCCAGATATGTAGAGAATTGAACTAACAATATGATTCCAACATTATGGTTTGACTATTTAATTAAATAAGATGCTCAAAATGTTCTCCTCCTGTTTGCATGCAAACCTGGAGGCAGCAGCATCGTCGATTATCCTCTGGTCAAGGCCATCCCACACTTCAAACAAGCATTGATTCAGATCGTTTATATCATGGATTGTTGTCTGGTAGACTCGGTCTTGCATCATGCTCCACACTTTATAGTCGGCAGGATTCAAATCTGGGCTGTTCGGAGGCCATAATGTGGGAGAAATGAAGTCTGGCGTCTCTCTTGCCATCATTTCGATGGTTTCCTTGGCCCTTCGGGCTGGGGCACTGTCCTGTTGAAAAACAAGGCAGCCTTCTGGGGCTAGATTTCTGATTACAGGTAGAAGATTGTTGTGACACCAGAACGTCGCGATAATAGGCTCCATTAATTTTTACTCCAGGATCAATGAAGACTACAATGGGAACTACCAAGCGTCGAAACCGCAACGGACACCATAACAGACTTGCTGAAAACTGATATTTCGGGAGATCAAGTTGAAATATCTATATCTTTCTATTCGTTCAAATTTATGACATGATATTTTGGAATCCTATTCTTGGTTCAATTCGCTAAATATTGGGAAAATTTTAGTATGATTAATCATCAGACATTAGAGATGTAAGAAAAACAGTTTGGCTTACATTTCATGTAAGCTAACAGAAAATTACTTGTAAACTGAAATTTCGGCACATGAAGTTGAAAGATTCGTATCTTTTTATCCGTTCAACTTTATCTCTTGAAATTTTTGAATCATATTCTTGGTCCAATTCTCTAAATATTTTGAAACTTTTAGCGTGATATGTTATCAGGCATTGGAAATATTTGAAAATCAGTTTGGCTTACTTTTTTTAAACCACGGTGTATATAATATCCTGAGAATAGGACATCGGTCTGTGATGTGGCGGTTGCTTATAATGATGTGAGTTCTGTTCTTCTGTTCTTTCGTCGATTTCAGCTGAGGTGGGTGATTACGATGAGTCTCAACATTCGCTCGGATTCGTCTCTCAATTCAAGTTTCTTCCCAATCAAACAGAAGACATGGAAACTGCGATTCTGAAGAAATTTAAAACCTACAGGTTATTGTTATTACTTTTAATATTATTGCCGTTGTTTTTTTTTATTGTTCTTGTTTTTGTTGTTCGTTTTTATTGTTGTTGTTGTTTCTGTTGTTGCCACTTCTTTCTATTTCTTTTCTGCAAACTTGTTCAGCGTTCAGCATTCTCAGCCACTGATGATGATGATGATGATGGTATTGTTGTTGTTGTTGTTGGTGGTGGTGGTGGTTGTGGTGGTCGTGGTGGTCGTGGTGGTGGCGGTGACATGAGGCTCGTGTACCATAGGGCCTACCATTAAAGTAACGAAGTCTTTCCGGGGTCAAGACATTTGAATGCAGAGTAAATGCAGCAGATTGACTCTTGACCTGATGACCTGATATGTCATCCTGAGGTCGGGAGCGCCTCTGAGGAGTTCTCTAGAAGGGGCGCTATATAAATGTACGGTTACAATTACAATGTGCATGATTGATTGGTTGATCTTATTTACACGGTGACTTCTTTTGCTTCTAACAATGTCAATCTTTCCCCACTACTAGATAAGCTGTGGCTCTGCCATTAACTGCTTCCCCTCTCTCTCTTTTTCTCTCTCCTCCTACATGTACGTCTCCGTCTCCATTTCCCCTCCCCTTCCCTTCCCCCCCCCCCCCCTCCCCTTCCCCCTCCCACTCCTGTCCCCTCCCGTCCCTCCCTCTCCCTCTCCCTCTCCCTCTCCCTCTCCCTCTCCCTCTCCCTCTCCCTCTCCCTCTTTCTCTCCCTCTCCCTCTTTCTCTCCCTCTCCGTCTTCCTGTTTCTCTCCTTCTCCCTCTCCCTATCTCTCACTCTCTCACTCTCTCTGTATCTTCCTATCCATCTCTTTTAACCTCTCTCTTTTTCTCACACGCTGTTTGTCTTGTTAGGGGCCTGACGCCGTCTAGATGCGAGTTGATCTACCTGAACAAAGCGAAATGCTTGGAGTTGTACGGAGTTGACTTCAACATCGTTCGTGTGAGTCAACTGGATTTCTCCTTAATAAATAATAATATTATGTCTTCTTCAACTGTTAGGTGCATCTCATGACAAATTGAATTGCACACAGTAGTTCTAAAACTTGTCTTTATGGAAATTGTGCAGAGAATAGAAATGGAAGTGAACGCAAGTGAAAGTGAACTAAAACTCAATAAATGAAATATTCTTCTTTTATGATCTGTCAAATGTAATGCGCTAATCCAAATGCCGAATTAACCGCCGCGTAGGATGACTGTCTACAAAGTAAAATTTCCTATAACTCGTAAAAATTATAAGTCTCATAATAGTATTATACTATTATGAGACTTATAAGGTGACTTGTTAATTTACTAAATGTCAGGGAAAGGACGACAACGAGTATCAGTTGGGTCTGATGCCATCGGGAATCCTCGTCTGTGAGAGATCTCAGAAAATTGGACTCTTCTGCTGGTTTGTATTTGCTCTTATAAGTCTACTGGGTCGGCCATAAAAAGTTACCCCCCCCCCCCGCTAAGGCTTTTTGCCAATATCTTGGTGGTCAAAGGTAGGAATTTTTAAATCAAACTGTACAAGCTTAAAGGGAATTTATATTTACACATTATGTCCAGATTTCATCAAAATATTTCAAACTAAACAAAACTTATGTTACTTTTAGTGAGACAACCCACTGTTTTTTTTTCACGATTCAAAAACGTAATGCAGTGAAAAGTAGCAAAAAACGATTTAATCAAGTCACGTCTCAAATAATTGCTATCAAATCAACTTGATATTGCTTCACAACTTGTGTTCAATGTGTCCACCACCAGTGCCCAGCTTGCTCTGGGTATCTTTGTAAAGTGTTGATATTAGGCCTATAATTCGTTTAATGACAAAAACCAAGTGACACACCGCACATGGGTACGGTACATAAAGAGATGTAGAAAATAGTATAAAAAAAGTATTGAAGTTGATGACTTTGTTGATGTATTCCAGAGTTAAATCTTCTCATATCGACTCCAATGTGACCATCAATTCTCTAATCGCTCTTTGTTTTAGCCGCAGATTGTGCTATTTATCCAGCATAACTCTCCACACTTGATAGATAATCCATCGGGTTGAAATCCGGAGATTTGTTTTGTTATTAAAACAACGAAATTCAAATTTGTAAAAATTAAAAATTTCCAAGGTATCAATGGCACACAAAATGTGTATTCAGACTCAATGAAACGAGAACAATTGACATTGAGCCGATCTCCTTTCATTAACGGCTTATTTCACAACTCCCAACTTAGCTGTTAATTTCTGCTCTCTCACTGTTTATCAGAGTAGGCGGTGATTATAGCCATAGCTTCAGGACTTTGCTCTTAAAGAGTCTGAATACATAATTTTATCTGCCATTGATACCTTTGGAATTTTTAATTTTTACAAATTTGAATTTCGTTGTTTTAATAACAAAACTATTAATCTGACACATTCCTTATTTACCAACTTGATCGTCATCCTGCTAAATGACTTCATAGGGACGTGCCGCTACGCTGGTACCATGTTTAATTTCTAAATAATAATAAAAATAATGATATTAATAATAATAATAATAATAATAATAATAATAATAATAATAATAATAATAATAATAATAATAATAATAATAATAACATATGCATTCAGAGGCACATTTCAGGATGGTCGTGAAACCTGGGACGAGGCCTGATTTCTCGGATATTCACTTTTTTACTCCTAAAATAATTTTTTTAAATCCTGAGGGATCATTGATACCTCGGGTAAAAAAAAAAAAAAAAAAAAAAATAATAATAATAATAATATAATAATAATAATAATAATAATAATAATAAATAATAATAATAATAATAATAATAATAATAATAATAATAATAATAACGATTATCTGGAAATATCAAGTTCATCTGATAACAATTATTTGAAATATGACTTGATAAAATCGCGTTTTTTGTTACTTTTTGTTGCGTTGCATAAAAAACGGAGGATGGTCTCACCGAAAGTGGTATAACTATATAATTGTTCTGCTTGAAATGTTTTAGTGAAATCTGGCCATTGTATGTAAATATGAATTGCATTTAAGCCTGTCAAATTTCATTTAAAAATTCTCACTTCTGCCCAAGACATTGGCAAAAAACTTATGGGGGTACTTTTTTATGGCCCATCCTGTGTAATCATTCCAAATGGAGGGACCAAGCACAGAAAATGCCCGATGCTGGGCAAGAGCAGTCTTAGTCCTTTGAGCAAAAAGATCAAGGCGATCTGCAGAACGCATTGAGCGAGATGAAGATGCAGAAAAGGTTTTTTCGTATAATCTGAGAAGTAGCCTATTTAGGGCATTTCGCAGCTGTGCTTTGGTGAAAGAGGATCTTGTAGTGAATGCGTAAGTGATAGGTAGCCAGCACAGAGTTTAAAGTGTGGCTGAACAGTCATGAACGGTGTCAAGACACTTGTTTTCGAATCTGAAGTTCTTAACTAGGCTATCAAGAGTACGGTACCGAAGTCGCCCTCTCTTTGTCAAAACTAAAATGTCCAAAATGTTGCCTTCCAGAAGGTAAATGCCATAAAATGAAATGCGGTAACATATATAATATATAGTGTCATTGTTTCATGGAATAATACTTCGCAATTTTAGCAAGAGCAGTTGTGTGTTTGTGAAATTCATAAATGGGCTTATATCTTACAATGTAGGTAATGGGATAAAAGAATGCATAGCCTAAGTCGTCTGCAATTTTGGGAATTTTTAGCACGAAACTACAGTACAAGTCGACGAAGTCGATCGAGCCGATCGTGCGCCGAGTCAAGTCGATCGAGTCGTGGAAAGGTCGGCGAAGTCGATCGTGTCGACCGCCGGGTCAAGTCGACCGTAGTCTACGACTCGATCGACTGCGGGGTATATTTAAATGTGGCGGATATAAGCACCTCTGTCCCCCCCCCAATCACAGACTTTGGTGGACCTCTGTTCCCGCCCTAAGTCTCCGTGCATGGTATAGCCTAGTAAGCGTATACCTACCTGACGATGACTTTGAAAGGGAGGTAATTACATGATCATCACTCAGTGTATGCGATGCGTTGAATTATAATTATTGTCTAGATCTTCGTCAAAATTATGACTTCTGATTTTTTAGGCCGAAAATAACGAAGCTTCAGTTCAAGAAGAAACGATTGCATCTGGAAGTCGTAGAAAGTGACGACAGAGTGAGTTCATGCAACTTTAGTCACATATGGTTCTTCTTCCTCTTGCTCTTCTTTCTCTACTTCTCTCCCTCTACATTACCTTCTGCTTCTACCACTCCTTCTCCCTGTCCCTTACCTTCTGCTTCTACCACTCCTTCTCCCTGTCCCTTACCTTCTGCTTCTACCACTTCTTCTCCCTCTCCATTACCTTCTGCTTCTACCACTCCATCTCCCTCTCCATTACCTTCTGCTCCTACCACTCTTTCTCCCTCTCCATTACCTTCTGCTCCTACCACTCTTTCTCCCTCTCCATTACCTTCTGCTTCTACCACTTCTTCTCCCTCTCCATTACCTTCTGCTTCTATCACTCCTTCTCCCTCTTTCTCTTCCTGTTCCTATTACACACTTCCTCAGATTGTCCTTCTTCCTCCAAGCTCTTCATTATCTTCACGTCTCTTCTTCATCATAAGTTTTCGTCACGTTCCTTTCTCTATAGAGTTGCTTTTGTATTTCTCCTTCTATTTGCTACTCTGTGCATATTTTGATGGTCGAAAGAGGTGGTGTGGGGGAAGGGCACGAAGATTGAAGGGACGAATTGAATCCATTTATAGTCTGTCTGGTTTCAGGTTTTGTGCACTAATTAAACCAAATTCGTTCAGTTTGTAACGTTTTGTGTTTTCTAAAGGGTCTGGAACAAGAGCATACTTTCATATTTCGTCTTGACAGTGAGAAGGCGTGCAAAGTGCTGTGGAGATGTGCTGTGGAGCACCATACGTTCTTCCGTCTTAGTAGTCCCATCAAACCATATGGACTCAAGTCGGACTTCTTCCGCCTCGGATCCAGAGTTCGATACAGGTTCTGTTGTGTAATTTTCGAGGATTATTTTGAGAAGCAGAGCTGACCAAAATAATGTTGTTGGTCCGAGTTTATTTGAAAAGATTATGCTTATAAAAGTCTTCTTTGATCTGTACCTGTGATATATACTTTGATAATCTGTCTGAACTTGTATACACGTTTAGCCTACTGATTATTTACCCTGTTTTTTGTAATCGAAGAATGTTCTTCAATAAGCTGACACTGAATGCTATGGTCGGTATTATATGGGTTTGCTTAGGAGTCCATGAATTTTTTTTGCTCGTGTTTTATTCTTTCTAGTATTTTTGATAATATTGGACTTTTAAGAATTCACATTAGGCCTACTAGAAATTCATTTGCTTTTCCTAAACAGTAGTGCTTTTGAATTTGACGCAGAATGCTAAATGGTATTTTGATATGAACAGACTTTTTAAAGTACATGCATACTATTAAATTGTTAACTTTTTGTCAGTTTGTAAAATGTTGTAAGGTTTTGGATTGGCTTTAATTCGATGTGTTCAGCGCATGGCTGAGAATAACTGGTTCATTTTCTGTTCAGTGGAAGTACAGAGCTGCAGACGGTGAACAAAATCGTTCAACACAGAGACATCAAGTTCCAGCGGCGATTAAGCAAACGCTGCTCACGCCGTGAGAAGTTTGAAAGACAGGAGAAGGGAGCAAACAATGGCAACGAAAGTTATCCGTATGGTGCAACGAAACGATGGTAAGTTCATCCATAAAGTTGTTTGCGTTGGGACGAATGAAGAAGAGCAAATGACATGAAGGCAGTCTAAGATTCATCAAGATTCTTATGAAGTCCTCTCCTGCCTTCTCGTCTCATATTATCCTCTGTCACAGTGTACAGTCGATGTAGTCATTCCATTGCTCAGTTCGCTAGGATGCTGGCGAAGCATGTATCTGGAAATGTCTCCTCTTCTGGGCAGAATTTTACTTCCCGACCTTTCGGCTGCATTCAGATAATGTTGAGAGAAGAAGCTATTCGCCATTCAAGTGCAGAGAAGACGATTGGGGAAGGAGGAAACGGTGTGGCACAGTGGCAGTGGAACATTGCTATATCTCTGATTTCTTGTAATGCATGACAGTGCAATGATTATCAGAATTCCAGATCTTAATCTCTACTTCATAACAGGAGAAAGTGTTTTTCTGGATGTCCAGTGCTATTGAGGCGATTGTTGTCTTTGCGTAGGTCTGTGGTGGTGGGAGGAGGAGGAGGAACGCAGGACAGCAGCAACAATAACAACAGCAGCAGCAGCGGCAGGAGGAAGTCACGAGCGGATCTTTATTCAGCTGAGATGTCAAACCACCAGACGACGACGATCACCCGACCCACCACCGCCGCCACTGTGGGAGCGGGGGTGGGGGTGGGAACGGGGGTGGGGGCGGCAGGGGACGACGCCTCCTCCTCTCATCGGTCTTCAATGCAGAGACGAAGGTCGAGAAACTATTCCTCCGGTCGTCGATCTCCTTCAACAATGGTCAGTAGATTAACATTATTAGAATCACTTTATTCTCGACGAAGTGTAAATAAATGCTGTGAATCCAAACGAACGACCTGGACGACTGATGCAGTGTGCCCAACGCAGTGTACGCCATGAATCAAGTGTCCATATCTGTTTTCGTCCATGCTGCGTTTTACTCTGAAACAACTCTGGAGATCTAATCTGCTCTCTCCATGCATGCTGCTCTCTGATCAATCTGCTCTTTGGGTCGGCATGATCTCTCTTTGTCCCGCGATTATGGTAACTGTGACCCAGTCTAATCACTGGCACCATTGGACTTGCCCTGCGGAATGCCTCCCACCCCACCAATCCTCCTTACGTGTTTCCCTTCACCCTGGACCTGTTCCCACATAGGCCTATCTGTCTCTACTCAAAACCTTTTTCTTCTTCTGGGGTACTCGTTCAGGGAGCGCTACTGAATGGTCACTGTTTGAGCGGCGCTATTTCAGTTACAAATTACATTACATTACAACTAATTATCTAAGCAAGATCAGAGCCAGCTGGTTTAGTTAGAAAGATTTCCGATTTCTGCAGTTGTCATGTCCTTCGCGACCAATTTCCCCAAATGACCAGTACGGTTTACAACCTTCGACCCCGACGTCATAATTTCCAGCTCCCGCACAAGGACAACATAAACTTTATTTCCAGAGTCCTCTACAAGAACGCTTACAACCATTAAATCATTCAATCTCATTAACAATGATCTTTTTAGTAAGACGTTTTAATTTCATTTTATGATGTTTGTCTCTCTTGATGTCACCATGTAACCAGGCTGCGGTGTGTCAACCTGGACGTTTTTCACGAATTAAACGAATATCTATATATGACATTTGAGCACCACTGATGAGTCTATCGTGAATTCGGTGCTGCTTCAGTTTGCAATTACAATAACAGCCATTGGTGCTCGCACACAGAGGCAAGAGGGGCACTTTCCTCTCTCTCCCCACATGGAAAAACTGAATCCTGTTTATCTAACTAACACGTTGAGGAAGACTGGTTACTTAAACTTCCTTTGAGTCCGTTGCAATTTTCTTTTGAGGTGATCGATTCGGACAACAACAACGTGACAGCAATGAAAGCAGCGAATTTCGCTCCAGTTCAAGTGACCGTTTCAACGCAAGAATCGTTTGAAGACGACTTTGAACAACGAGCCATGAATGGTCAGCTGACCAATTCCACTTTCATTTCTATCGTTTAAATCGAGTATTGAAATCAATAATGCAGAGTTTAGAACCAGGCAGGCTCCAAGTATAGGAAAACTTACAGCCGTTCGTTTTCTGCTCTAATTCATGAGAGTAATATTCTGATAAAGTTGACTGAAGTTTTCAGAATAAATAAACACCGGTTTGAAATTCTTTTCTCAAAGAAACAGAAGAGTTTCAAATGACTTTATATTCTTTAAATACAGAACTTAGAATAGTTTGAACGGAGATGATTAACATAATCATTGATGTAAGTTAGAACTTAGAATAGTATGAATGGAGATGATTAACATAATCATTGATGTAAGTTAGACGACTGAAGTAAATTGCTTCTGTATGGTAAACAGAGTCATTACAGTAGGCTACATACGGAATTGTATGAATCTCTGAAGGTTCGTCTTCACTGCGTAAGAGTCACCGTGGTCCAGTTGCTTCTAAAGAAAGACTTTTTCTCCAGCCACAGTCTCCATCATCACAACCACCGCTGCCAGCGCTGCCAGTCTCAACGCTCAGGGGGTCAACCTCGGCGACGTCGTCTTCAAGCGCTGCTGCTGTCGTCTCTCGTCCCAACGAAAGGGGAGCAGCAAGGGGGCAGTCGTCGTCGTCGGTGGCATGGGGTGTAGACACGACGGGGCAAAGGTCGAGGCAGCAACCGAATGCAGAAACAATGAACCGACGAAGACAATCGATTACTCTTCCTGAGAAGAATCACAGGCACCAGACAACGGGTCAGAGCAGTAGCAGCAACAACAATAGGAACGACAGACAACCGCATCAACCACTCATCGATTCAATGCGTACGTGGTTTCCATTCTATATTCCAGAGACAAAAGTCCACTTTGGAGTAATAATTATTCATGGAGATAAGTAGTGTGAGCAGTGGCATTAACTACAGAAAACTGGGTCGAAATGTTGGTCTTTGTAAAATTTCAGACGTAGTCTGGAATTGTTCATATAATTATGTGTGCATTTTTACGTTTCCCTTCCTTGCTAAATCTTATTTCAAATTGCTTAAACAAACTTCTCGGGTGTGATGAGTTAATTCAAAGTGTTCTATTTAATGTTGCATAACATAGTTGGGCTTAATGTTTGTTAGATTATCGACAACTTAATTATAAACTTCTGTAATTTATTAGGTGACACACCATTGTAATTCTGTTTTCAGCTCTGATATCCTATAGCAGTTTGCACATGCCAAGAGGACGAAGCAGAGGTTCAGTAGGAGGAGGAGGAATGGAGGGAGGAGGAATGGGAGGAGGAGGAGGAGAGCGTGACCTGACCTCTAAACTGCAATCACAAAGGTTACTTAATATTTTACTTCTCCTATCAATCATGTAACTGTCTGTAGTGTCCGAAGTAATATTCTCTTTCTCAATTCATCTCTTCCTGATCATTGCTTCCATCAACTTTCTTCTGTTCCTTTCCTTGACGACTGCAGGCTGCAATTGTCAAGACCTCGCTGTTTCCGTCGGCTTAAGTTGGGCTTAATTGCTCAACTGGCGGCATGGTGTTTTCAGCTCAGTTCAGGAATTAGCAGAAAGAAGAAACTGGAAGGGCATCGGGGGGAGCATCGGGGTCTTTCCCTAACCCCTTAACCCTAACCTAGCAGAAAGAGGGAGAAACCAGCTGATCAACTTCTTTCCTGTCTGAGATGGCGATTAATGAAACGGTCGTTTTATTATTTCCATCCATTTAAGATGAAAAACAATAATAATAATAATCCGCATTGTCTTCTTCTTCAGCTACTTTCCTCCTCGCCAGACTCCACACAGACTGTCAATGTTGCATCCTCCTCCTCAGCAACAGGAATTTCACCAGTTCAAAGTAAGTAAGAGGAGCAGACATTCTTGAACATAACTACACAAAACAGATTCGACAAATCTTCCTCTCCAGCTACAGAGAATTCTTGACAGAGGATCAGAGATGGCTTTTAAGTTAGGGGAGATGTTCCTGTTGCATAAACTAAATAATTTGTGTCTTGTGTTTAACCAAATACAAATTCAGTTTGCAAATTGGTAACTGAAAGAAAGATTGCTTTGGCTAACTACAGACTTGTTTTTTGACGAAAAAACGTTTATCTAAATTGCTAAGAACATAGGTTAATGGCAATCATCCTTCTTACCCATTCACCTTGTATGACCATCCAACTTATAAAATCCTTCTTACCCATTCACCTTGCATGACCATCCAACTTATAAAATCCTTCTTACCCATTCACCTTGCATGACCATCCAACTTATAAAATCCTCTGTGCATCAACAGACCCACTACAATCTGGCAGATCAATGATAAACAGCCTAGTAACAGCACATCTAGGGACTTGCTCCCCGGAATTTACTTCCCCAAAATTTAACAAAATGATAATAGTTTTGGGCTGCTCTTTGCATTTTAATACATGAGCTGTTATAATATATTGTGAATTTATTTACTGCTATATTACACGATACTATCATATTATAATGAGTATATTTAACTTTTTAAAATATTATATTTGTACAACCAAAATAGTAGATGGCTTTTCTCCAGTGTTATCTTTCAAATTTCAAAATGTAAAATTTCGATTTTTTCGGCTCCTTGAACACTTAGTCAAACGACATCATTGCTACAAGACTTCCCAATTGAGGAGTTTAGTCCTTCATGGTTGGTTTGTGTACCATTTGTAACAATTTCTGCTAATTGTGTCCTGTTCACTTATTCAGGACGGTCTTCAGCAATACGGATCAGCAAAGATTCAAATGTAGCAAAGTATGGTAGCACGACACTTCGGCATAATCATCAGTTACATTCAGTTGCTTTTCGAACGGCAGTTTGTTTTTCTGATGCAGTAATTGTCTATTTTTCCACGCAGGAATCTTACTCAGAAGACTTGCGACACCGAGGGATGGGGTTGTCACAGCAGAACAACGACGTTGTTCATTACCAGGTTTCGACTGGTCGAAGAAACAACTGGTCAGTGGACAACCTGTACAACGTCGCTGGTCATCAGTCCCCGCCGTCGTCGTCGTCTCATTTCGTCTCACACAAATACCCATCCTCATCGTCATACGCTGACGAAAGACCGCCAGCAGCAGCAGCAGCAGCAGCAGCAGCGTCCGTCAGACCTTCTCCCGCTCACAGGACTAACCTCGCTACACAGGTCTGATTACAGAAGATTTGGTGCTGCAGCCGTTGCACACGTCGTGTCACGAGATTTGACTGCAGCTGCTCTTCTTTACGTACGATGAGTAATCATGAGTTGTACGAGTAATGTAAGGCGTCGCCGTCTTTGGCCTCTCGATCTCGGTGGATCTGGAAGAGGTAACGACAGGCAGCACAGAGTAATTCATTGAGACAGAGCAGAGAGAAGAGGAGGAAGACGAAGACGAAGAGGAGGAGCAAAGAAGGACAATCGGCAAATTGATTATTATAGCCTCCTGGAAATTTCAGAATGGACATTGTTGAACGAAGAAGACCCGATAATTGTTGATTGTCTGCTGGTTAGGGCCTAAGCTGATCTGCACCAGATCTTCTACATCATCTTTCAAGCAAACGTTCAGACTGGAGCAGCTGTTTCTACGCAAGTCGCAGCTTCCTCCCATGCATGCAGGAACGACTATTCGCACGACTTGCTGTCCAAGTCGAGTCGAAGGATTGAGTCAAGTCACCCATAAACCTGGATTGTTTACGTGTTTGTTATGCTGATTGCAGGCAATTTGGCAAATCTGCCATTTTTGGCTGATGTCTTTTTAAAATGGCTTCTGTGAGGCCAAAGGTGTTTGTTTATCAATTATAATTGCCCTGTAAGACGAAAGACCGTTTCGAGCGGCACAGCCAAGAATCTCTACCATGTGCCAAGATGTGTCCTCCTTTCGTTATCACCTGTCCTCCATAGTAACCTACCGACGACGACGACGACGATGATGATGATGATGAGCCGGTCTCGTCGTCTGAAAAAGTTGCACCACAAATTACTGATCTGTATTTTTAAGCTCTGCTTATAACATTTGCATATGAACTAGATGTTTTTCTAAACGAATGCCAAAATTGATTAATATTTAAGTCTTTATTCGCTGTGTCAGACTGTGTATATGAGAGCTGTGGCTCAAAAGAAAACTTAGCAAAGCATTATTGTTATGCATAATCAAATGCAAAGAAGCTTCATTACGTTAAATTAATAAATTGTCTCGTCTTCATAGTAGGTAGCCTAATAGTAGCAGTTAATATTAGTAGTACCAGTAGTAATGGTCGGTTGTAGTGCTGGTGATAGTAAATTAGTATAGTATCATCATCAAAATCCTTGGGCTAAATGCCCGTAGGGGTCCGACGCCACCTCTGTCTGAGTCTGTCTCGCGCCATGCTGCCCAGCTTCAACTGGTCCGGTCAGCAGGTCCATACCATTAACATCTTGGAGCAGCTAGACCACCTTGTCTGAATGAAAAGAATATTGGGAGAGAGGCATGAAGGACAACCTGGGTCAATGCCCGTATGTGTCCCACGCTCTCCCCCGACTCTCTCCACCGGTCTGTCCTGACCGGCCTGTGCATGTCAGCTCCACATCAGGACACCTTGAAGCATCTGGGTCGCTATGCCACTTATTCCGTGGTTTTTGCGGATTTCAGTCGTCTTGGTCTTTTACTGCCAGCGTATCGCCACCCATCTGGCAAACCTTCCTCCTTTTGTCCGGGCTTAGGACCGGCACAGGGACGTTGTTGGTTCCCTGTGGCGGAGGATGGATGCAGTTTAACGTGGTGCCCAGGACAGTTAGTGTAGTATATTAGTGGTACTCCGCTCCTTAACCTTCAATGCTGTCTTAACGCTAGTCCATTCTTTTGTCGTCTCTCGTCTGGACTACTGCAGCGCCCTCTATGTGGGTCTTCCGGTGACTCGGGTTGGGTGCTTGGATCGGGTCTTGCGCTCTGCGGCACGCCTTGTTGGTCGCATCCCAAGATTCGGCCATGTTACTGACTATATGCGGGATGTCTTGCATTGGCTCCCTTTTTCACAAAGGATCACTTACCGGATATCTTCCTTGGTTTGGCGCTGTCTCGCGGGTGTGGCCCCTGTTTATTTGCAGGAGCTCTGTTGCTCCACCCTGAACGTCCAGCGCCGTGGCTCTCTCCGCTCTTCTAAACAGGCTCAGCTTCTTGTCCCCCGGTCACGCACTTCTATCACACAGAACCGTGCCTTTTCTGTCGTTGGCCCTACAACCTGGAATGGGCTTCCTGTGGAACTACGTCTTGTGCCTAGAGCCTTTGAGACTACGTTCTACTCTGCTCTTAAAACTATTCTTTTTAACCGTGGTTGGGTCGGGAGCGCTTCTGAGTAGATACTCTTGAAGAGGCGCTATATAAGTGTTTGAAATGAATGAAATGAATGAATGAATGAATTAGTAGGCCTAACAATCAACAACTGGCAACCTCTTCTGCCTTTGTTTATATCCGCCAACACGCGAAGCCTTCAAGACCGACTGACAACTGCTACTTGCATTCGCTGCAACTTTCAACGATCCATCCATCGGTAGCGTATACTAGGCATTATGCCTCTCTAGTTCGTGAATCATATTGAGATCGAACGCTCCTCCTCCTCCTCCTCCTCCTTCTCCTCCTTTTCCTCCTCCTCCTCCTCCTTTTCCTTCTCCTCCTTCTCTTCCTCCTCTATTCAAGTCCTTCGAGCGCAAATCTCATATAAAAAGAGAATAGGGAATCTCACTGATCTTGCAACTAAAAACTTCTCATTAGTTTTGGTCAAATTTTTATGGAGTGAGAAAGTAAATTCCGGGGGAATTCCCCTATAAACACTGTAGCCTATAGTATAATGATAAATTATTTCAATTTTGTACGCTTTGCATGGGGCACCATTTGATATACTAAAGGTCTGCCTGGACTGACTATAATTGGCTGAAGATTTACAAGACTAGAGATCAGCGATCGAACTCTGGATGAGCGATTTAACCACTGCAAACACACCCGCAAGTAGATGTAAAACTAAGCGTCTGGGCCATGACCACTAAATACACTGTTAGTGTCTTGACCATACACAGCGTTCACGAAGCTGTAGGCATGGTCAAGACACTAACAGTGTATTTAGTGGCGCTTTATTGCAAGAAGAATCCAGAAGTAGGTCTAATTTTTTATGACAAACTATTAACATCCATTCAATGCTAAACATCGGCCACATTATCATCAATAGAGAGGTAGAGAGAGAGAGAGAGTCAGACAGACACAGAGAGAGGGATAGAGATATAGAGATAGAGTTAAAGAGAGACACAGAGAGAGTCGTATTCGTCGTCGTCGTCGCCATTGGCCACATTATCATCATAGTCGTAGTCGACACTAATATACCATATTCGTAATGCATCCATCTCAGCTGGAACCAATTAAAGAACAACAGACAATTGAGCTACGCAACGAGACGCTAGTATAGCCGGCGGCATTAAGTCTCTTGCATAATTAGTCCCATTCATAGTCAACAGGGCTCGTTGTTCTCTCTCGTGATGATGAGTCAGGACTATATAATAATTAGGTGTGACCGAGAGTTGGCTTGTCACACATTTACTTTTTCGGACGCAGTGTGACCAAATTTTACTCTCAGACTCGTGCATTCGAAAATATGAATTTTTTTCTTGACTCTATATAAAGAAATAGATTACCATAAAAAATGGACTACTCGTCTAATACCGTTGTTGAATTACGAAATATAGCCAGGTATAGAGGTCTAAAAGGATACTCGAGACTGCGGAAAGCGGAATTGATCGAGACAATTCGTGCTGCAGCTGAAGAAGCTAACAATGTCAATGGCGTATTCAGAGGAGCTGCGGATAATGAGAATAATTTGCTCGACGCTCCTGTTCTGGATATTAAAGCCCCAATCCTCACACCGAGTAAGCCCCCTCCAAAGAAATGGTATAATTTTGCTATAATAAGGTTTCGGCGTTGAAAAATAAAGTTAGGTCTGAAATTAATTCTTTTTCGGATTGGTTGATTAGTTACGTGCCCCCGCAAATAAAAACACCCGTTAACGATAAATTAGAATCGTTGAAGACAAAGGTTTCGGGTATTTTTAGTAAAATTAATAAAAATAAGTTCGAACCGTTAGGGTTAGGGTTAGGGCCTAACCCTAACTGCTCTTCTTAGCCAAGGTCAATGTAGCTGAAGTAGGCCTAGCTGAAAACTACAATTTATTAAAATGGTACAGAGTCTGTCGGAGATAAGCATCTCCGAATATTCAGTAAAAATCTGTTCTTTTATGGGAGGTTGCCAGGAAGCGTGAGTTGCCTAGGTCTATTGGAAAAGTCAAGTCCATCTAAAAGGCGGTCTATCAGCGAAGGTCTTCTCGTAGTAATGTCAATGGAAGCTGCAGGAGTTTTAGGAGGAGGTGTTAGAGAGCTCGGCAGACGTCCTGAGAACGACGATCGTCTTCTTCCGTCGACATCATCAGGCGATGGCAGGTGGCGCTTTAGATCCTTCCAGCAATCGGTAAGTCTGCATTCCTTGCTTACCCTACACATAAGAAAAGTCGGTTGTCACAGGAAAGTAACACTGAGATGAGGTAGGGCGTGAGGTCAGTCTGACAGAAATCGACTGCAAAAGAACATCTTGACAATAATTCTTCGAGACATGTAACAAAACTTTACCAGCTTTTCTCGCAATGCAACCAGATTTGAACAGCAGACGCATCTCTGATAGTTAGGCGCATTAGAGCTGCCATAGCAAAACGTGTAATATAGGCTACAGTAGAAAACACAATTATGATGATTTTAAAGCATGCCAAAGTCTTTTCGGCTCTCGATCCAGAGCGAACGTAGATTTCCAAAACTTAAACATCGTTGAAATGAAATTTTGACGATGATCCTGCGTTGATCAATTAATCTTTTTGAGATTAATTAATTAATGTAACTAAAACCAATTCTACCATTGCCACATCATGTTCACTCAATTAATATTACCTATTAAACACACTGTAGCCAGGACATCAATCAATCAATCAATCAATCAATCAATCAATCAATCAATCACAGATCATATCTGTGACCATTGCCTGATTTGTGGCAACTCTTATAGCTGTTGTTCATCAAACCACATGACTTTGAACTGCCAAGAAAAGATGACTTTAATTTCATCTCTCGAGTACTTTTTAGGTCTGTTCGCAGTGTTAACTCAAGGAACAACCAGTAATCAATCTTTTGCATGCTTCCAACCTGAATTTCTGCAGACACTCTTATTTTAGTTCATTTATTTTCTTTCTTTCTCATGTAATAAGTTGCGGGGTCTGTCAACTTAATTTTCTTGAATAAACGAAGCAGGGCCGCATTAAGGTTAGTGTGGGCCCGGGTGCTGCAATAACCTTGCGGAGCCCTCTTCTGTCAGCCACCAGGTATATAATTATACCATTATGGTAACGTGTAAAGTTTAAGGATAGGCCTACTTTCCTGTGGTGTATTTGTTTTATAGGGATAAATTCCCGACACTATTGGGTCTACAGTGACAGAAGGAACGAACGACTCCCTAATTTGTTGAAATATGGTTATGTTACATCCAATTGATTTTTTTTATTGTTCTCCAAATCTACATTCGATACCCTCCATTCTCTTCTTAGGCTACTGTATATCAAATTTTCTCGAGGTCGATGCCTCTGGTCCATACTTTATAGCGTCATAGGACTACTCCATAAAATTAGTCTATATCAATGTTTTAACGCCCATTTCTTCGGATTCCTGTTAATAATCGCTTTCTGTTGAGTTTATCAAAATTCTTATATTTAAATTATAAGTTCCTTTTCCTATTTTGTGTGCGACCTGGTGGCAGACCGGTAACGCGTCCGCTCTCGGAGCGGCAGGTTGCGGGTTCGACTCCGGGTAACGACCTTGGGCAAGTTGTTCACGCACACGTGCCTCTGTCACCAAGCAGTATAATTTGGTACCGGCGTAAGCTGGGAAGTAAACAGCAAGTCTTGCGACACACTGGCCTCGTGTCCAGGACCTTGGGATTCGTCCATTGCTGGCTTAGGGCTATGGAAAAGGAGATGATCAGCGCCTCCCTATGTTCCTCATGGAACGGGATAGGACTTTACTTTTACTTTCCTATTTTAGGACTAATAAAATATAACATCTTATTTCATTCGTATACTTCAATGATGTCCCGGAAAGACCGCTCTAAGAGCGTCATGATCTTTTTGAAATAGGCTAATCGGAGAAGAAAGAGCCCAGATTAAGTACACACAGTAAAGAAGAGACAATGGAAGTGGGTAAAGCACATAGTGCCACAGACTGCATGCATGAGGACTCACTACTAAGAACGGTACCTCGACCCGGACCACCATGGACTACTCTTACGGACAACCCTTTTGACTCAACGCATTTGATCTTGATCCTATGGTAACTCGACCCGGACCACCTCGGACTACTCTCACGGACAACCCTCCTAACTCAACGCAGCGCTCGTGAATAAGCCGGTGCCCCGCGCTTGGCTTTCCAGTGGCGCTTTAGAAATTATGAGATTACGATTACGATTACGAACGGTCGTCGAAGGAAAAATGAAGGGGAAGCGACCAGAGGAGGAGCATGACAGATGTTGCTGGATTGGATGAAAGCAAATGGAAATGGAAAGTTCGAAGAAGAAGCCCAACGTTGAGATGAGTGGCGACGTTAGCAACCTGGAGGCAGAAAACTATAGGTTTAATTAAGAAATTAAGAATTAGCCAATAAGATCTCTTCTAACTTTGTTTCTGTCATTGCAATATGCCAGTAAAAATGATTGACATGCGTTGCCTACTTTATGACATCGCTGTGGAAGGGTCATACTTCCGCATACAACAATAATAAGTTCTTGCGATTTAAACCAATTCATAAACTCTTAGTTCTCACTAATAAATTTGAGGTGTGGGAGAACTTAGGCAAATGTCTTCGACAACGACTTTGTATTTATTAAAGTTGCAGCATTCTCACTAATAAATTTAATCATTTCCGAAAATGCGGGCCCTAAAACCTGCGGGCCCGGGTGCTGCAGCACCCTGAGCACCTACCTTAATGCGGGCATGAAACGAAGTATATATCCTATTTTCTCGCATAAACAGCAATTAATCTTTTTGAGTCTACGATCTCATCTGATGAAGTGATCAGTCGTCGACTGATGCACAGCTATGGTAACGGCGCTACAGAAGTCACTCGATCATAATAATAACAACAGGAGACCGTGTTTCTTGCCACAACTGACACGCTCTAGCTCTCACCTCGTAATCTATTTTTGAGTGCTCGACCAGTTTGTAGGTGCCTATCCCTTTAAGAAGTTTGTACGTTGTGTCACTGACATGGATTGAATTTGCTGTTGGACAAAACAAAGATGACAGCAAATGACAAACGTTTCTCATAACTGAAAATAGCCAGTAAGGTCAACAAAGCTGTTTACAGAGTCAAGAAATTGTTTTGCCAGGAATGATGCAATTTCTCTGATAAATGAAGAAAATCCTTACCACACAAATCAGATTAATTTATCTCCAGGTCGTTTTAAGAACACTGTACAACAACTAAAGTGATCTTAAATACCAGACTGCTAATGAGTCATCACACTTTCTAAGGCGCTTAAAAACAAAAAAAATCCATGAAATCGGAATAATGAGGCAAATACCTGGAGAGCTTGCTTCCATGAGGTACGCTGTGCTGACTGTGTGACCAAACAGACAATACCTCGGCATCTTCTGACCAACTACTCCGGCCAACACAGGACCTACAGCCAGACACCACAAACACCAATTCAGAGCAACATACTCCATATATCACCACGGAATAAGTACTTCACAGAACTAAGTTTTGTTTTTTTAAAACAAATGAAGAGTGACTTTTGCT
This sequence comes from Lumbricus terrestris, assembly GCA_949752735.1. Classification (NCBI taxonomy): domain Eukaryota; kingdom Metazoa; phylum Annelida; class Clitellata; order Crassiclitellata; family Lumbricidae; genus Lumbricus; species Lumbricus terrestris. Next base: position 751,185 of record OX457045.1, read on the forward strand.
CTCTCTCTCACACACACACACGCGCGCGCGCGCGCACACACACCCACAAACACACATTCATTTGCACGTTTACACGAAATGTACTGTAACATGACGATGATGACGAGTATAGTGATAGTAACAGTATAGTGATAGTAAAAGCAGCAGTAGCAGCAGCAACAACAACAACAACAAAAATTTTATGAAGGAGGATTTTTTGCACAAAAAAACCCAATTGGCATTATCAGGTCGTCACCCTTATTTGCTCGTGGAACGTGAAGCGTCTGGTCTGGAACTCTACTATCGACGTAGGTCATGTCGTCCCAGAGTAGCAGCTGCCGAAAAACCAGAGAAACCAGCTCATGCGCAGTCTATTATTCTTTAAGGAGGATGCTCTGAGGAGGCCAGTCAATGAGGAAGGCGGATGCTCTGAGGCCAGTCAATGAGGAAGGCGGATGTTCTGAGGAGGCCAGTCAATGAGGAAGGCGGATGCTCTGAGGAGGCCAGTCAATGAGGAAGGCGGATGCTCTGAGGAGGCCAGTCAATGAGGAAGGCGGATGCTCTGAGGATGCCAGTCAATGAGGAAGGCGGATGTTCTGAGGAGGCCAGTCAATGAGGAAGGCGGATGCTCTGAGGAGGCCAGTCAATGAGGAAGATGGATGATCTGAAGAGACCAGTCAATGAGGAAGGCGGATGTTCTGAGGAGGCCAGTCAATGAGGAAGGCGGATGCTCTGAGGAGGCCAGTCAATGAGGAAGGCGGATGCTCTGAGGCCAGTCAATGAGGAAGATGGATGCTCTGAGGAGGCCAGTCAGTGAGAAAGGCGGATGCTCTGAGGATGCCAGTCAATGAGGAAGGCGGATGCTCTGAGGAGGCCAGTCAATGAGGAAGGCGGATGCTCTGAGGAGGCCAGTCAATGAGGAAGGCGGATGCTCTGAGGAGGCCAGTCAATGAGGAAGGCGGATGCTCTGAGGAGACCAGTCAATGAGGAAGGCTGATGCTCTGAGGAGGCCAGTCAATGAGGAAGGCGGATGCTCTGAGGAGGCCAGTCAATGAGGAAAGCGGATGCCTGGTTGTCTTCGACAGCCTTGGTCATCGTTTTGCCCAGAGACAGCCGTGCAATGTGGGAGTGGATCACGACTTTTCTCTTTCTGTTGCAATCGATGGCATTAGCGCAACATCAAAATTGTTGATAGTCTGCTGCAGTGGTAATAAATTTGCGATCCTAAAATTATTCAGCATCGAAGGATCGTAAAAAAATGCCTTAAATAGGCACCCGAATAATTATTAGAACAAGACGCGAGCCAATTGGCCTCCTGGAAAATTTATGCTTATTTTTTAACAACTAGTTTTTGATCGGTAACTAATTTCTTTGCACTAAACTACTATTGATGTTAATCTAATGACACAGTTAAACTGAAAAATTTACATTTAGAAACCCCTACTCAAAATACCCATTTTTCCTAATATACTGCATTGCATGTCCAAAAATTTAACCATGACCATTGTGGGGCAACCTCCTCCTCCTCCTCCTCCTCCTCCTCCTCGTCCTCCTCCTCCTACACCTCCTCCTGTAAAATATCCCATGGTAGCTCTGACCTCAGGTAAAGAGAAATAACAATAAGTGTCAGAATAATGAAAATCATTTGTGGTCACACCTGAGTGTAGTCCAATCCTTATTTCAAGCACTTTGTCTTGCATGTGTGGAATTTTAAAACTCAGAATGGAGTCGAGAAGCTGCAGAGAAAAAGTGGCAATCTCCGAGGCATGAGCATTGCCATTCCGTGTTGGCAGGCCACTTGCCACAACGTATGAATCGCCACTTGTCTCAACCTGTCAAACAATAACCTACATTCAGTAAAAATCAAAATCACAAGCCTCTTAAAACATTGCAAATTTTGCATTTATATGACGATGCTTCGTTGAAAATGGTTACATAGCTCTGATCAGCACAGGTGACAAATATTTCCCTAAGTACTGAGAATTCATTTCATTCATTCATTTCATAATATTCATATAGTGCCCCATCAGGAAGCATACTCAGAGGCGCTCCCAGCCGAGCCACGGCTGGGAGAATGGTATAGGTAGGCCTATATATTAGGTATGAATTACCAGGAAGGACTAAAATATTAAATTTTAAAGTTTCATAACCTCTTATAGTTGGAAAAAGGACAAAGTTAATATGCAAATACGAACTCTGCAAAAAAAGCAGATTTCTGATGCCTAAGTGACTTTAAAAAGCTGTTCAACGAAAACTGTTTTCTGCACGAAAACATTTCAGAAGTTCACCAATAACTCGACATGGGCAAAAGATAACAACCTAAATCCCAATCCTTCCCTCAATTCCTCTAGTAATGGCAGGGACTGGGTGTTACCATAAGCTCAGACATTAGCATGATCACGATTTGTTAACCTTATGTTCCTCGTTGCTGTAAGCTACTCCACCCCCACACCCCCACCCCGATGCAATACATAACGCAATAAATAATGGCACACATTACGTACGCATCACCGACTTAGTGTAGGTATGCGAGTGCCAGGGGAAACGGAAAGGGTCGAGAAGTTGCTTGGCAGGATGAAAATGGAATGGGTTGCTCCCTCTCTCCCTTCCTTTTCATGGGCCTGTCACGCTGAGAGCGCTTCTGAATAGCTCTGCTGTGAGAAGCGCTTTACAAATGTTTAAATATATTAGATTAGTAGTCCCAAGTCACGTTCTTCGAAACCTCTCCATAAAAGAAATTAAATTAAACAATGGTGGAAATAATTATGACCTTCGCAAGCAACCGCATAGTTCCAAACTTCCGCTTAACTTTCCTGAGGGTTAAGGACGATGATGAAAGCTTTGCATCTAGCCTCGTCCTTCATCCGAACGTATAATTTCAATTTATCTAAATTCGCATCCTAACCAATCATTCGGCAACCTTGAATACAAAACTCTGAGAACATTACTTTTAAATCCAGTGCATAGAATCACTTTCATTGTAACAAGTTGCGTCTATTAGAAATTCTTAATTCTAATTCAAAAGAGAGACGAGTTTTATGGATTGACAGATTGTAACCAGACTTTGTCTTTAAGGGATACCAGATATTATATGAGCCATGGAATATAACGAAGATCAAGTAGAGACCTTGTAGACGTCATTCCGTTCAATGAACTCGTCAAACATGTTGTACAACATACCAAGAAAGGTCACCATCTGCAATAATAATAAAAAAACAAAAGCTTTCAAATTACATGGATAAAAGCTATAGCCTACTTACATGTAAATTGTCACCGAAAACAGCAGATATTTTAATTCCTTCAGAGGGGATAACTTTCGAGGCTGAACAATATCGTCAACATTGTACACGTTTAAGGACAATCTAATCAACTCTGAAAATAACGCCTCGGCATTTCTAGTCCTTCACAACCTCTACATGACTGTGTGGAATATCGGCAAAATACCTCCTGAGAATTTGTACCATCTTTTTTCACTTTGAAATTCACTCAAACTATTGGATAAGTTGGGCAATGGCTTTTATGCTGCATTAAATTTATTTGAGAGAAGAATGTGGACTACCTGTACAGGAGAACTGGCTGCTGCAAGCGGTGTGAACGCAACAATATCGGAAACAAAGATTGTCACTGCTTCAAAGTATTCTGGTAAGACCTTGGTGCCTTGTTTCAACTGCTCTGCGATAACCCTTAAATATAACAACCCAGGATATGAATGAAGCTTTTTATTATCAGCAATAATGAGAAATTTTCAGAAAATTTAAAGTAGAGATTATGTAGCCTGTATACATAATTTCAGCAGAGTGACTATAATTATTCAATTCAATTCAATTCAATTGGTTTATTGATCCACCAAAAACAAACAAAAGACAAGCAGACAATTTTGCTTACAAGATAGTACACACAGTGATTGATTGCGAGTTAACATTTGCGAAGATATGGACAGGTGAGCAACCAATACTGAGTGTGGCAGAACCAATAGGCTACCCGAAGGGAATGATCCCGCTAGTGGGGCCTATTTACCAAAAAATCATTGTGGTAACAATAGAATATAAAAAGCAGATGCAATATTAACTAATGGCGGTGCTTTTGAAAGCAAATGAACAGTAGCAGAGGGATACTTTCCCTCAAAACATATATCAAAACATAATAATAAATAAGCATGAACATAGGTTAAGTAAGGGAGTTCATTTTACATTTTTTAATGTGTATGCACGGATTTGAATTTTAAACTGAGCGAGACTCCTGGATGCACGAATACTTTCCGGTATGTTATTCCATAAAAGAGGACCCTGATGCTTAATAGAAAACTTTCTAGTGTTCGTTTTTGCAAAGACACTTATGTAGGCTCTATTATTTTTAATGCCTTTAGTGTTCAAGTTAGGTCTAAAATAGGATGAGAATGCAACGATTATATTAACGATTATTCATGTAATTCGTTAGGGCGCAGTAGAAAGTGGATTGAAATACTTTGGCAAGATGCTGTAGAGAAGAGAGTCGGCTTTCTGCTTCTGCTCGTACAGTTCCTGACTTGTTTCATGCACACTATTTTCCAGTCTGACCGTATGAACCTCCAACATCTTCACCATACTGTCTATGGCATGAATTGTTCTGAATAAGACAACAATACTATAAAACATGTACACAGGCTATAATATATATATATAGGCTATATACATATATATATATATATCATTCGAATAAGAAACGCTCGACGTATTCGATCGTCAACCTCCGGGAGAACTCTATCATGTGACCTTGGTCGAAGGGAGTTCTCTATAATTGGGGGGCAAGTAATGGAACAGCCAAAATAATAACAAACACAGACAAGTCTATATATATACATATATATATACATATACATATATATATATATACCTAGAACCTAGCTCATAAAATAAGGTCATCAGTCCAAAAACGCCTCACTCCCATAGGTGAAGCAAGGAAACAAAATTTAAAAAAGTTCACTGCATTTTTTCACAGAAAATACCAGAATACAGAAACTGGTAGGGCTATGTTGTATTGTATAATTTGTATTGTAGGCCTATATAAGCATTTATAAAGCGCCTCTTACAGACTAGCTATTCAGAGGCGCTCTCAGCGTGACAGCCCCGAGGAAATAAAAAAAGACCAAGTAGCGAAGAGCTGAAGATGACGCCCCCAATAAGATCTTACTACGGATAGTGGGAGGGAGGACCAAGAGATCAAGTCTATCCGCAGACCGGAGAGGGCGGGAAGAGACTGCAGAGAGGGGTTTATGTATCAAGTCACAAAGGTATTTAGGAGCTTGTCCGGTTTGAGTTTTTTAAATTAAGAGCAGTATCTGGAATTGGATACGAGAGGCAACAGGAAGCCAGTGAAGAACATCAGTCATGTAGGTAGAAATGTAGGAGTAGCAAGGTAGACAATCAATGAGTCTGGCTGCTGAGTTCAAAACTGACTGAAGAGAGGATAAGAGAACTTTGGGAAGCCCAGCAAATAGTGAATTGCAGTAGTCGATTCGACAGGAAATAAAAGCATGAACAATGATTTTAAATACAGAAGAGGAAACAGATCTTCTGGCGGTTCTCAGACGCCTCATGTGATAATAACATGAGCGTGTCAATAAAAGCATGAACAATGATTTTAAATACAGAAGAGGAAACAGATCTTCTGGCGGTTCTCAGACGCCTCATGTGATAATAACATGAGCGTGTCAATTGTGAGAGGATAGTGGCTGCAGAGAACGAAAGGGTGCTATCAATAGTTATGCCCAAATCAGGGACACTGGATGAAAATGTGAAATCAGGGTAGGCCTACATGGAGGACAAGAGTGGGAAGTTAAGTTAAGGAGCTGTCGTTTAGTAATAATAATAATAAGACGATTTATATAGCCCGTAGCTCAGCCGACTGAGCCGAGGCCGAGGAAAGGGCGCTGTACACGAGTTCAAAAGTTACTGGCAATTACACGATTGTTTAAGCAGGTGCGTCTTGAGTCTAGATTTTAATCCCTCCAGAGATGGTGCATTCTTCACATAGTCGGAAAGACTGTTCCTTGCAGTGGATCCTGACACAGAGAAAAGAGCTTTCGCCAAACCTCGTGGAAGACCGTGGGAATTGTAGCAGGCCCCTCAATGACGATCTTAGCCTATTGTCTGCAACTCGAATGCAGAAATTAGCGATGTAGTCGGGCATAAGACTATGTAGTGATTTGTATACCATTAAGCACAGCTTAAGGTGATACGCTGGGGGACATGCAGCCAGTGCAGGTTGTCACGCAACAGATCAGTTATACATGATCGGATGGTGTGCGACCATAATTATATAATACGTGCGGCGGAGTTGAGCACCGACTGGATCCGCTCCAGCTGACAAGCCGGAAGACCCGCAAGTACGCTGTTGCAGTAGTCAACCCTGGAGACAATGAAGCTGTTGACTAAGATGACGGCGGTTGAGGTTTGGACGAACCTGCGGATGGTTTTGATTCGTCGCAGTTGGTAAAAACAACCTCGAACGACTTGACTCATATGGGCCGTCATTGTCATACAGCTGTCAAATTGAACTCCAAGGTTGCGAACGGTGTCAGCTGGATGGACTTCTGAATCGCCAATGGTTAAAGTAGCCTACTACTGTCAAGTAGATGGCGACGCCTGAGGGAGGTGCACCATAAGACTTCCGACTTGGAAGGATTAAGCTTCAGACGATTCGATGTCATCCACTCTAAAATTTGTTCAATACACAGCACAGCATACTCTGTTTCAATTCATCTGGTTCGCAGGAGAAGTAAAGCTGTGTATCGTCTGCATAGCAGCGGTGGAGTACCGAACCAGAACAGTTGCATCTTAGTGGGATTAAGGCAAAGTCGGTTGGCCGACATCCAAGAGTGGAGATCATGTGACAAGGAGTCAATCAGTCCCACAAGAGCAACCTGATCAACAGGAGAACCATGTACAAAGGTCTGGACATCGTCAGCATACAGGTGGCCAGTGGCCAAGACTGTTTAGCAAATAAAGAAGGAATGTCAGCAGTATAAAGTAGATATAAGACCCCCAATGACCTGTGTCGGGTCGACCCCCGACCCTCTGCGAAGCATTTGGGTCGATTGCTTCAAAACTGTGGCCGAGCATACATGTAGCTAACAAACAAACAAACAGACTTACTGAAATATATATAAGATATCACAACAAACTCCAACTATCTGCTTTCCTATCTTATTTTTCCCCTACCCAATTCAACGCTGGCACAAGAAACAAACCTGACTATAAATTAATCTACACAAGAAGTAATATCCGTAAACTATCTATTAAGTTTCAGGGCCCTCTGCTATGGAACAACCTACCTCTAAACATCCGTACCTCTAATAATATCTCATGCTTTAAGCGTACTTTAAGAGCACACACCCTTGAGCATGTTAAGTTAGTTATTTTACTTTTGTGCTTTCTATAACAGTTATTGTTGTCACTAAAGTTTGTGTTCCCCAGGTCTATCGTTCTGAAAGCCTTTGTCATCTTTAATTTTTCGATGCTACCTAGTGAAATAGGCCCCCTCTTAGCGGGACTTTTGTGGGCCTGTTGTTCCCAATCCTTTGCTGTGATTGCTATTTGTTTCATAAATCTGCTTGCTCACATAAATTAATTTCCTTGCAAATTTTCTCATTGCACCTCTGTGTAAGCCATGTACGTTACTTTATTACTATGTGATCATAATTTCATAATTTCTCATAATTTTTCGCCTCTGAGTAGAGATCTTGAAGGGGCGCTATATAAATTTACGTGATTCTTGTACGTTGTACGTTGATGATGGGATATCAATAAACTTGACTTATGAGATTTTCAAGTGTAATTCGAACATATCATTGTCTGAGACTCACTGTCCTCCACTGATGCCAGATAGTCTCTCCAATACGGAATGAAACTTTAGTCTTTCTTCAGGCTTCTCGGCCCAGCATGCCCTCATGAGATCCATCCATTTGTTGTTGAATATTATCTTATCCCCGGCCATCTCCACCTTGTCTTCTGGTTCAACTGGTCGAAATGGAGGCTTCTCGGCTCTCTTTACCCTGGACATCACTTCTGTTGAATTAAAATAAAACATGCTTCACATAACAAAACCGCAACTCTCTTATTATACTATTCTAGTTTCTAGTTGAAATCAGACAATTACCACAATAAGCAGGTGAACATACCTGCATACCTCAGTAAGTCTATGATAATATAAATAAAACTCCCAAATTTGCAGCATGTAGCTACATAGGCCTATGGTAGGACATGCATCTAATCAATTTCATAATCTAATCGAATGAACATTATTTTGTAAAGCACTTATCACAGCAGATAAGCCATAATTATTTGGTCAGAAGCGATCTCAGCGTGACATGCCATGGGTGAACAGAGAAAGGTCTTCAAGCAGCGAAGAGATGCACACGTGAATTCCCCGCCAGAATCGTGCTACGAATTGCAGGGGAAGGTCATTCTACGTCGAGGGACCTATGATATCAAAAGATGGATACTGTGTAAACGAGGTTCGTGGCCTATACAATTAATTGATCGAGGCGGTTAGCAGAACGAAGATGGCGTGAAGATCGTGGCTTGCACATCAAATCACAGAGATAGTTAGGCGTAAAGCCCAGCAGTAAAAATATATAACTGGGAGCATGGCCTGATATCTGATTCGTGCAAAGACCGGGGTCAGTAAAGGTCATGAGTCATGCATGTGGAGGTGTGCGAGTATCAAGGAAATCATGCGATAAGTCAAGCAGCAGTATTTAAGACAGAGATTGCACAGATAACAAGCGAACCTTAGGAAGCCCAATTAGTAGGGAGTTAATTCGTGAGGAGACAAAGGCATGTGCTAATGTCGAAAACACCTTCTACTAATTGCCCTAGGTCGCCCCTGTTGGTAGTAACAGAAGCGGGTCAGGAGAGAGAGCATAGGTGTTCAGTAAATGTCAAAGCACTATCAAGTGTGACACTCAGGCCAAAGACACTGGAGAAAAGGTCAGGCCAGAGAACAATGCGGCCAGCAATCGATGTTCAAGCTCTTGTAACTGTTGTTTAGTTCCGAATCAGAAAAATTGATTCTTTTAAGGATTAAGGCGAAGTCTGTTTGCTGTCATCCAAAGGTGGAGGTCTTGCAATGGCGGCGGTCCCATCGTTCCCACCAGAGACATCAGCTCAGAAGGTGAGCCATGCAAAAGATCCTGGATATCATCAGCAGCATACAGATGTCCTTTGTCCTGATGCTTACCGAGGACAGTAAAGAGAATAATCTTATATATATATATATTAGTAAGGTTTTTTCGCTGTTAGCCATGCACGGCCACAGTTTTGAAGCAATCGACTGCAATCTTTCGCAGGGGGGTCGGGGTTGATCCGACACTGATCATTGGGGGTCGGCGAATCTCTACCACCATGGGGCCAGGGTGGGGGGGCAAAAACCCTCATTTTCCCTGTTGGCCGTTTCCCTCACAGGCTTAGCACGCACTCTCGCTAGAGGAATTCAAATACAGACTCAGGACTTATTTGTTCAAACAATCCTATAATTTACAGTGACATGTGATCACGTGTACAGCGCCTTTTCCTTCGGCCTCGGCTGAGCTACGGCGCTATATAAATCTCTTCTTCTTCTTCTTCTTCTTCTTCTTCTTATTATTATTATTATTATTATTATTATTATTATTATTATTATTATTATTATTATTATTATCACAGCACTTTTCTTTTGGGTCCCATACGTGTAAAAGCAGCGGTTGACACCGTTTTAGAGGTTTTAAGGCCAGCGCTTTTAAAAGTCCGGATTTCACGGGTCGCGTACCGGTGGGGTCGGAGTGCGGTGAGGTGTGGTGGGGTCAGGAAGGGAGAGAGGAAGGGAGGGAGGAAGGTGGGAGGGTGAGAGGAAGGGTGGGTGAGGAAGGGGATGGTGGGAGGGTGGGAGGGAGAGAGGGTGGGAGGGAGGTAGGGTGGGAGAGTGGGAGGGATAGAAGGAGGGTGGGAGGAATGGTTGGATGGAGGGAGAGACGGAGGGAGGGACCGGTGGAGATCGGAGTGTGGTGGGGGTCATGGAGGGAGGGAGGGAGGGTGGAAGGGAGGGTCGGAGGGAGGGAGGGAGAGAGGGAGGGAGAGTGGGAGGGATGGAAGGAGGGTTGGATGGATGGTGGGATGGAGGGAGGGACGGAGGGAGGGATTGGCGGATAACGGTCCGAATCCTAAAATTCCAGGGCAACGCCGGGTACCCCAGCTAGTTTTATATAAGAGAGGGCATAAGACCGACCCATGCAGGGATCAACCCTAACCGAAGATGTTCTAGTGTAACCTAGGACCACCATCTGATCTGCAAGGTAATGAAATTATTTAAACCAATAAAAGGGTGTCCGCATAAGCGAAATGAGATGCTGCAGATGCTGCAGATGGATCTCATTGTCTGCCACACATCAAAAGCCAGAGAGAAGGCATCAAACAGTGCAAGAAAGGACAGCCGAGGAGATCCATCAATTGCCCACAAGCAGACAGTAGTGAGGGAAGGGTAGTGGCTTCTAAAGCCAGACTGGGTTGGGGGGAAGCCCTGATTGCTCCACGTGAGGGACAAATCGAGCTGCATTAAGTCTCTCAAGAGTTTTAGATAGGTAGAAAGGTTAGTTTTGGCAAACATTAATGTCTAGATTTATGCTTCTTCAGCATTTGAAATAGCCTTACTATATAATATATATGGCACATTTCTCAGATGCAGCAATATATCCATCAGTAAGTGACTTATTAAACATATAACAAGAAATGAAATCATGTCATCTAGCACATGAACAACATGTGATAAGCGGTGAGAACGGTTCCAGCTCACACGACTTCATGTCCGAGGAGTCGATTAATCCGTCGGAGGCTGCATGGCCTCAAGAATGAGGCGAATTAATTTGCAGTCAGTTTGAAGAGTTGGAGAGAATTAGTCACAGGCTGCGGAGGAGGAGGAGGAGGAGGAGGTGGAGGAGGAGGAGGAGGAGAAGGAGGAGGAGGCGGAGGAGGAGGAGGAGGAGGAGGAGGAAGAGGAGGAGGAGAAGGAGAGGAGGCTGAGGAGAAGAAGAGGAGGAGGAGGAGAGGAGGAAGAGGAGGAGGAGGAGAAGGAGAGGAGGAGGAGGAGAAGGAGAGGAGGCGGAGGAGAAGAAGAGGAGGAGGAGGAGGAGAAGGAGAGGAGGCGGAGGAGAAAAAGAGGAGGAGGAGGAGAGGAGGAGGAGGAGAAGGAGAGGAGGAGGAGGAGGAGGAGGAGAGGAGGCGGAGGAGAAGAGGAGGAGGAGGAGGAGGAGGAGGAGGAGGAGAGGCGGAGGAGAAGTACCAGTTGTTGCAGCACGGGGACGATGCAGCTATTTTGTCAGTCGTCAACTTCTAAAGTTCAAGTCATTTGACGCGAAAGTTGGAGAGCGGCTGAAGAGCGAGAAGCACGACCCAGCAGGATCGACCGATAATCAAAGACGACCAAAATGCGCTTCGGATTCATTTTCCTCCTGATTTACAAAGTTCTCTAAGTGTTTCCTAGGATTGTGCCTTCTAAGAGAGAGATATCTCAAGTAGCCTGTAATCGATCCAACTTACTGTCTCGCCTGATCTCACTCATGACCACCGCATAATTACAGAAATTCAAGGAGCATTAAAAGAAATATTCATGAATGTAAACACCTCTTACATTACAGAGAAATCAAATTAAATCAAATCAGATGACGGTGTAAAACAGAAAATATCGAATGCATCCCTACCAGAGGCACCATATTCCTCAAGCAAGATCCCAAAAGGTTTCTGCTGAAAGCAAATCTCTTGAAGGATGATGCCGTACGAGAAGACATCTGCCTTCTTCGTTCCACACAACGGCCGCTTCTCAGGAACAAGGCGAAGCAGTTCAGGTGCCGTCCACAAAAAATCTGCGGTGAAGTACGTTAAACTATCAAGACAAGAAAAGGTGGCAAATATTCTTATACAGAAACTGCAAACAATGACAATTGACAACTCACATATTAAGATTACTATAGGCCCATTACAAAAGTAAAACATGGGACATGCATTATGCAAACTTAGTATTAGAGGACAAGTTACTTACTAATACCAAACGAAGATAATTGAATAGAGAGGTAGCAAGAGACTGAACTGACGCTCGCTACACACCACCAAGGCCTATTATCGAATGATATTTATACAGAACTCTAAAGAGTTTACGCTGCAGCATTACACCCTACATGTAAGTACGTCACAAGTACTTGAGTTGCAAAGTCTACCAACCAATTGATCATCCCTGATTGCCATCATAACTGATATCAATATCAAGTTTATTTGACACCAATTATTTTAGAAGTGACTTAATAAAATCGTTTTTGGTACATTTTGATGCGTTATGTTTTTGAATCGTCAAATAAACAGTGGGTGGTCTCACTAAAGATGACATAACTTTTGTTAACTTTTTGAGATAGATTGATGAAATCTGGTCATCATGTGTCAATATAAATTCTCTTTAAGCCTATGAAATTATTTTATCTGAAAAATTTATTTCTGGCCAAGAAATTGGCAAAACACCGTAGGAGGGTTTTTTTATGGCACACCCTGTATAATTATACGTATACGATTAGGGATAATGTGTGCTTTTAGAATGTTCGAGTGTCTTGATCAACTCAGTGGATTATGTATGTCTGAGGCCATTGCATTGTATTGTATTGTAATGTTGCATTGTTTGTTTGTTTGTTTGTATGCACACTTGTTATAGCGCCCCTTCAAGCTCCCTACTCAGAGGCGCTCCCGATTACAGAGCGGGCACTGCATCGGAGTTTCACGCCGAAGCGCTGAGCAATTGCGAGTGAAGGACTTGCCCAAGGTAACTACGCGGCGACTTGAGGTGGATTCGAACCTCGAACGTTCCGGCTTCAAGGCAAGGTCGCCACCACTATTGTGTTGTGTCTGAGCCCTTTATAAAGCGCTTCTCGCAGCAAGAGTCTTTCAGAAACGCTCCCAGTGCGTGCAACCCCGAGAGAAAAAGGCAGATTTTGAGACAGGAGAAAGATGAGGAAAGACTACTAGAGAGGATGACATAGCGGCTAACTGATGGGAAGTCCGTTTCATAAGGAGGGACCAATGCAGGCAACTGATCTGGATTGAACCATGGCGGACCTGACTCGGGGACAATGTCAAGCCGATCAGAGGACCTAAGAAGACGCAGCGAAGTGGCAGAAAGGTGGCGAAGTATAAGATCAAATAATAATAATAGTAATAATAATAATAATAATAATAATAATAATAATAATAATAATAATAATAATAATAATGATGATAATAATAGGGCCGTTCCAGACTGTGATTTTATATTAGGCGGTAGTGAAGTCCCTGAGGGATCCTGTATACCTCGGGGCAATAAAAAAAAAAAAATAATAAATTGATGGTTATGTTTATGGTTATAACATCCAAAGATGAAGATCGAGAGAGAGAGAGAGAGAGTAAATTCGACTTGCAAGGAGTTGAGCAGAGGGAGGCCATGATTGTCTGAACACCAATTATTATTACCAGTCAATACAGAATATAATTATCTCCTTCGTGTTTGCGTTTCGTTTCAATATGCCGCTTGGTAATTGTTCTACAGCTACTGTCAATAACAGTGGAAGAGGCATTTAAAAGTTGTTTATAATAATTAAATGTGAATCTGACATGAAAGAAGAAGTTTTCATACATCGATCGTCACTGGCATTCTCATCATCGACAACGACGACGCTCCCCCGTGTCTTGTTCGAAGGACGTCGTTGTTGTTGTTGTCGTTGTTGTAGGGAATGTCTCCTCCGCATGTAGCACAGTCCGTAGTCGGTGATCTTACAGGTCCAACTGGAGTCGATGACACAATTCGTACTCGTCAGGTGACCATGTGAACCAATTGCGGACTCGTGCAGGTAGGCCATTCCCTAAGAAAGAGACTTTCCATTGGATCACTCAACAAACATCAACGGCAAATATTGTTTTGAGAGCCTTGAAAATAAACCCTTGAAGTGTCACTACATTAACCCATAAATAGCAACTTCCTATTCATCTTGTGGAATTAATGCAATATTTTAACATAACAGCAGAGCATAGCATACTGACATTCATATTGATGCTTTTATTGGTACTTATTCATATACAGCAGAACGCTGTTCACTATTATGGTTCACACTTGTCATCCTCTTAGTTTACCTATATAATAAGTTGTAGGACTGATATAGAACTTGTGAGTTAGTCTTGCTAAAATACTCTGAGTTTTGTTTAATTTAATAATTTTTTACCCGAGATATCAATGATTCCTCAGGATCCCAAAAAATTATTTTAGGAGCAAAAAAATGAATTTCCGAGAAATCAGGTCGCCCCAGGTTTCACAGCATGCATCCTGAAATGTGCCTCTGAATGCAATGGCATTGTGACGTGCAACACAGATGGAAAGACGTTGGAACATGACTTTTGGTTCACTCCGATCTCCATGAAATGCGACAGCCCAGCCTAATTCTAAAAATTGAGGTCTATCAATGAAAGCAGCTTCATACTGGAAATAGGTGTTAAACCCTGTTTAAGTTTTGTAGGGGTCCGTTTACTCTATGATTGTGCACGTCTGAATATGTGATGCTGACATGATTTCAAGTATAAGATATATAAACTTTTCGAACAAAGGTGTCTCTTAGAACTGTACATTTATAAATACCGTTGCAATGTCTACAGCAAGAGACATTCGAAAATGCCACGTCATGCTGAACGATCTTTTCTCGATGACATTCCAAACGCTTCCTTTTGAACAGTAGCTCATGCAAATGCAAATGTGATTAGGTTCAACGCAGACGCCGATGAAACTGTTGATGTTCACGTGATGTAATTTTCGCAACTGTGCACAGACATAAAATTATCTTCAATTCATTAAATATCTCGAGGTGAAAGGAGTTAGCAGTGATGAACCCATTAGGACTCCCATTAGTAGGCCTAGAGAGTAGAATAGTCGAACTCCCACTTCGTGTGGCATCAGGATGGAATGAAAAAAAGCCTGCTGATGTATGCTAGAATGTCTAATCCACCTTTGCAGGCCAGTTCCAATCCACCTTTGTAGGCCAGTCTCTGTTCATACCACTTAATTGTAGCTAAACAGCTGACTTGAACTCCTCGTTTACTTAGTGCTTTGATCATGACATGAAATTGTTCGCCTTCATACATGTGAATAAAACAAAGTCACCTTTCAAGAAATTGGTACCGTATGCTAAACCAAAAACCAGTCAAAATATCCTAGAACGTGAAGTCTAAGCAAGTACATGAATTAATTTTCACAGAAACATAATATAGGTCCCTATAGTCTACATCGTCAACAGTATTTTATATTAATTAGAAGGTGGGCCAAATTCACCTCAAAAAGTCCCTGCATTATTCACCTTGTCACCTTGTGCCGTTGATTCTTTGAACCCTAGCGAACGCCATGGTCAACCTTCTCCACGTATTACGATCTTCCGTCGCATCTCTCAGTTACTCCTGCATTATTAACTTAGGCCTACTTATATGGGCGACATCGCGGAACAAATTATTATTATTAAATAAATTTGTAGCGCGCGCAAGGTCACACCGAAATGTGAATCTGAGGCGCGGATAGTCAGCCGCCAGAGGAAGATGCAGTTAGAGATCCAAGTGCTTGAAAGCCAAAGAGAAGTAGTAAGTTTTTAGCCGTTTTTTGAAGGAAGGAAGTGAAATTGAGCTTCGAAGAGAGAGCGGAAGCCGATTCCATTCCCTGGGTGCAGAAACATGGAATACACGCAAGCCCATAACTGTTTTGCATCGAGGTTCAGATAAAAGACTTGTGCCCGATGAACGCAAGCAACGAGGAGGAATGTAAGGAGTTAGTAATGACTGAAGGTAGGAAGGTGCGTTGGTGCTGAGAGATTTGTAGGTCAGACATGCCAATTTGAATTTTATCACGCGCTAAGGAGTTTTGGATGTGTTGCAGCCTGTTGAGCTCAGTGATTGAGAGACCGACAAAAACGGCGTTAGCATAATCAAGGCGAGAGGAGACAAGAGAACAGGCAATGGTTTGAGACATATCCATAGTCAGGGCCGACCTAATGTGACGTATTGCCCGAATGTGATAGAAACAAGATTTACAAATGTTTGATATATGAGGTCGAAATGTGAGCTTGTTGTCTAGGGTTACTCCAAGTGTTTTGACTGTATCTGACAGATGAACAGCAGTGCCGGCGAGGTCGATATTAGAAAGTGGAGGAAAAGAGCGCAGGCGCTGGCGTGACCCAAACAAAATTGCCTCAGACTTGTCAGGGTTTATGGCCAAACCATTGAAACAAAACCAGGAATACATAGATGAAAGACACTCTTCAAGTTTAAGTTTGCCAGACTGATCAGTGTGTGATAAAGATAAACAAACGGTGCGCCATACACATGTCATCATAATACATTGAAAAGTTTAATAATTACCCATGGTATTAATTTAGTAGGCCTAAAGGTATTTCTCGCAGAAATACAAGATTGCACATCTTAAATTTTTTTAGTTTTTTAAGGCTTACAACCAATTCTGGAAAATTTCAACAAATATCACAATGAAATCAATCAAATTTTGTTAAAAAAACCTGTCAGCTGTAAAGCATGTCTAAACCACGAGATAACTACGTAAGCCCAGAGGTGAGCAAATTAGTTTTTCAATTTGGGTCAAAGTCACCCCGTTTACGGTACCTATTTGAGGTAAAGTCAAACATCCTCGAATCACTTTTTTTAGAAATATTGCAATTCACGGTTATTCCAAGTGTGATTAGGGTTAGATTTGTTCCAAGTGTACGGTAATTATTTCTAATAATCTATGGCAACGCATAATCGAACTGCTGATAAGAATCGAGTTAAACAACTGGTAGGCCTATATTAGCCTATGCGATGGATGAAAGAAGAAGTTTGTCAATGATGAACCGTTGTCCAACAAAAGTTTGGTTCAAATGTGGCATTAAGATAGAATTATAGTACGCCTCATGGAAGTTGTTTTAGGCAACAATGTCCTCAGCAAACGCGCCAAGGTAAGCTTTTCCATATTTACCAATCTTTGAGCATTATTCTATTGTCCGCAATAAGTCAAAATTTAATGAGGTTGTGAAAAACAGATCGGGAAAAGAACAATTATTGATAGCAGAAAGTCACTGACCTTTATGAACTCCAAGAGTATTCTGTCGTCTCTCATATCCAAAGTCGTCAGATGTGATAATTTGACAACAATCTTCCTGTCCTACAGACATATTCAGATTGTTCAGACAGAAACACAAGAGTGGCATAGGCTACGGAAAGAAGCGTCCAAACAGACGTACAAGAAAGATACCAAAAAAACTGACAGATAGCCCAAGAGAAGTCAGACAAAACAAAAGAGATTTAAACAAACACAGACAGAGATACACAAGATGGACCCAAATAAATGGATAGAAATAAATAATACATTTGTGAAGACAGATAGGTGGAAAAAACATGGTAACCAAAAACAGCAAATGAAGTTTAAGCGATTAGTAAATATAGGTAACACCATAATGTTGCCTAAATATTCTGCAGGTGAAAAAAATTGTATGTCTAGATTGCCAACCAACTTGCCCCTAGCAGGCAACCAAGTTTGTTGACTTTCAGAAAAATTTTAAGTTCATTTTTGGCAAACTTAGAATATATTTTATCCCTGATTTTGTGCTAGAATATAGGCGTCATCAATCAATACGTTGTGAAAAAACCAAATTTGTTGGCATCATCAAATATGATCAAGGGCAAAAAAACTCTTAACCTGTCAACTTGCCCCCACTTCCCACACACAACTGTATGTGCTTCACCTGTTCACCTCACACTTTTGAGCTAGGCAGAGAGCCACTATGACCACCCTGTCCCAACCCTAATCTTGCGTGTCAGGGCTGGTATGCATAGGACAAGGCATAAGGTAATCGATGTATAGTGCCTAAACGCGACTTAACAATTCCCGACTTAGCCATTGGAATGTATCCGTATGCACGAGACAAAATAGCAAAGAGCATAACTAATCTACACATTCCTTGCACCCGACTATGCATGACGCTTGCTCTTCCCCCAATTCAATAGGTTATAGCTGAGCGCGCATGCGTGAAGGATATTTATATGCGGTCGTTGCCAGCGTGGGGTAAACAGATTCAGACCTAAAGACGGGCCCCAAGGAAATATCGACGGCTGCCTATTGTTCACGCTACATGTCCAGCTAACGTCGGCCGTCTATTGTTCACAATGGGAAAAGCCGGTTTACTCCTACATCGGAATTGGAATAACGTTATACCTAGTTTAGTTCGCTAATCTCAAGCCGTGCATACGGAAATAACCCCGTATTGCCGATTAGGCCAGATTTAAACCATATATAAGAGTTATGCCCTCATGTGCATACGGGCCCAGGAGCGAAAATCGTAATTTCTCTCTGGCAAAGTCGAGAACTTCAGCGAGTCAACTAATAGCAATATTTATGGAACAGTGGTGGCAGAGCTGAGGGAGGGTAGACACACTTCAATTAAGACACCAAAAAACCGAATGATGACGGGTCTCATGCACGTACCTGATAAAAGCCATAGTCTGTTAGTCCGCTTGAATCAAAACTCTCGAATGATTCAATGCCTGTCGTCGTAAGCGATCCACTTCCAACAGAATGATGTGATCTTGAGACGATGGACAAACGAGGACCCTACGAGAAACGAAAACAGACACAAAACAGAAACAGAGGTGACAGCATGACACATAATGTGTGTAGGTCCAACAATCTGGAATGGACTTCCCTAGTTCCCTTGACTATGCGACAGCTAATAAGCTGTCCTCAATTTCACTGAACACTGTTTTTTCGCTTGATCTCGGCCGGGAGCGCCTCTGAGCAGGTACATTGAATGGGCGCTATATAAATTATGATTGATTGATTGGTGATGAGGCTGATTCAGAGTCTTTTTGATGTGAAGCACTCTTGCTGAAACACATGTTTAAAATGACAATTGAAATGAAGAGCAATATCCCCAGCATACTGCAGGCCCAGTGTTGAGACTGTTTTGACACCAATGTAAGCTTTAAAGCAAATCATAATTATAGGTCTAAGCGTACATCATAATTGGACAGAAAACCTGCAAAACAAAATACATTCTACCCGCTTCATCACAGCACTTGCTATACCGCGTATATATCAATAAGCTGCTCGATCGTGTCTGTGTTTAGCCCTACCTCAGCTGTGAGTCATATATGATTCACTTAGGCCTACCTCAGTCGCCTGCCTTACATCAACCATGCATATATAATAATATTATATGTAACATATATGCATATATATTTTATATATATATATATATATAAAACTATATTCGTCTGGTGAACTACCGTACTGCTGATACACGCTTCTATCCATCAGTTCTGCAATGGGTTTCACAGCGTCATCTTCGTGAACTGTGAGCATTTATTGAATGAGATAGATATTATATATAATCTATACATGGCTGATATCACGTGAATTATTCCGTATTGTGTTGGCGTGCAGTCAATGCTTCGATCATCTGATTCGTCGGATTCAATCAATACGATGACTATATATATATATATATATATATATATATATATATATATATATATATATATATATATACACACACACATACATATATATATATATATATATATATATAGTCTATCGTTTAGTGCTGTGCGACGGCCTTGCTTTTTTTGCGCTGATGTATAATTATGGACTGTTGTAATTCCACCTTTACGCGCTAACTGAAATTAGGACGACCATGGGCGACCGCAGGCATTAATTTTGTGCAGCCTTGTAGAAGGGGCAAAACAAAACGAACACGGCGAAGATTTCTAGCAAGAGGCTAACGAATGCAAAGCTTGAAATTATGAACTTGAAAAATAATATGATACTTTAGGCTAATATTATTGCAAGTGCTTCATTCTCGTCGAAAGTTATAGGAAAGATTAGACCCTATGTACATGTAGGCCTAGGGTTAGGGTTATATCAGCTCACTACCTACCTTGAAGCAAAGAATTTGCCTCCGGTCTTTCAGTCAGGTTTCCGCCGACAAGCCTCAGGGTACTCTCTTAGTCCTATAGCCTTAACTGATGCCAGTGCGGCGTTTGATACTGTCGACTATAGGACATCCTCCTTTATCCGTCTCTCTCCACATCATTCGGTTTCACTGGTAATTTCCTTTCTCAGATAGCATCTTTCTTACATGATCGTTCTACCTGTGTGGCTCGTGGGCCCCACTAGGTCCTTCTGGGTCCCTGTCCCATTCGGTCTGCCTCAGGGCTGTTTTAAGACCCCTTCTCTCTAGATAATAGATTCCACTGGAACAGTGATTTTGCTTCCTGACCACTTTTGGGTGTTTCTTGTGCAGTTTCTGCTGCTGATCACGAAAATCACCTTGAAATAGTCCCATCACTTAACGTTTTTGAGAAATCTTCAATTTTTTTTATTTCCATGTTTTTCAGCCATAACGTTATAATAAGCTTTGTGTAACTGAGGTATGTCCAGGCATGCACTTAGGACAGTTTGCATAATGTTTGTATTGTATAATAAATAAACTTGAGCCTGCGTATGCATTAATGCTAGGTGGAATCTGCCTGCTGAAGTTCTAAGCCAGCGGTTCCCAACCCGTGGCCCGCGGGCCAAAAGTGACCCGCTTGGCCTACAAAAATGGCCCGCAGCATCTCAATCAATTAAGAAAAATATATGTAGGTCTATATAAGATGCAGTGAAGTTGGAAATTCTTAACATATGCTTGGATGACATATAGAAGATGTACATGATGCTTTAAGGCTGGTGAAACAGTATAGGTGAAGTCAGGATGCGGATCTAATTCAAGAAGGAACTAACCGATTTGTCTTTGTAGTGATTAATAAGCTTGATGTCATCCCATTGAATCAACCAGGCTGAAGTCTTCTGTGATTCCAAATTACTTTGAAATCTCCTACAGTCACACAGGTCTATCAGTATCATGTAATCACTGAACATGAAGTCTACCATTGCAGCAGGTAGCAACCAGTCAAAACATATAAACTGAATATTTGTCTGGTTTCGTTTACTTTGATTAAAGAAACAATCTTAAAAATGCTATTATCATCTCACCTGGGGACACAAATTGGAATCAGTGCATGAGAATTTGGCAACAATGGCAACGTTTCGTACTGATCAGACAAACTTAGCCAACAGAATGTTTTCCTTATTCTATTATTGCAAACATGACTATACATGAAATATTAAACCAAAAAATCTTAGCTATACCTACCTGTAAAGAAGACAAAGAAAACAAAAACCAAGAGTCATTAGACACAAGACACATCCAATTATAATCCAGATGAGTAGAGATAAAGCTGAAAAATCAAAAAATCATAGCAAGTTTATGCATATAAATATACGTATAAGATAATAACAAAAGAGGGCGACCTCATAGAGAATGGGCGGATGATTTAATAGACTGGTGCGGAACATCACTGCAGAAGCTGAGCCACATCGCACTGGAAAGAGAACAATGGAAGAAAATGGTTAAAATGGCGTCAGACACCTACGGGCGTTGAGCCCACGGTTCATGATGATGATGATGATAAGATGAGTACCACTTTCGACTGCTTCAATCTCACTAGGTAACGAATTCTTTTCTGCAGGCTTGATGACTGTACCTCACTGCTATTGTTTATTGCACACATTCAATTCTGTTGCTACAATCAATTAAGTACAGCGTAACAAGAGCCATCAAAAGCTAATAGCTTATACTCTACTGAACCCTCATCCTTAATTTGTAGTCATGAATGTTTTAATAGCATACTTAAATCTTAACTAGAACTTACTTAGCAATGCAACAATAATAATCATAGTAATTAATTATAGTATTGATAATTACAACAATACTACAATTAATAATAATAACTTAATAACAATAATAATAATTATATCTACCTCGGGGAAATAATAATAATAATAATAATAATAATAATAATAATAATAATAATAATAATAATAATAATAATAATAATAATAATAATAATAACAGCCATGCCCGGGTTCTAGCAAACCACCGCTCACACCAACATCTGCACATCGAGTCTTATTATCCGAAACAACTACGATTCTAGATGGAACCCCATCGCAGTCTCAGTCTCAATCCACGGAAATTGGGCAAAGCTTCATCTTCTGCGACAACACAAACGCGGAAGATAAGACTAATCACACAACAGCGATAAAACATCCCGATCTACCGAATGGCCTCCTCAGACACATACCTAAGGGCGCAAGAACGGCAGCAGCACACCTTCTGACGGACATCATCGGGGGTATTCTACGTGAACCCTTGATCCCCAGCAGATGGCTGCGCCTTCTCTCCTTCGGTTCAGGAGCTCTCGAAAAACCAACAAGAGGTGGCAAGAGACACAATCTTACTCAACACATCAAATTACGAATAGACACTTTCAAGAACGATTGGCAAACGTCCGCATCGCTCCTGTTTGGTCCGTATCGAGACAACGCAGTCGGAGGAAATCCAAGGAAGCACCTTCTCGCTCACAACATCGCGGCCGCAGTAGCAGCTAAGCTAGAGGACGGTAATCTCAGCGCTGCGGCGCGCATTCTCTGCTCCGACGACACACCAGCTCCAATTAACGAGGAAACATTGGAGTTGCTCCGACTCAAACATCCATCGCCCCATGAACGAACTATTCCACACGAGAAGCCACATGCAGACTCACTACAGGTCTCGGAAATGCAAGTCCGTGACTCCATGCGATCCTTCCCGAAAGGCTTCTCTGGTGGACCAGATGGTGTGAGACCACAGCACGTCTTAGAACTACTCAACGACCAAGTCGCAGGCCCAGGGCTACTGAAGGCAGTGACGGCTTTGATGAATCTACTTCTGGCTGGAGTCTGCCCACAAGAGCTGCGTCCGATCATTTTCGGTGGTACACTGTTCGCCCTCAAGAAAAGTTCAGGGGGCCTTAGACCAATTGTCATTGGTTACTTGTGGCGCAGACTTGCCTCGAAATGTGCAAATGCTCACATAATCCCCTTGGTGGCGCCTCAATTATCCCCGAAACAACTGGGAGTCGGAGTTTCAGGAGGAATCGAAGCCGCGATTCATGCAACAAGGAGATTTTTGGAACAAACGAACGAAAACTCCATTGTCATAAAACTCGATCTAGCAAATGCTTTTAACAGTCTACATCGTGACAAAATGCTTTCCTCGTTATCAGAATGGTGCCCAGAACTATACGACTATTGCCATCTTTCGTACGCTGAGCCATCTATCCTGAAGTATGGCAGCTTCACTCTACAATCGCAAGAAGGCCCGCAACAGGGGGATCCTCTAGGTCCTGTCCTGTTTTGCCTGCCGCTTCAAGAAATTTTGTCTCATTTACAGTCACCATTAGCATTCGGATATTTGGATGATCTCACTTTGGGAGGCACGCATGAGGTTGTTTGTGAGGATGTGGTGGCTATCACGGAAGGATGCGCCCGCTTGGGTTTAATGGTCAACAACTCAAAATGTGAAGTAATATCCAAAGACGCAGGCATCACCCTGACAGAACCGGCGAAACAATTCAAACGCGTACATCCATCTTCAGCAGAGTTGCTTGGTGCACCACTTGCATCGCAAGAAGCACTCACCAACACTTTAGACTGTATCGTTTCGAATCTGTCAAAAGCAATGGAAAAACTGGAGCAGATACCTAAGCAGGACGCTCTTCTGATACTGCGGTGCTCTATAGGCGCACCGAGGCTAATACATATTCTGCGGTGCACGCCCTGCTGCGACCACCCGGGCCTCATGAAATTCGATGAGGGGTTGCGCGCTGGCACTGAAAACATTCTAAATATAGCTCTATCGGACGATCAATGGTCACTCGCTACACTGCCAATCAGAATGGGCGGTCTGGGAATTAGGAGAGCATCTTCGTTGGCACTTCCAGCTTTTTTAGCCTCAGCCGCAAGATCTCAACTCACCCAATCGCTCATCCTCGCCCTCACACAGGTTCCAGTCGACTCTATGTTGGAAACATTCAGAACCAGATGGCAACTTAACTCCTCGGAAGCGATTGAGTTCCCAGTTTCTGACAGCAAGCAGTCCTCGTGGGACATACCTCTTTTGTCAGCTGAAATATCGGAGATTACATCGCGAGCTCGTGACTCGTATGATCAGGCGAGACTCAACGCTATTCAAGCTCCACATGCTTCGGACTGGCTCTTTGCCCTTCCACTGGCAGCCCAAGGTTTACGACTTAGCGACGAGGAGATGAGGGTGGCAGTAGGCTTGAGACTTGGAGCTGTCATCTGCGCCCCACACGTTTGCACTTGTGGTACAATGGTTTCGGCCAGAGGCTCGCATGGTCTCTCTTGCTCACTTGGCTTCGGAAGACAAGCTAGACATTCCGCAGTGAACGAAATTGTGCTTCGTAGTCTCATCAGGGCAGGCATACCATCGATCAGAGAACCAGCTGGTCTCACTCGTCTCGATGGGAAAAGACCAGATGGTCAAACCCTCATTCCGTGGAAAAGTGGGCGTTCGCTTATTTGGGATGTGACCATTGTCGATACGCTGGCACCTTCGTACTTGACTGAGACTGCTGCAATGGCGGGCGGAGCTGCCGAAATAGCAGCTGCTAGGAAAAAGCTAAAATACGCGGAACTCCAGACAAGATACAGTTTTACTCCGGTTGCGATAGAAACGCTTGGACCTATGGACCAGGAGGGCCTGGCCTTCATCACAGAACTCGGTCGACGATTGTCACGCGTATCCGAAGACCCTCAAGAAACCTTCTTCCTATTCCAGAAGATATCAGCCACAGTTCAGCGATTCAACGCCATCGCATGCCTCGGCTCGACGAGGCAGTAGTACACTGTTTTTTGAGAAATATAATGATGATGTTGACTAATAATAATAATAATAATAATAATAATAATAATAATAATAATAATAATAATAATAATAATAATAATAATAATAATAATAATAATAATAATAATAATAATAATGATAATAACAATAATAATAATAATAAATTAGTAATAATAATAATAACAGCAGCATAACCTCATCTCAAAACCATAAACACCTACAAAGACAAGCAACATGAGCATCAGTATCAATACAGTCGGTTACTTAGAAAATTAACGTCAGGTGGCTGCAAGTCGATTGAATAGATCAGCGTTTCCCAAACTGGGTTCCGCGGAACCCAAGGGTGCGCGGGGCGAGCACAAGGGTTCCGCGAGAAGTTGAGAAAAAAAGAAATTTTTATGAGAAAAGTAAACTTTCTGTAATTTAGTGTATTTAGGTATATAGGCTTATAATTATTAGTAGCATTTGCTTCCCGCGCGTTCCGCATGATTCAATGCGTGTAGTTAAGATGCTTGAGATTGGTGTTCCGCCAGAAAATATTAGGACGCGAAGGGTTCCGTGGCCCAAAAAGTTTGGGAAACGCTGGAATAGATGGAGGTTTGTTGTCTGAATAGTCAACAAGCAACCCAAATAATAATCAACCCAAATAATAATGATGAATCATCATCATCATCATCATCATCATCATCATCATCATCATCATCATCATCATCATCATCATCATCATCATCAATCATCATCATCATCATCA
Organism: Lumbricus terrestris; assembly: GCA_949752735.1. Taxonomy (NCBI): domain Eukaryota; kingdom Metazoa; phylum Annelida; class Clitellata; order Crassiclitellata; family Lumbricidae; genus Lumbricus; species Lumbricus terrestris. Next base: position 776,744 of record OX457045.1, read on the forward strand.
TCATCATCAATTCATCATCATCATCATCATCATCATCATCATCATCATCATCATCATCATCATCATCATCATCATTGATGATGATGATGATGATGATGATGATGATGATGATGATGATGATGATGATGATGATGATGATGATGATGATGATGATGATGGTGGTGGTGGTGGTGGTGGTGGTGGTGGTGATGATGATGATGATGATGATGACGATGACGACGACGACGACTATGATGATGATGATGATGATGATGATGATGATGATGATGATGATGACGATGACTATGATGATGATGATGATGATGATGATGATGATGATGATGATGATGATGATGATAACATTGGCAACTTAAGCAACAGCAACAACAATAAGAGCAACACTGGCACTGTTAATAGATCGTAGTCATAGAACTAGTCATTGCCGGTCATGACGGGGAACGGACATTATCTCTCCTGAAGCTGAAGTGTCACTCCTGGACATTATTCCACCCCCCCTGAACATAAGCCCCTGAACATTATCCCCCGGGGTAGGTTGATAGGGAAGTGCTCTTGGTCCTGTTTGCTCGTATCTCCATCTGCATGCTTTTTCTGTGGTTGGCCCGGTGGCATGGAATGCCCTCCCAATTGAGCTGCACCTGTTCATTAGACCACTCTCTGACACATTCTGTAAGCACTTTTAAACTCTTCTGTTTGGCCGTACTGGAGTCGGGAGCGCCTCTGAGTAGTGTATTTGAAGAGGCGCTGTATAAATACATGAAATGAATTATCCTTCCAGTCTATGATATTATCATTACCTAAAATGATGCATAAAATATAAGAAAAGACCCATGTTAAGTGAATTCTATACATTAGACATTAGTTTAACATTGTAAGAATATGTTAGGTAACTTTAGGTTTATGTATACAACAACGTCAGCAGCAGCAGCAACCACTACCACCATAGACAACGGAAAGGAGGGAAGAGAAGAGTTAAAGATTTTAAAGAGTACACTGACAATAGGAACATGGAATGTGAGAACACTTCATGCGGCAGGAAAACTAGAGCTCCTAAAGGAGGAAATGAAGAACTATCGCTGGGACATCTTGGGGCTTAGTGAGATGAGATGGACCAAATCTGGAGAGATAAACGGAGGGGAGGTCATCTGGTCAGGACATGAGACCAAACACGAAGCGGGAGTAGGATTTCTACTGAGCCAGAAAGCAAAAAGATCATTGCTTGGATACAATCCAATCGGGCCAAGATTGATGATGGCCAGGTTCTCAGCAAGACCGTTCAACATCACGCTGATACAGATATATGCACCAACAGCTGACAGCTCTGAGGAAGAACTGGAAAAGTTCTACGAAGAACTGGAAAAAACGATGGAAGAAGTGCCAAAGAAAGACGTCACAGTGGTGATGGGCGACTGGAACGCTAAGATCGGGGCGGACAGAGGAGGCTGGAAAACGAACATAGGCAAGTTTGGTTATGGAGAAAGGAACGAAAGAGGCGAACAACTCCTAGATTTTGCACAGCAACACGGCCTGTACATCTGCAATACCAAATTCCAGCAAAAAGACTGCAGAAAATGGACATGGGCATCAGCAGATGGAAGAACTAAGAACATGATTGATTTGATACTAATAGATAAAAGGTGGATAACATCGGTTCAACTATGTCGCACCTTTCAAGGAGCGGATATAGATTCGGACCATAGCCTGGTGATGGCGAACATTAAACTAAAGTTAAAAACGAAAAGAAGGACACTGTTCGTGAAAAGAAGAGACCTAACCCAACTGAAAGAAGAAAAGGTTAGAGTTGAATATACCAGGTGCGTAGAGAATATGCTAGAGATCTCGGAAGATATAGAAGCGGAAGGACTGGCAGAAATACTGTGCGAAGCAGTTAGACAAACGATTCCAGAGGAAGAAGCAATCAGGAAGAAGTGGATAACGCTGAAGACCATGCAACTGGTAAGAGAGAAACGACGGCTGAAAATGAACAGAGGATACTCAGCAGAGAACGAAACGCAATATAAGAAGAAATGCAACGAAGTGAGAAAGGCAGCAAGAGCAGATAAAAGGAAGTGGCTGGAAGACAGATGCAAGGACGTGGAGAAATACCACGGAGAACATAAAACCAGAGAAGTGTTCAAACTGCTGCGGAACATCAACAGACAATGGCAACCTAGACAAATCACAATCTGGGATGAAAACAACAAGGTACTCACTGAAGAGAAGGCAATACTTGAGAGGTGGACAAGATACTGCAGCAGCTTGTACAAAGAACAGCGGGATGACACAACAGCAAAGCAATTAATCGAGACACTGACTAAAATCACGCCGCAACAGGAAGATATGCCAAACGACGATATCCTCTATGAAGAAGTAGAATGGGCTGTACGAAGGCTGAAGGGGAACAAAAGTCCGGGGATAGACAATGTCACGGGGGAAATGCTCAAATACGGAGGACCGCATATGATGAACCGATTACATCAAATCTGTAACAAGGCATGGCGAACGGGAATAGCACCAGAGGTTTGGAAGAAATCGATTCTGATAACGATACACAAGAAGGGAAGCTCACAAGATTGCAAAAACTACCGGACCATAGCACTGATTAGCCACGTGGGGAAAGTACTAATGATGATATTAAACATGAGACTACAGGGGCAGATGGAAGAACACCTGGCAGATGAACAAGCGGGATTCCGAAAAGACAGAGGCACGGTACAGCAGATCCTATCTCTAAGGCTGATAGCGGAGAAAGCAAGAAGGAAGGGCAAGAAAATCTACAACTGCTTTGTGGACTTCCAGAAGGCATTCGACAGTATTGACCAAAAAGTGACTTGGGCGGTTATGCAATCTTATGGAGTTAATGACAAACTGATAGGTATCCTACGGGACATAAATGAGAATGCTATGGCAGCAGTACGGCTTAAGAATGAGCTGGGAGAATGGTTTAGGACCAATAAGGGAATAAGGCAGGGAGATCCAATATCACCGGAGGTGTTTATCACGGACTTGGAGAGGGCCATGGACAATGTCAAAGAAAACTGCAGAGGAATATCTGTGCAAGGCCTGGCAATCAACAATTTAAGATTTGCAGACGATATAGATATCATCGAGGAGAATGTTGACGAACTGGAAAGAACTGTAGGAACACTGGCGACAGATAGCAAACCTTATGGGCTGATTGTGAACACGGCAAAGACAAAAACAATGGTATTCGGGAGTGAAACCATTGAACGACAGATAGTCCTGGATGGAGAAACGCTAGAAAACGTCAAAGAGTTCGTATACCTAGGAAGCACGTTTACATACGATCTAAACTGCAAAAGAGAAGTAACTCTGAGATTTGCCAAGGCCAAAGCAGCACTTGCTGCTTTAGACAAGATTTGGAAAAGTAAAGAAATAGCACTAAAGACTAAGCTGGCAGTCCTGGATACCTGTGTGTTCAGCGGAGCATTATACGCATGTGAAACATGGGTAATTACCAAGGAAATTGAAAGACGAATACTGGCTTTTGAAAGAATATGTTATCGAAGAGTATTAAGAGTCGGATGGAGAGAAAAGATGAAGAATGAACAACTATACAATCGAATTGGACTTAGAGACACTCTGCTGCAAAAAGTAATCTGCAGGAAATTACAACTGTTTGGGCACATATGCAGAATGGACGACTCCAGGAAACTCAAGACGTTGGTGTTTGGCATTATGGAAGGGACGAACAAAAGGGGACACCCCTTCAGAGAATGGAAGGATGACATCACGGAATGGTGTGGAAACATATCACTGCAGCAATTGAGCCACACAGCAAGAGAAAGGGACAAATGGAAGGAGGTGATCAAAAGAGCATCAAGCACCTACGGGCGATGAACCCATGGACATTGATGATGATGATGATTCAATTATTATACGAAATTATATCGTATTAATTGCGGAATGTCACATTGCAGTCCCTTCTTGATTCACAATTCTCCAACATCGATCCACCCCCATTCTCAAATCCTACTCCTGCTGTCTCTCAGTCATCCCTTCAAATACTCCATCCCGCCTCTGAAGCTGAGGTGTCACTCCTGTTAAATTCTCTTTCCAACAAATAGTGTGAATTAGATCCCATCCCCACTGCTCTCCGAAAAGACTGCGCCTCAGTTCTCATTCCTAATATTCACTAAAATAATCAATCTTTCACTCTCCACTGGCAATTTTCCAATGGTCTTCAAGCAGTCCCTCGTCACTCCTCTTCTGAAAAAGGCAAATCTTGATAAGGAAAACCTTTCAAATTACCGACACATCTCCAGCCTTTCTTTTCTATCTAAATTAACTGAACGAATTGACCTTTCCCGGCTAATCGATTACCTCTCTTCTAACTCACTCCTCAACCCACCAATCTGGCCCCAATAAACAGAAACTCTACTCGCCTCTCTGTATAATAAGCAGGTCTCTGACGTCAGTCATCAGCAGGTATCCTGTCTCTGTCTCCTTGACATCTCCGCTGCATTCGACACCATCGATCACAGTCTCCTTCTTAATCGACTGTCTTCTCCTTTTGGCGTCTCTGGCACTGCTATACTCTGGTTCCAATTGTGCTACCATCATTTGGCGAATAAAAGATTGATAAATAGGATGAAAGTGTTATATTAGTCACACAAGATAGCACACAACATCAAGATTTTAAACAGACAAGACTGGTCACAAAAACTTACGCTCCTTTGTAGATGCTCCAGGCATCTCCTTAACACCATTTGCCCAAGTAATACTCTTCAAAGCTGTGTTGTTAATAGTTAGCCTCTCTTCTTTGTCTAAATAATCCCCGATTGTCACTAGGGTTCCATTGTTTTGAACAACCTGTAAAATCCAGTCTAGCCTTCTTGAGCGGTTTACATCCAAAGCAATCTGCCCTGTCAGACCTGAAACATAAACAATTGTTTTGGTTAAGTTCAGAGCAGTTCAAATGAGACAATTGCAAACATAGCAAATCAGTTGGTTACTATTTATCATGAAACATATTTCAGTTACATGTCTTCTATTATTTTTTATCCAGGCATTATTTACATTGTGAAATTTTTTCACAAAACAAGTTCACTCAAACTACACGGTGTTCAGAAAAAAAGTAGAACCCAACAAAAGTGTCATAATTCGGTCAAAACTTTTAGGGTTTGTCTGACATTTTAAACGCAACAACAGTGACCATGTTACCACCAACTTCTAAAGCCGATTAGAAATATTCGTGAGTTTGTCAAGTTTATGAATGTTTAAAAATGCAGCACCGAAAAATGGAACTTTCCAACATGCAAAAGCTGAAAGGAAGTGAAATTCAGCTATATATGGTGCTCAAAATGACCTCCTTGTTCACGGATACACGACCGTAGACGTAGCAGAGTAGTAGCTGTCCCGGCAGACACTTGGTTTCATAACCGGCATTTGTGGCCGCCTAGCAGTCCAGACCTCGATCCGGGTACATGTACTGGAGGAGCATGTTTTTTCGTTCCCGTATTCATGACATCGATAACCGTATGGCGCATCTGATTGAAGAGTGGCCGCTGTTTGACCAGGTGATCCATCGACCGGACCATCAAACAATAGCGTCTATGTCTACGGTCGTGTGTCCGTGAACAAGGAGGTCATTTTGAACCCCGTAATTATATAAAACTAGATGTGTCACCCAGCGTTGCCCGGGAAATTCAGGGTTTTCAACACTACTCCTCTGGGGTACCCAGCGTTGACCGCTAATTTCGGGTTTTCGGTAACCTTCCAGGCCTCCACCCACCCCGCTTTCCCAAAAAGCCAAACATGACCCGTCCCTGAGGTGCTGGTGTGTGTGTGTGTGTGTGCTGACTGTGGCCTAATACAATTATTGCAGTTTGTCTGTTCTGTTAGTAAGCTTATAGTTGTTTCAGCTGCATAATTTTAAACTGTAACCGGTTTCGGATTGTTGATGAACGGAAATTATTGGGCGTGAATGACGTCACGCGGGCTGCTGCCTCTTTACTAAATACGGCAAGATGGCTGTTGTAAGGATTAAAACGCTAATAACTCTGGTTTTAAAGTGAATTAAAAGCTGAAAATTGTTGCATTGTCCTTATAATTTGGGTAAGAATCAATCGCAAAAAATTTGATAAACCGATGCTGTTTCATTTCCGAGCCTATTTTGTTACGAGGAGTCAAAATCCGTACAAACAAACATATGGAAGCACAAACTTTCGAAATTATAATATAAGATTTCACTTCCTTTCAGCGTTTGCATGTTGGAAAGTTTCATTTTTTCGGTGCTGCATTTTAAACACTGATAAACTTGACAAACTCACGAGTCACGAATATTTCTAATCGGCTTTAGGAGTTGGTTGTAATATGGCACTGTTGTTGCGTTTAAAATTTCAGACAAATCCTAAACGTTTTGACCGAATTATGACACTTTTTAGGGTTTACTTTTCATCGGAACACCGTGTATAAGGAACAGAAGTGAAGCTTAGATAGTCATCGTTAAATGAAAAGTAGCTGTTTGAAAGCAACAAAGAAATAAAGAATTTAATCGCGTCACTTCCTTGGCATTTCAGGAAACATTTGCTTGAACATGATCCCACCGGTCGAGTTCAGGTGAATCCATATCTGAGTATATACATATAAACATATATATACATATATATATATATATATATATATATATATATTCGAGACGAATTACTTTCTTAGAGAGGAGCAATTTATGTCTTTTTTCTGTTGTGTTCTGTGTTTCAAATGTAATGACAACGTCGAACCTCACCTTGAAAATTTATATTGGGAAGTTGTTCAATAATAGAGCGTCCATCTGTAGGCCATGCGAACTGTAGCGCTTCCTTCATACCTTTTGCCCACAGAGTAACAGCGTCATACGCTAGTGCAGCTCCTATATGAAGCTACAAGAACCAAGATAATCCAGCAGCAATTCAAATGTATTTATTTGTTTATCCACTTCTATAGCGCCTCTTCAAGCTATCTACTCAGAGGCGCTCCCGACTACAGGGCGGACACTATTTGCCCGAAAAACAGACATGCCCGAGCTAGAATCTAACTCGATTCGGGCAAATTGGAACTGGGAGATGATGTGGTGTGATAATGAGCTATGAACTTCAAGTAGGTCTAATAGCCTATAGTTTTTTTTTCATTTTTCCGGACCTACTTGCCCGAAAAACAGACTTGCCGGAAATTTCGGGGAGGGACTTTTGCCTCTGGAACCCGTCTCCTCCGCCTATGAGCGTAAGATTAGACGGTATGATTTTATTTATTTATCCAATTGTCCAGTGCATTTAACCTGTATACTGTATAGCCTACGTGGCGTCGTGATAAAATGAACCCAAACCTCAATGTGTCATCTGCCGTAAACAACTCTTAAATCATCCAATGAAACCTTCCCTACCTCAACGCAATCATTTCAACAAAACAAATTATTCTGCTCAACGATAATTAAGCCACTGGATTTCTTTAATCAAAAGAAAATGGAAATGCTAGAAAGACAGATTGAAGTCATTTAGGTCTACTGCAGATAACTTCCAGGCATTAAATGTAATTTATTAATCTTATTTGGTTCGTTTGCAAATAGGCTCAAGCTCAAGGAGGGATGCGCTGAATTGACCTAAGGATCAATATCTGGCCGAGCTATAAAATTTCCCATTCCTGTCCTGTGGCGGCGCTAGGGGGCTAAGCACCCCTATAAAAGGCTAAGCCCCCCTAAAAAGGCCATCCTTTTTTTAAAATTGAAATTCCACGATTTTCGTCTGGATGACTAAAAAGGTCAGAAATTTCTGCGGATGAAAAATGGAAAATTTCCCTGAGATTTCGGCCGATGGCTAAAAAAAGGTCAGAAATTTTGGTGGATGTAATTGTAAAAATTTCTGCGAGTCTTCAGCCCCCCCCAAAAAAACTGAAATCCTGGCGCCGCCACTGTTCCTGTCAACACGCCATATCTGTGTAAAACCGAGTTTTCAACTATTCTTGTAATAAAAAAACAATATGGCCTAAATTTGCGTTTGAAAGTGAAAATTTTTTAAACAATATATATATTTTTTTATCTGTGCTAGTCAAAACAAACCCTCAGCACTATAACGATATAAGTTAGCTCTTTCTTACAGTGACTTTGGAGACTTTAGATCAATTTTCCTGTTTTGTTGATATGACTACATGATTAAAACTACCGTAAATATATTTTAAATGTTGCTCCCTACGACAGTAATACACGGTGTCACCAATGATTAAAAGGAGTTTAGTTGTCGCTGCAAGTAGACTTCGCGATGGCAATTTGTTTCTGATCTGACCTTGCTGGGGTACGCCAACATTGGATTTTTTACTTGTGGGTACAATATAAAAAAATAAGGTTTCAGAGCCTTTACCTCCTCTGTTCCGCAAATGTGTGAGGTCTACTTTCTTTCGAGGGTCCTCCTTGCGCTAGGTTGAAGGGTCGAGAGCGCAACTGATGCGATTTTATGCAGTGTAGCCTACTTTGCTAATACTCACCTATGTTAAGTTCTGCTAGGGATTAGTTACCAGCTAGAGCTGCCACCATCCAGGAATCGCCGGGACAGTCTTTCAGCCCTGTGCGCCCGTGTCCCAGATTGATCCCGACTTGTCCCGAAATTTGTTGTAGAGATGCATTTACAAAATGTTCTTAGTCTGCACATTACACGCAACAAGTTGCAGGCGTGCGATGATTTTTGCACTGTGCTCCTCTAACAGATCTGCTGATCGTGTTGTTGTTGTTGTTGTTGTTGTTGTTGTTGTTGTTGTTGTTGTTGTTGTTGTTGTTGTTGTTGTTGTTGTTGTTGTTGTTGTTGTTGTTGTTGTTGTTGGATGAACATCGGATGTTGCGCTTCAAAAGTCTTAACAATTGCCACTGACATTCAGTCGCATTGTGTCCTACTTTCAATCTGTTATTTCTATGGCTTTTGTGAGCGCGCTCAGTTGGAGGACCAGTCTTCGAACAATAGCAATTACCTGACCACAGACCACCGTGTTTAAGCGGAACTGTTGACAAATGTAAACTTTACCATGACATGACTGATCAGCTGATTTATACTACTTGGTGCCAAGTATTCTGGAAATGGTTAAAACTCAGCAGAGGACAAGTTTTAAAATAAGCTTCTTTTCTCCAGTTGCAGATCTAAGAAATGAGTGAATCTGCATTCGTGACGTACATGCGTAATTGCATAAGTCTATCCTATAGGCTACCTATGAACTTCGCTCGTGATATACTCATAAGGCTTGTTACTATGATAGGCTTATAGTTACTGGAATTTAAAAGATATCTTGACTCTCTCTTCTAATCTTAATTATAAGCTACTTGTCTTCTGACGATTTATTTGCAGAATTATGAACGGCTATTATTTGTAGATTTTCGGTTCAATATTGGACTGAACTAGATTTTTTGCATTGTAATTATGGTTAGTGTAAATTGGTAATGGCATATTGACCGAGTAACTGCGGGCGTCCCGGAATAACAGAATCAAAAGTTGGCAGCCTATGGTCCTAGTGCTCATTAGTGTGACACCACTGACATTTGCAAATGCAAACAGTAGATAAACTATAACATTAGCCAAGAGATTATTGAAAATGTAGGCCTATTCATAGATCAGGAAGCAATATATACAACTTGACAAAACATGTTCAAATATAACGGAAAATACGCAAACATTTTGGTTTTTAAGCACTTTGCCAAACGGTGGAATTGACGAAAAACCAAAACAGACTGAATCAAAGACCTGGTCTGCTGTAAACGTTCTGCTTGGCTTGAATTGCTGCAAGCGTGGATCGTCGAAGTGTTTCTCAATGTCCGTAAGTTCTTGCATGAAATCTTGATAATCTGCCGACTGAGGTTCTGCATAATTGATGGTTAACAATCCATTCTCAGCCAACATCAGAGCTATGTTCAACTGCGGATAATTCGGTCTGTCCATCCCTTCGGCTGGAAAATGCAATCGAAACAGTCAACATCAAAATTAGCTCATATCTTAACAGTGCCGGCGCTAGCACCCGCGTACCCCCCCCCCCCCCAATTGGGGGCCCAAGTTTAAAAGGGGCCCCCAAATTTAGCTGGTCATTATGACTATTTGTGGCTGTACAGCTCCGGTCTGGTGCATGCCTCAACTAACCATATGGCACTGCCATAGCAGACCTAATGCAAATATCATACTGGTTTTGGGCATAAGTATATAACCATTAGAGTTTGAAAGGGGCCCCAAAATTTAGCTGGTCATTGTGCCTATTTGTGACTGTACAGATCCGGTCGGGTGCATGCCTCAACTAACCATATGGCACTGCCATTGCAGATCTAATGCGAATATCATCTGGTTTTGGGCGTAAGTATAAAGCCATTTAAACTAACTCAGGCAATTTCGTCCACTTTCTCAAACACAACGCTTATAAATTGTAACTTATTCTAATTGCTAATTGGATGAAGCCTCAAAATAAAACCTGCGTGAGGCCCAAACCTTAAAGCCTGTGTTGGGTCCCAGATGTCCTTGGTATTTGTCTGATCTCAAGTTTGCAAGGGGCCTCAAATGTAGCTGGTAATTATACCTTTCATAACTGTTCAATCCTGAAACCACGCACCGAATTATGTTTTAGCTCAAAGCATACAAAATAATATTACTTAAACCAATAGAGCATTGTCCTTCGACCAAAGAGGAGACTTGGGGTGTGGACAGGGGCACGGCCCCACAATTTGTGGTTGGGACGGAATCCTTGTATCCCCAATATTTCAGAAATATTTCATAAGTATCATCCACTGCCCATCAATAATGATCAATTTTGTTCAGATGACAGTCTATAAATGCTACCACTGCAGTTGGCAAATCGGATAAATTTAAACATTGGAGAGGGACACTCTGAAGTCCTAAACCAGGACTAACAGCAATGAAAAAGAGCCATTTTTGTAAAGATGACAGCTTAAAATTTCTACCATTGCAGCATGGAAATTCCAAAAAATTCAACAATTGGGATGGGACATTTATTGAAGTCTTACACCATGTCTTTCAGCACTTATATTATGAGAAATTTTGCTGAGATGACAGCTCAAGGTATGAGGGGGCCTCAAGTTTTTTGGGGGGGGAGGGGGCTCAGGTACCCTAGCGCCGGTGTGGCATAAGATCTTGTCCGGCATGAAATAATGTCCGGAAAGCCTTGTCATTGGTTCACGTGACCGATGACATCAGATAGCAACTGCCAAGCTACAGTATTAATAGCACCATGAGATCTTGTCCGGGGAAGACACAATATAGACAAGATAATTATTCAGCCTACCAAGACCAATGATACGAAGCGTAGCCTAGCTAGGCTAACTAATATTATTAAAACTGAGACCTACGTGTCGAAATCGTGTATCATCCAAAATTATGGGTTTTAAGTCAAATTAGCTTTTTCTAAAATTGTAAGAAATAGATTCTATTTTAACGGTTATTTGAAAGTGATTGTGTATGAAGTTAGAAAATGAGAAGGCTATCATTTCAGAGACAGATAGCCTAGGCTAACAGGGCCTATCTCAAGATTAGCTGTATGCAGTAGGCCTAGCCTATGTGAGTATTATACAGTCAACAGCAGTAGCATCGTACCGTGTCCATAGATTTAGGTTAGCCTATAGACCTATAGCGCTTCTCGAAGAATGACTCACATAGTCGCCTCAGCACGAAAACACGGATCCCAGTGAAAAGAAAATAGGCCTTATGCTTTAAAGAATGACAAATTTACCAGAGAAACGAGCCGTTAGTTTGGCCCTTAGTGCGGAAAAGTCATTCCATATGGAAGGACCAACCACAGCAAACGTCCGATGTTGAGCAAGAGCATTAGCCTACCCTATAGGCCCTAATTCTGAGAACCGTTAAAAGATGAAGAAATCAGCAGAACATTATAGGCCTATTCATCGATATGAGGATGCGGTTAACGACTTTTGCGCATAGTTTTAGAGTTTTTATAGAGGTTTTTCGATCCCACCAGTGCTTTGGAAATCTGAAAGGCGATCGATCTTGTAAAGATTGTAGGCAGTGGATGCGTGTAGCTATAGGTAGCCATACAGTGCAGGATTTCAAGCTAATCAAGCATATGCCTAACATCAGTAGGCCTACTTGATACTTGGAATACATATTTCAAGTATCAGCAGCCCAATTGATCAACAGCGTGCAAACTATACATACACCCATAGAAGTTTACAGCCATAACAACTAGATGCCAAAAACAGAACTGAGAACTAGGCCTAAAGGATAAACGGAAAGTCTAACTTTTAAAGGTCTTAGAACTCCTTTCTATGCTCTGAAAGCGATCTTACTCATTTAGACAGGTCTCGACTCATCGCTAGTTCGCCACGTTCCGCGATGGGAATTTCTTTCTAAATATAGAACTAGCGTCATCGTGGTCGCAACAACAAACATCGCACATTAAAGCAATAATTCGATTGTTTACATCTTAATTTCTCGTCCCATATATAAAGTTATATTATTGATTTTATGTTAGTAAGAAACTTTACGCGGATAATTTATATATAATAGTAGGAAACACTGTTTCGGCATAGAAAGTAGGCGGAGTCGTGTCCATTTCATGCCGGACAAGATTTCATGCCAGACAAGATCTCATACGTAAGCCGTATGAAATACTGTCTTGACAACGGAAGTGGGCGGAGTCGGACACAATTTCATGCCGGACAAGATTTCATGCCACACCGGCACTGTATCTTAATACTGCCAAACTTTACTGCAATGCAGTTAGAGTTCAGAACCCCAAACCGTCTGCCAGTGGCGTAGCCAGGAATTTTTATGGGGGGGCTATGGCCGGAAACCCTGTTGTTTGCTATTTTTCTTACTTAAATGGAAAAATAACCTAAAAAAACTTTTTCGGAGCCAATGGGGGGTTTAACCCCCGAAACCCCCTTGCCTACGCCACTGCCGTCTGCATTACTGTCACATGCTTGCTCCGTCATGTGAAATGTTTGACTGCTGAGGTCCTTTCTGAAATTGCAAGTGGCATTGATTGTGGACATTAGCCTAGATTAGATGGCTTTTGAATCTCTTATCGCGTGGAAGTTAAAATGTTGACATCTCGGGTTATAACTTATAAAGTGAATTGACAGCTGAAAATAGTCTCGTTGAACAAAAAATTTGGGTAAAAATCAATTGCAAAAATTCTGGTAAAACGAATCGCTGTCATTTCCGAGCAGGCTCTGGGAAGAAATTCAAAATACATCCATACAAACAGAAGGACACGCTGATCGCCTCCATTGCCTATAGCAGAGTCTTACAGCCAGTGGCATGACCAATCAATCAATCAATCACATGAATTTATATAGCGCCCCTTCAAGATCTCTACTCAAAGGCGCTCCCAACCCAGGCCTGGTTAAAGAGAAAGGTCTTGAGAAGACGGTAGAAAGAGCCAGCACTGCCCAGCAGAGTCACGGGGAAGCGAACGGAGAGCCGCAGGGAGGCCATTCCAGATAGCTGGACCCACCACGGAAAATGTTCTTCGCTGCATAGTAGCGGTTCGACAAAAAGGGACAAGAAAGTCACCGCGGGTAGCTGACCGCAGCGAACGACGGCCCAGAGAAACCGAGACTGGAGTAAAAAGCTCACATAGGTAGGATGGAGCGTGAGACAGCATGCAGCGCCAAGCTATAGACGAAACTCTATAAGCAATGCGTTGCTGCAGTGGGAGCCAGTGGAGGTCGTCCCTCATGAAGGCAGAAACGTGAGCAAACCGGGAAATGCCACCAACCAAGCGTGCTGCAGATCGAAGGACCCTAACCAAGGAGTTCAGACGGACCTGTGGGAGACCAACATAAAGAGAGGAGCAGTAATCTAAGCGGCTGCAAACAAAGGCATGGACAAGAGTAGACGATGCAGTGAATGAGAGAGAGCGAGCAACGACGCGCAGCTGTCGAATTTGGTAATAGCAGGCACGTGACAGGGAAGAGATGTGCTTAGAGAAGGAGAGTTCTTGGTCCAAGATGACCCCAAGGTCTCGAACAGAGGTAGAGAAGGTTACAAGGGGAAACTCATGTGAGAGAACAGCCAAGTCAATCTTGGCCAGCTGCTGGCGAGTTCCCAGCCATGACGGTTTGAGGTCGCGTGATATTTACTTCCATCGAAAATATTTGTGAGGATTATTCTGGGCTTAGGCCTATTTCTTTTTTTCTGATCCACCCGAGAAAAACATAAAGATCGCGATCCAAAAATCTTTCCATATTTTAATTTTCGCTGTTATAAAAACGATATACTTATAAGAGACGGTATATGTTCACTAAACTCATGCGTCGTTATTTTGAGCTCAAATCTTTACGTCACATCTTGCCGAACCGCGTACCAAAACTGTTATGGACGTAAATAATGCGAATATAACTGCAAATAATTGGAATAAAGAAGCGTAGATTTCAAAAACTGGTACTTGTTTTTATACGACCACCAAGACACCTAGAAATAACGTTGCAGCGTTGTTATCTTTCATAAATCCAACTTCTAGTTTGCCGAGAATCCTTTTAATCGATCTAGCTTCTGTTTAGGCAAGAATTTGTTCGATAAATCCCGTTTCTATTTCGTCAGCAAATATTTTTCATCAATTTTTCATTGAAAATTATTTTTCATCAATCCAGTTTCAATTTCAGCATAATGACTGCACCAACCCTAAAACTAACCCTAACCGACCCTCACGACGCCTAACCTGAGCCCTAACCGACCCTCACGCGCTAAATTCCGCTTCTATTTCGTGAGGAAATATTTTTCATCGAATTTGTAAATTTTGGTGGTCGTATAAAAAACAAGAACCCAAAAACTTCCTTTATCTAAGTGGCAAAGAACAATGTATGAAAAAGTACGTTGCGGTGAATGGTAGTGACTTTTCAGAAAAAGTCGTGCGGGCAAAATACCGAAATTTCGGGGTCGATGGAAGGCGGGGTCAGAATGGCGAAGTCGGAACGAGGTCAAGCGTGGCTGAGGACAAAAACTTATATTTCCCGGGCAACGCCGGGTAATTCAGCTAGTATATATATATATATATATATATATATATATATATATATATACCGAAAACAACAAGCGCTCAAACATTTAAGGTGTGTAAGAGAAACATGATGCAAAACTGACAACAACTGTTGTGTGAGTGAAAGGCATTTCTGGATAAAACGCAATCTTCTGGATAACCAGCAGTCTGTAATATTATTTTCATGCATAAAGTGCAGTACAGATGCAACACTAATATGCGAGACTTTAAAAAATTTACATAATGCAGAGCTGCACTAAAAGAGTTCAGCTCACTTTTGGTAGGTCTGACAGCTTCCATTCCATAAAGAATAATTAATAATAAAATATAAATTAATAATAAGCAATAATTATAAGAAGTTATCATCCGCTTACAGTATTATTATGAATTGTAATATTATTATTATAAACATAATAATGACAATGTCTACAGTGTGCTTAAGGCCTAATTTGCAAGTTTATATAGCGCTGTTAAGGCAGTGGTCACCATCCAGTGGCGCTTTCCGTACGAGTATGTGCTACTCAGTCTCAGCAGAAGAAATTCAATAGGTTTGAGGAGGGGCAGCCATGTAGGTCAAATCTAAAAACTAACGTACGTTTGCTAGCTCCACGGGTCCAGTCCGATACGTTTATGATCTCTAACTACGAAACTGTCTTTAGCCGTGCTGAGGTTGGGCCCATTTCCGACCAGTATAGTAGCCTAACAGCGCATAATTATTATTGTCTTGCAAAATGTTTGGGCAATAATCGTGCTCTGAGAAATGTCTTAATTAAGCAAAAAATATTTGGAAAAGGACTTACGAAATCTAATGTGGGTTGTGATAAAGAGAATCGAGCCATCCATCATTCCTATGGAAAAGGCAACCTTCAGAACATGCAACGCATCAGCTCCCATTGTTGCAAGATAAAAAACTACAAGAAAAAGAAAACGTCACCAAATGAGTCATCACACAATTATGCGCCTGTGGTTTGTGAGTGTTTTGCATGCATTTTTGTTCATGTAGGATATTTTTCTATGTAAAGGTTAGGGTTAGGGTTGAATGCAATGCCTTTTAAAAATCCGTCAAATGCGCTGAAAGATGGTTATACATAACAGGTCCAAAAAGGATGTAGGCTAATGCTATATTTTGAAAATGCTTTTGAATTTGAGTTTGATGGAAAGGATCAGTTCAAGATTACGAAAGTTTCATGAATATTTAGAAAGTGTGCAATTGTAAGAGATCTCATATGCATAAAAATGACTACGTATACAAGGCAAAACGCTTGGGTCTAAATAAGTATGACTAAATAAATGCCCGGGCAGCATGTGTGCATATATAGTTATATACATATATACAAAATATGTATATAGGCTACGTACCGGTACGTATGTATGTATGAGTTGTATGACGTATTGTATGTAGGGCCTAGGGTGGTCGCATCTGTAATGGCAAATTTTCAACTTCATTTTTGTTCTTTCCCCAACCCCCCATTTGGTGCCACTTGGTAAAAGACTGATGCAGCCCAAAAATTATCCCGATAGAAAAATATTTAGGACTAGCACAACGTGTTTGAAGTTTTGGATTTTACGAAATTTCATCGTCTTTTTGAGTATAATGCTAATTTAGCTACATTTTTGGACCTATGACTAGTTTTAAAAGAAATGCAACATTCTTTTACTCAAGCACGACTGACAAGTATGTCTGACTTCTACAATGATGATAATGGTTTGTTATATATTTTTATGAACAATTGACCATCACAATAGTATTTGACTCGTGAGTCTCTGAGATCGATGACCATAAACCTTTACTATAAATCTACTTTAAATTTCTGTTAGCTGCCATTGGCACTTTGCTGTTGAGTTGCTTGACTCGGGTTCTGCTAAAAATAAAGATAGCCCCTCCCGCTTCTGGCTTGGCCGACCAGAAGTGATCCAGCACTTAGGCCATTAGTGTTAAGCTACCGAACCCACTGCTGTAAAACCGATCTGCGTGTCGTGCTATAGTGGGCCGTATTTCGTATAACATGTAGGCCCTACTTGTAATCATTCTGCGGTGTATCAGATTGGGTGATTAAATGAAGATTATTGTAGTAGAAAGTCAACACATTGCCATGTTCTTTTGATAGTCCTGATTTCTATCTACAGGGATTCTTTGTTACACTAAAGGCTCTTTATTGCATGCTTAACTTTAACACAAATTCTGATATAATACGGACAAGGACCTCAATAATAGTTGAACTAGAGAAAACTACTGATGACACATGTATTTTCGTTTATTGTGGTAATCAGAGCAGAATGACACAGCGCATCACAGATAAGATTTATCGAGAGTTGCTGAAAGGAAATGAATTAAAATAGATGTTGAAATTATTGAGATCATAATTTTTATAGATCAAAGAAATTACTTATTACCACGTAGGAGTCAAAAAGCAGCTTTTAAACAACTTCCAAAGAGAGCATCATAATTGAGTGCCTGATGAAGACTACTCACATTGTTGTCTATTTCATAATATAGAAGTTATCCAATTAAAAGTATAAGCTTACTTTTAGAGCTGAAAACATGAACACAGAGTCAAACAATTGACACAGAAAGTACTGTCAAGAGTGGACTCAAATTACACTGTCTTTATTAGGTATTGTAAATTAACTACCTATTATAAATTAGCATGAAAGGCGATGGTGTCAAACACGTAAGCTATATGCGACTCAAAATCTCTACATCATGCTCAGCAATGGATCCAGCTGAAATTACAGTGGCCGCATGGACATCTCGGACGACCAACCAATTCAAGGGTATAAGTATAGCACTCTCAAGACAACACCCATTGGTACACCCTTGGAGGCAGATGAACACCTTCCTTGGGCAACATGCCAGAGATTTCACTTTGAGGGAAGTGAATCGTGAAAACTACAACATAGCTCAAACCCATGCAAAGACCAAATGCAATTTGAATTGTGAGACAGTGTAATAATGCCTCAGCTCGAAAACATTTTAGCCTAAATTTGAGATAAAAATTCGCATCTAAAAATAATGGATTTCTACTTTTTAATATTACTCCAGTTCCTTGTACCCAGTAACCCCATGAACAATGACGGTAGAAAAAGAAATATTTCTCGGAAATCAGACCTCATTAAGAATTTTGGTGATTTTGCAGAATAAATTAATTATATAGGACACAGATGAAACCGCACAAATTTTTCCCCCCAATATAATTTATACTGTTACTGTTCCCTTACTGTAGCAGTCTAAGAACAATACGCTATTATAATCAATCAAGACAAGGTAAAACAGGTACTATTTGTAAAGAAATAAGATATGATAGATATTATCTGTGATGCGGTGTGTTATACAGGTTTTCTAGCCTTAGAGGAATTTTTCCTGAAGTGGCGCTATATAAATTGATGATCATGATTACGATGACAGTAGCATCATCGTGTTTAAGTGTGGAGCAACTACAGGTAGTTGAATTGATTCCTGGTTTGAAGATTCCTGGTTGACTACAGCCATATAGCTACTTTTGAGCATTAGAAGTCTTGCTATTATAAGGGTAAAACTTTGATGGCGTTGTGCTAGTCCTAAATATTAATATTTTGTCTTACAACTTTTTGTGTGATGTTTCTGGGGAGAATGGAACCAAACGGCGCCTTGGGGAACAGCCAATTCCCACTTTCATTTTTAACGACCACCCTAATATATATATATATATATATATATATATATATATATATATACCTCATCTTGGTTTGCCTCTGGTTAAGGCTTGGCCACATCTCATAATGCAACGCACTCAGTCCTTAAGTAATTGAAACGAATTTTTCTAGCATCAAACTATCAAGCTCAAAATTAAAATTTATCAATTTCTCGTGCCTGTGCAACCCGGGCAGAGCTAATTGGCAGACCGGGCATTGACCGTAATTGTCCGGGCATGGCTACGCCACTGATCGGTAGCCTATCATCGGTCAACGTGTTTATAATTCGATAATAAAATACCTCATATTATACCATAAAAATCAGATAAAAAATTCAGACTTAATGAGCAACAGTTGAAAATAAAGTCCTCATCAAAATTTTGTGCTGCGGTCATTTTTTTATAGCTCGCTTAGTACAATCTGCTCCGCGCGCACCGCGCAGCCACCCTCTGACGTTGGTCGGTGGAACCTCCGAGTAGGTTTTTCTTGAAGAGGTGTTATATAAATACTCGAATGAATGAATGAACAAGTTTATCATAATAGGCATATAACAGTACAATCTTTGGGATAGTGGACTGTAGTGTTTAAGGATAATTATAAATGCGCTATATAACGGATAGTGAACGATAGGTGGCCCTAGCGTCAGAAAGGGAGGATTACTCTATGTACGAACGGGAATAAGAAAGGACGTGTTTTATCGTTAAGTAATAAACGAAGTGTTAAAACATTACATTTGGCGACGAGGATTATTCGAGCACGCGAATGAACAATGCATGCCACGTTTCTTCCGTCCTTTCCTGAGTTTGACGTAGACGGCGAACCAACCTCCGTTGGTCCAAGGTGGGGAAAATGGTTGTCTCGTTTCGAGAACATGCTGATCGACGAAGGCGTCAGACAAAAAGCACGTCTTCTCCATCTGGCTGGGTCTAGAGTGTATGAAATCGCTGAAACACTCACCATGACGCCGGCTAACGATGAGACGAATGTATTAAGGCTTCTAAAGATGCCCTTACGCTGCATTTCAAGCCGAAGCAAAACATCCAGTTCGAAACCTACGTCTTCCGGTCGACGAAGCAAGAACCAGGAGAGTCCCTCGACCAGTATCAGGTACGTTTACGAACTCTTGCAAAACACTGTGAATTTGCAGACGCTGACAAAGAAATCTTGGCACAAATAATTCAGTCATGCACTTCAAACACCTTGAGACGTCGCGCTTTAAGAAATCCAACAATTACTCTGCCTGAGCTTTCAGACTTGGCTCGAACGATGGACTTGGCAGAACGCCAAGCAACGGAAATCGAAACTAAGACAACAAACCCCAATGACTATGCTCTCAATGCGCTAAAACTGGCAGACGGTTCAAGCAAAAAAGGTAGACTGGGTTAACAAAGACACTCAAATGAACAAAAATGTTTCAACTGTGGAGGGGCGTATCCTCATGAAGCAGGAAAACAGTCTTGCCCCGCGTATCAAAAGACATGTTATCGGTGCTCGAAGAAAAACCACTTCTCGAGGTGCTGCAGACAAAAATCAGAATAGGGTTTGGATGAAAGAGCATTCCCCTCGCACACAGAAGAAGCACCTCACCGCCTTCATGCCATATATGCAAAACGCCAGGTAAACACTGATGAGCAACCGAGCAGTGTAGACAATTTTGTTTTTGTGATTAGTGACAAACTCCGTGGTTTTCCTCATGCGACACTACGAGTGAACGGATGTCCAATATCCGTAATAATTGACTCAGGAGCTGCAGTCAACGTATTGGACACTTTAAATCTGAACAAGATGAAGCCGAGGCCAAATCTACAAAATATACAAATGAAAATTTATTCGTATGGAACGAAGGTGGCTCTACCGCTGCGGGGTTGTTTCGAGGCAGAAGTACGAAGCAGTGGGAAAGGGGTGAAGACCGTATTCTATGTCGCAGACGGTCATCATGGCTCATTGCTATCGTGTGCAACTGCGCTGACTTATACAGTTCTCCACGAATCGTCTGACCCTCAACCCCGAACCGAATATACAGTCTATCATTGCTCGTTTCCCACAGCTCTTCAATGGAATTGGTAGACTGAAAGATTACCAGATTAAACTTCACATCAACAACGAGATAACGCCTGTAGCCCAAAAAGCTCGTTCAATACCATTTCATATGTGAGCTAAAGTTGAAGCTGAACTTGAGAAACTGCTCAACGAGGGCATTATTGAACCAGCAAGTGGCCCCACACCTTGGATTTCACCAGTTGTAGTGGTGCTGAA
This sequence comes from Lumbricus terrestris, assembly GCA_949752735.1. Lineage (NCBI taxonomy): Eukaryota > Metazoa > Annelida > Clitellata > Crassiclitellata > Lumbricidae > Lumbricus > Lumbricus terrestris. The sequence continues at coordinate 797,639 of OX457045.1, forward strand.
GCCCAAGAGCCCGGATGAGGTTCGACATTGCGTTGACTTGAGATGGGCAAATCGGGCGGTGAAACGTGAACGTCACCCCATGCCAGGCATTGATGACCTAATTTTTGCTGTAAATGGGTCAAATGTTTTCAGCAAGCTGGATCTTCGTTCGGGCTACCACCAGGTTGAGCTGCACTCTGAATCTCGATACATCACTACGTTTGCCACACACCAAGGTCTGTTCCGGTACAAGCGCCTCAATTTTGGGATCTCATCGGCCAGTGAATGCTTCCAGAACATCATCAGACAACTCATTGAGGGCATAAAATGATCATTGAACATAAGTGATGATATTCTGGTATATGGGAGATCACAGGAGGAACATGATCGTGCACTAAATGAGGTCTTGAACAGATTGAGTAAAGGCGGCCTAACTTTGAATGCATCAAAGTGTGAATTCAACAAGAACACAATCAGCTTTTTTGGACATATTTTTTCCAAAGAAGGCGTATCAGTGGATCCGTCCAAGGTCAAGGTCCTTCAGCAAATGAAGCCACTCACCAACATATCAGAACTGCGGAGCTTCTTGGGTATGGTGACGTATTGTGCTCGATATGTCAAGAACATTTCAAGCATTCTGGCACCGCTGCGACAGCTGCTGCATGCTGACGAGGAATGGAGTTGGTTGGAGGAACAACAACATGCGTTTCAGAACATCAAGGACCTGATTGCTGAAAGCACAACGCTGGCCTATTTCGATCCTCGTTTGTCAACAGCTTTGATCACGGATGCTGGACCAGATGGTCTGGGAGCGGTTCTGTCACAGATCTCTCTTGCTGGCACAAGAAAAACAATTACTTTTGCAAGTAGAGTTTTGACAGACACTAAGAAAAGATATTCACAGCTAGAAAAGAAAATGCTCGGAGTTGTGTATGGATGTGAACACTTCCGGGTGTACCTTTGTGGTGCACCATTCAGACTGATCATTGACAATAAGCCATTAGAACAGATTCTTAGCCATCCTGGAAAGAAACTGCCAATCCGATTGGAAAGATGGAGCATGCGGTTGCTCCCATACAGTTTTCAGGTCGCGGCTATCTCAACAAACGACAACCCAGCCGATTATCTGTCTCGACACCCGAAGCAGGAAATTGGAGACGTGGAAGTGATAGAAGCAGACATGGAAGCGGAAATAAACCTGATAATCACTATGACACTACCTAAAGCGATGACGAGAGATGACATTCAAAGGGAAACACAACTGGATGAAGCATTGGTTAAGGTGATCAACTATATAAGCAACGGAAAATGGCCATCAGGTAATAAAATAACTGACGACGTTCGACCATTTTACATCTTGAGAGATGAGTTGTCCCTATCTCCAGGTGATGATATGGTACTAAGAGAGTCAAAAATTGTCCTACCGACAACACTTCGAGTACAAGCAATACAAACAGCTCATGAAGGTCACCAAGGAATTGTGAAGACAAAGGCATTCCTAAGAACGAAAGTGTGGTTTCCAGGAATCGACGTGCTAGTGGAGAAACACATCGGCAATTGCACAGCCTGTCAGATTGTGACAGACACCAAGCGACCAGAGCCACTGAAGATGTCGCCTCTGCCGTCGAGAGTGTGGACCGAGCTGTCAGCCGATTTTTACGGACCACTGCCATCAGGGGGTCACTTACTTGTCATCATCGATGATTATTCAAGATTTCCAGTGGTCGAGTTGGCCAGCAATGTCTCAGCAGACAGTGTTATACCAATTTTTGAAAGAGTTTTTTCCACGTTCGGAACTCCCGCGATACTGAGGACTGACAATGGGGCGCCTTTCCAGAGCCGGGCATTCAAGGAATTCTCTTTGTACATGGGATTCCATCATAGACGGGTAACACCATGTTATCCACAAGGGAACGGAGAATGTGAGCGGTTCATGAGAAACATTGGCAAATCTATGCGCATCGCCCATACCATGGGGCTCGATTGGAGGTCAGAATTACAGAAATTCTTACGAAACTATCGTGCTGCTCCCCACTCCACACTCCAGAAAGCGCCTGCGGATATTATCTTCTCCAAGTCTTTTCGAACACGATTTCCTGATATTGATAATACAACTGCAGAGGATAATTTCGGTCTCTTTGAGAGAGATGAAAAATCGAAGGCTAAGATGAAACGCTATGCTGATCAAAGAAGGAGGGCAAGAGTTAAAGACCTATCGGTTGGAGACTCTGTTCTGGTCCGACAACATACAAAGAGCAAGACCATGCCTCCATTTGACCCCGATCCATTCACAGTGATTGCAGTGAAAGGATCAATGATAACAGGAGAAAGAAAAGGCAAGCAAGTGACCAGGAATGCATCTTTCTTAAAAAATTCAACAGTCCAATGTCGGCCCCATTCAAGAACCCAACACGGCCGGAAGTAATCGATGAGCTGGAAGAGGAAGTCATGCCTAAGCAGGGTCAAAGATCTCCAGCACCACACAGTCGGAAGGGCACACCACATCTCGGGCAAGACGAATTGCAACCTCAAGACGAATTGCAACCTCTACCAGTCGAACAGACGCAGAGACATGATCCTCCACCTGTTCCAAACTCTGCAGACACACCTGAACCACTCCCGAGGCGCTATTCCCAAAGAGTGAACCGGCGTCGGCCATCTTGGCTGCAATGGTAACGCCACAGGTCAAGGACACAATGGTGCTTCAGTTCTGTCGAACTCTGCACTGTTCAGCTGATTTCTCAAGATCAGTTGTGCTAACTTTCAATGGCCCCAAATGTAATTGTGTTAATTTTAATGATCCCAAGTGCATTGGTGTTCATTTCAAAAGGCAGTGGCCTTAGTTCTGTTGACGTTCTGCACTAGCCTAGCCAACTTTCGGTTTGTTAAGACTTTATTTGAAGAGGGGAAGGTTGTAGTGTTTAAGGATAATTATAAATGCGCTATGTAACGGATAGTGAACGATAGGTGGCGCTAGCGTCAGAAAGGGAGGATTACTCTATGTACGAACGGGAATAAGAAAGGACATGTTTTATCGTTAAGTAATAAACGAAGTGTTAAAACATTACAGTGGACCCTCGGAATAGCGGAGCCAAACCGGGTTGGCGTGATGGTGAGGAGTTCGCAAAGATATCTGGGCTGGTTCTATTGCAGGGAGTTGTAGGTTACGGAGAGAATTTGAAGTGGCTTCGCTCTCGGATTTACAACCACTGACTGTGGGATGGGGTGATGTGATTATGTTTGAGTGTTCTGGTGGACGCTCTGGCGCTGGCTAATGAATTTTGGAAAAGTTGGCTCCAGGCGCTTAAAGTTGTGTGGATTCAGAGTTTGAATCATCAACTTCAGTATCAACTTAAACTGACTGCTTGCCGAGTTCTGATGACAGATGACTTAGTATTCTTAGTTGCATAAGCACAATATCAGTGATTTAAAATATTATACACTTGCCTTCAAATCCTTTTCTCTTAGTATCCAGCAGTTTGTGGATGAGATCGACCCCAATGTCTCCTGGGTCTGTACGCGATAGCGCCCTTGACAGAGTCTCTATCATATCGATTTTGTATTCTTTATTCACAAAGTCTCGAATACTTTTTTCAATATTACTTCCAACATCAACAGTGACACCAACATCTGGATTAACCACAATCGCCAACTTCTCAATATTCTTAGAAGCAATCAAATTCATCATAATTGTCTTGATAGGAAGAGTCATATCCCCATTAACACGCGCTAACGTTGGGTAGAATTTTTCGTCGCCAGCTTGTTCAAAATAACAGCCATTAGAAACTACTGGTATGTTGTAAGCGCTGGCAAACAGAGCAGCTATTTTGCAGGTGAATGCACAATATGGACCGATAATGCCATGGATTCGCTTGCCCTCATCGGTCATACGTTTCCACAATTTTAATAGTCTTGCTGTAGCAGGTGCTGCAAGACATCCAGTATCAATTATTTCCCAATCGCTGAGGTCAAATTCTGGCAGTATTTCTTGTGCCTGGTTAACGCTTTTTATTATAGCTCCAGCCATTCGTTCACCAGTGCCAACTACACCTTCTTTCTCAATATCGAAAAGAAAAACTAAAAATAACTTGGGCTTTGACTCGACTGTATCCGTTACACACACACAAGTATAGAGGATTAATATTACGAGGTGAAGCTTAACTTTCAACATTGTGCACTTGTTTATTTAATATCCTTTCATAGGGGCCAATTAGGCCTATAACTGTCACAAACGAATTTTGGTGTTTGACACAACGATTTTAATAAGCGAACCGTCTTAAAATTTTTAGCGTCTGACATGATAATACTATTATTGTACACAACAGCCAAGGCTTAATACTGAGGATCTCCAAAAATATTGCGATAAACCCCAAATCCAAGTAAGTAAGAATATCACAATGCGACAATATTAACCAAGGACTTGAAGGACATTGATCTGTAAACCTCCATTTATTAGCCATATATATTCATTTAATGAAAAAAACAAGTGAAAGAGAAAAAACTAATGAAAATGACATCTTTAGTTGCGGTTATCAGTTGTGTAGGTGTTACAGTAGGCCTACAAAGATGAGAATTTTTCTTCACATCGGTATAATCTTCATCAGAAGTTCTTCGTTCTTCTCTTCCATCAGTTTCCTGACGATGAGGCCCCTATGAAGTTTCTCCACAGTGTTCTGTCCCTGATAGTTTAGCCCAGGGGTTCTCAACCGGTGTGTCGCGACACACTGGTGTGTCGCGACTTGACCGGCGGTGTGTCGCGTAAAAGTGGTGTGTCGCTGGTGTGTCGCGAAGAATTGGTGTGTCGCGAATTAATAATAATGATAATAAATTATCTTCGTTTCTTTTCCAAACTGACACAACGCAGTAGGCCAATGGTTACACAACATAATCCTAAATAACATCAGTCTACTAAATTCTCACAGCACACGTCCGTTGTTCATACATTATTTAGCCTATACACTGGCTTAATTCCTTTACCTACAGGTAATTTAGAATTTTTGCGGATGACTGCAATGAGAATTTGTTGCTCTCTATTTATCTATCTATTTTACCGTGGTCTGGGGTAGCTATGACGTTTATGTTCAAGGCCTAGCCTATGTAAACACGTTTGCGATCGCATCTGTTAGAAAACTTTTACCCGTTAACCTAGGCTAAGTCAGCAATCGAAATGGAAAAAATTATAAGAAAACGTAAATTTAGCCATCGTCTTCAGATGCTGATATTCCTCAGAGAAAACATCAATGGAGCAGAATTGAACAACAATGAACAGGAAACACTTTAATTGTTGAGCTGCAATGTGATTCCAGAATGAAGGACATGTAAAACCCAATAATAGAACTCAGTTCTGGGCAAAGACGTAAATGTAATCGCAAATTTATATAGCGGCTGTGTTATGGCTTCGACCCTGAGGGTGAGATCCTTCACCACCGCTACTCCACGTTTATATTGCGACCGAGCCACCCGCAGTAAAGATCCGAGAAATTAATCTCTGACCGACCGGGAATCGAACCCGGGCCGCCGGCGCGGCGAGCGGGCTACCAACCCACTCGGCCACCAAGGATCTCAAACGTAGGCCTACAAGGAAGAACATTACAAATCACTTGTAAGCAAAGCTACCAAGGAGCTGCATGGTTCTCTTTCATAGCTCCTATTTATCTGAACAGGGCTTTTCTCAGATGATCAACATAAAGAACAAGAATCGGAACAAACTTGTCGGAGGTGCCCTCTCAGCCTGCTTACGAATTGCACTTACAACAACTGTGGAACCGCGTTTTAATATGATCCAAAGTAAAATTCAAGAACAAATATCCAATTAACTGTTAGGACTACAAGGTCTTAGTAATTAGGTGACTAAATTGACGTCGAGTTGTAGAAACGTCTATAGATTGGGATCAGAAGAATAATTTAGAATTTTAGAATAATAAAAATTGGAAAGAAATTCAATATCATTATTTTCATTTATTAAAAATGTCAGCAGTTTAGCATTTTAGAAGGATAAATAGGCCTAAGTTTGAGAGCAAATTTGAAATATATCTATAGACATGATGACAATTGAATGGTGTGTCGCCAAATTTGATAGCAAGTTTAAGTGTGTCGCGGGACGAAAAAGGTTCAGAACCGTGTCCGGACAATTCGTCCCCGGACAATTCGTCCCGGACAATTCGTCCCGGACAATTCGTCCCGGACAATTCGTCCCCGGACAATTCGGACCGGACAATTCGGACCGGACAATTCGGACCCGGACAATTCGGACCGGCTATAGCCTACTTTAGCCTCAGTCTATGCGTGACTTGTCCATTCTGGAGTAGGCCAACCTATTGCTTTCCAAATATACCTTTAATGTCATAGCCAAGTGAGGTAACGTGTTATATTATGTTTAGGCCTACATTTGCTTTGAGAACAATGAAATAATTTTCAATTTCGAATTGAATTTTAATGCGCAGCAGTATCTCCGGTCGACATCTGTATACGATAATGGTGTCCGGGACGAATTGTCCGGGGACGAATTGTCCGGGACGAATTGTCCGGGGACGAATTGTCCGGTCCGAATTGTCCGGTCCGAATTGTCCGGGGACGAATTGTCCGGTCCGAATTGTCCGGGACGAATTGTCCGGGGACGAATTGTCCGGGAACCGAGAACCCCTGGACTTTAGCCCACCATGGTCAGGTTCGTGTTTTTGCATATTAAATCTTCCTTGACATTGTCTATCCATTTCTCTCGCTGTTTCCCTCTACTCCTTTCTCCTTCAGCGTGTCCATGCAGGGCGAGTGGTAATCTTTTGTCGTCCCTTCTTTCGACGTGACCATACCAGTGATATACCACTTAAGTCTTCTCTTTTGTAGGCCTAACTTTTCTACTACTGTTTCCTCTGCTCCTAGTTCCTTTCTTGTTGTAGTGTTTCTGATCCTGTCTCTTCTGCTTATGCCCTTTATTCTCCTTAGCCAACTCATCTCTGCCATCAGCAGTCTCCTTTCATCTTCTTTCCTCAAGGTCCAGCATTCTGATCCGTACAATAATATAGGTTCCACGTACCAGGGTAAGGTAAAGCTTCATTTTAGTTGCGATGGAGATATCTTTTGCCCTCCACATTTTGTTTAATCCTTCGAACACTGCGCACGCTAGTCCACACCTTTTGATGTTTGCTGTGCAACTGTTATTACCAGGGTCGCATTAAGACTTGTGCGGGCCCGGGTGCTGTGATAACCTTGAGGTCCCTCTTCTGTCAGTCACCGGTCCACCATGCACCTGATTAATGGTTATGCCATGTTTATTAATTAATGAGTAGGCCTAAAGCCTATGGATGCTTTTCTGTAGTAGCCTATATTTATTTTCTAAAAGAGTACTAGTAAGTCTACAATGACAGAAGGAGGGACGATTTTTTCATGTGTTAAAATTATGTTAAGGCCTATATGCTCATGTTCCATCCAGTTGATTTCGTTTTCTACATTCCCACATTTCGGAGGCCTCAGGCAGAGGGCAGAGCTACTGCTACGAACGGTCATCGAAGGAAGACTGAAGTGGAAGCGAACAAGAGAAGGACCTCAACAGAATCTGATGATACTGGATTAGATGGTCATGATGGCACATTGATATAGAAAACTTGAAGAAGTCCAACATCGAGATGAATGGCGACGTCTGACATTTCAACCTGCCTATGTGAGGCAGAAAACTAGAGAAGAAGATGATGAACGACAGTCCTCAAAAATGAAGAGTTAGGCCTAACCAATAACATTTCTTCTAACTTTATTCCTCGTATTTAAGACTGCGGGCCCGGGTGCTGCAGCGCCCTTAGCAGTTAGCACCTACCTTGATGCGGGCCTGCTGATAGGCCTAACAACAAAATATGGTTGTTCCAAACATATTGTATTAAAATTTTAAATAGTACCAGTTCGAATTTTTCTAGGCTAATACTAGAGTGAAATAGGTTTAATTTGTCGCAATAAGTATAAATAAAACGCAAAAATTGGCCGAATTATGCGCATTCAAAGTCGGTGCATTTATGCTGGCTCACCCTGTATATATAAGAGGTTCGGAATTTTTACATTATTTTAGCCTATACTATGGCTCGATGGGACTTCAAAAATGGATGGGTGTGGAGGCCATGACTCTTATCCATTTGGAATGGACTCAAAATTTTATGTGATGCGTCCGTCGTTGGATGCATCCATGACTCCAAGAAATCAGACCTTAACTGGATCACTATATAGTAATCGTAATCTCCTAATTTCTAAAGCGCCACTGCTAAGCCAAGCGCAGGGCACCCGCTTATTCATGAGCGCTGCGTTGAGTTAGAAGGGTTGTCCGTGAGAGTAGTCCAGTGATATTTTCATTAACGATAAGTAAAATTAGAACTGAAAATATTGATTTCCGTTCAGTATAACTTTAACTGTAACTGAAATTATTTTGAGAACGAAAACTGAAATAGAACTGATATTAAGCACAGTGAACGAAAATTAGAATAAAAACGAAAATTAATTTCAGAACGGAAATTATGACAAAATTGTAAATTTTAGCCCATAGCCTTTCCTAAGCATCTGAGTTCGCATCTAAAAGGCGCACATACTTTCTGACTCTTAAAACTTTGTTATCTTTGGCTTAGCATGTGCTTCCGTGTGCAATTTATTATGGTCTTTTGTATTTGAACCTTTTCTGTAAGTTAATAATTTTCAACTTCATGATAAGAATGTGGTTATGTGAAAAATCACTTTGAATACCGGAGTGCAAATATTTCAATCATGATAACTTCGTGCAGCTTGCTCACTGGGCTAAATGAAAAAAATCATGTAGGCCTATTGGATTGATTAAATAGGCCTAGGGGAACGAGACAGACATATATGCATATGTAGGGTTTTCGCCGGTGCAACCCCTTACGAAGACGATCCCTAGATCCGCCCTCGTCAAGGGGAATGAATGCCTCCCCTCTCCGCGCTACCAGAGAGGGTTTGAATGAAGCATCTGCAGCAGCTAGTGGGCCTCTCGTTCCTGGATGATACAGATACGACTGTCGCTCTCGAATTCTCTCGCTTCTGCGAGGCTGGAAGGAAGCTGCACTGGCTTCCTGTCTCGGTTCATCCGAGGGATATTCGAACTCGCAAGATCGTGACGGGAGCTGGTGAAGGATGGTTCTTGACGATAGGTGTCTGAGTGGAAGAGCGGTGATCGTGGGATTCACAACTTCTTCCTCCTGGTGGTAGAAGTCAGGGTTCGTTTGGGTTTGGCCCACCCGATCCTGTACGAATTCTTCCATCTCCCTCATTCTTTCGACTACTTCCTGCTGGCTCTGGGACAAACCGGATTGACCACTGGCCACCTCATCTAACTGGGAGGTCACATCGTCTAGCTGGGAAGTCACATCACCTAGCTGGGAAGTCACATCACCTAGCTGGGAAGCCAGGTCAGATTGGGTGGTGGCAATCCTAGTGATCTGGGTCAACATACGTTCCAGCAACTCGGCCGTATGGTCACCTGTCTTTTCCCTTACCGGTACCTCACCGTCGGTAGTAGCCGTAACACAACTCTCTTCCATTTTAAAGTGTATATTGTAAAAGCAGAGTAAATAAGTACTAATCTAATACTACTAACTATTAATATCTATGTAGGCACACAAAGTAATGCAGTCATTCAGATCGATGTTCCATCACTCGCACACGAACCGTCGACAAAGCACAGTCCTATTATAGTCTTAAATTCTACCTTAATAAAATAGGGAGGGAAGGCAACTCTCTATGAATTTAGGATTCACAGAGCACTCGAATAATCCCTACCGTTCATACCTTAGATCCGGTCCAGACCTGACAGTGGCAACGGAACAGAAAACAACTTATACTCCCGATCAATGGCGGGGATCTCGCTGTAGACTATCCATTCCAAGTACGCGGTTAAGGACTCCTGTCCTGAGGTAGAACGGATCGGAAGAGGACTATCCTGCACTCGACGAAGGAGACGCTAAACTCTTCTTTGAGTTGGCTACTCACACTTCGGAAAGCAGATCGTCTATTCCTGGGTTGACGAAGGCGGCATTACTCTTCACCTCCGGGCTCTGACGATACCAGCGTAGGTCCTTTCTGGATCAAGAATCTGGGCATCGGCGCTTTGGTCCGTTACAAAAGGGCTTTTATATGGTTCCGGGGGACGCGTCCAGCCCCCGTCGTTGCTACTACCATGCATTGGCAGTCTGCCAACTCATCAGTACACGCTGTCTTCCCAGGGCAGGCCGAGTTAATTCTGCAAGTCATTCTGACTCGAAAACACGCTCTCTACACGCAGGTAGCACGTGGACACCACGCAGTCATACATGTAGCTGCAGCAAGGGCGTCGCTATATCTATTTCATGTGGGCCTAATCTCCTTTCCCTACATATAATATGGGTCTTATTACATTACTATTACATTACTTAACGTTTAAATCCTTTGTCAACAGTCCTACTGTTGTACACTCTCCGCGACCGACTCGTGAAAAATTCAGGCTGTAGGTCGGAATTTTTCAACTACTTCCGTCTCATGGAGACATCGTTTTCGGCCGTGCATAACCCTGGTCTCAGGTTACCTCGAGGACATTTCTCGTACTGCGGTGGTCTGGAGGTCGGCTGATGCGCTTCGGATCAGTTTCCGTTACTACCACCTCAGTCTCTTATTTGTCCAAGCAATACAGGGGATTAGATCTATTAGGGCAAATTGGCGCCAATATAAATCTTCCTGCACATAATAATCACCATGTTAATGCAATAAGTGTCCGTTATGCATACTAAGAGCTACCTATAACATATAGTGTTCAGTGTCACTCATAACATCAACATTCCATCGGCTATCCAAAATCAGGGCACATGATTATGCAAACGAAATTTCACGCATAAAGGACAAATTCGCCGCGTCGATGTCTGTTTCCGGCTCATTTGGACTCACGTTACAAATCCAGCTCAATAAACACAAAATGGCAACATAAAACACATCAGATAAAAGGCTACAAAACTACACGGGACACTACACATTATCCTGGTAACGTGCGGGTAAACGTATGGTGCGTTTGGGGCGGGGAATCGGAAGTTCCACATAGTCATCGTCATCATCGTAGAGTTTCCTACTATGCGTGAATCGCCATCATCGCCAGGCATTGGAGTTAGATCGCTTTCTTTTCTTGGCTGCTCTCCGGCGTCGGGTTAGGTTCCATGGCATTTCCGCAGTTTGTCGACATGGCTCAGCTTCGTTTGGCTGTCCCGTGTCTGATACGGTTGATTGCGTGGCCCCGAGATCCTCGCTCACTTCCGGGTTTGACAGTGTTGCAACTGCCTCTTCGTTCATCTCGCAGAGGGGTGGTTGGTGGGCATTCTTCGTCGCAGCGGCGCGTCGACATTTGACGTCATCAGATGGATAGTGGAGTGGCAGCGGTCGACCGTTAATCGTCAGCTGTTTTCGTCCAAAGTCCCACTTGACTTGTTCCTGTTCCAGCCATGTCAGACCTAGGATCGGCTGACTAATAGCGGGAGTCACGATACATTCCACTTGAAACGACGCATCATCCATCTCACAGCACAGTAGTGTCTGGCCAACTACAGGGATTTCAGTGTTATTTGCTGCTAGTAGACGTCGAGTGGTTGGTCGCATCTCGTGGGGTTCCACAAGGTGGGAGGGGCAGAGAGACAGAGATGCCCCAGAGTCGATCAGGGCCAAGACTTCCTTTCCATGGATGCGGATTTGCAGGTAGGCACTTTCGCAGTTTTGAATATGGTTGACAGACGCAAACTCGTCTCCGTGTGGGTTTTGTCGTTGGTCGTTGAATGGCGTCTGTGCTCGTTGGGGAGATCGTTGGTTATACCACTGGCGCTGGTCGAAGCGAGGGGGTTGATTTCGTCGCTGGTCATGGCCCTGGTTCTGCGTAGGCCAAATCCTGGATTGGACGTTATTACGTTGATTGACGGGGTTTGGGCGGTGAGAAGAGCGAGGGATTTGAAGGTCATCCCACAGTGATGACATTCTGGCCGCGTTAGCGCGCTCTAAGCTATCGATTCGCTCAGAGAGTTCAGCGAGCGGTGATTTAACTTCTTTGATTGTACTGACTCGGCCAGTATTTCGGTGGTAGGTTTCATCATTTCCTGCGGTTGCTTGTCTATAGGCTTGAAGACGGAGGGATATCTTGATGGCGTCATTCAATGTTTTTGGTTCAAGTTCCATTGTGCGGAGGGCTAACTCTTTCGAGTGGAGCGCGTCGAGATACGATTTTATGCCAATGGCCTCGCTATGGACGGAGCTTTTACCAGGGAAGGCTTTCGACATCAGTTGGCGCACGTCTTGTGCCAACACAGCCAGTTCTTCTCCTCTCCTCTGCCGTCGGGTCGCCAGTTTCACCTGATACAAAGAAGATTGTTCAGTCGCACCGAAACGGTTGGTCAGTCGCTCTATTATTTCATGTACAGAATCACACGGACCAGCTTCATGACACCAGAGAACCTGCGCAGCTTCTCCAACTAACGCGCAAGACAAATGGTTTACTTTTTCTATCTCAGACCATTCGTTATGACTGGCACAGATATTAAATCTGTGCAGGAATTCCTCGAGCGGTTCAACGCCTCCATAGTCACGTAGCTTCAACGGATTTCTTTTCTTCGCTGGCTCTTTCTGACATTCAGAAACCTTGGCAGTTGCAGTCGCGGTCGACGTACTCGTAGGCCTATTTTTCGTTGCAGGCGCATTAATATGTCGCTCGTACTCTTTCCACAGATCAGTTGAGTCAGTTTGTGTCGCCACCGAAGTTACAGGGTTGTTTGGGGCGAAGGTGGACAAGCGGGGTGGGTAGGGGTTGTTGTACAGTGGTTCGAAGCGTTGAGCGCCAATCCTGCTGTTTACATTCGGTAGGTTCACGTAGGTCACTCTCAGGTCATCAGTACAACGAGGCGCAAATAGTTCGTGCTGCCTGTCCGAGTAATACGAATCACTCGGCACAGCGTAGTAATCAGAATGGCCGCTGACGGTTTGTCGTCCGTAAGGTGGCGCTTTCTGATGCACAGCAGCTATCGGCCGTCGCTCTGACGTCATCAGGGTTGCGGTATCCGAAGGCATCGCGCGTCGGGGGTTGTGGTTGCAGTGAGAGGCGGTCGAAGCGACAGCAGCATCAGCGGAGCGGCTGAAGACGGGGTCGCCGTTGTACACAGACGCTGTGTGAGTCATCGGCCAGTGAACTTGTTGCGAAGAACGAACGGGTTGCTGTCGTGTTGCATGGCTGTCTTCAGACGATGAATGCATGGCGGTGGCCGTTCGTGGCTCTAAATTACGGGGTCTGTCGTGGTCAATTTCAGAATGAACGATAATTTCACTTTGGCCGAAATTCACCCCACTTTGGCTTAGCCCTCTATATTTCCCTATTTCTTTGTCTCCGGTTCGATTCACATTGCACAACAAAGCATTTTCATCTTCAGCAACATCACACGCTTCAAACTCATCATCAGTTTCAACATCATCACATTCTTTGGACCTACGACTGAACCGATTGAGACAGAAAGCAGTTTCTTTTGTCTGCCCTTCTCTCCTGGTTCCTACATTTATAAAGTCGGTTTGTCTTTCGTGGTTTGATTGGGTAGCACCACCGACTTGTTTTTCACTAGTGCCAATGAACTGGTAAGAGGTTACGTCATATTCTTTTGCAGACGTCCCCTCTACCGTTCCTAAAGTGCTAGAGACGGCTTTTACTTGCAAGTTTGTTTCGCCATACTCATTGAAATCCGTGTTTTGTCCAATGGAACGATTTGTCAGCATGCTAAAACTAACCATTCTATCACTAGGCCTATGTCTATTGGCAAACAGTCGTTCTGTGTCATCACAATCATCATCGTTATGGTCTTCTAAATCCCATCCTCGTCGCCATTGTAGGGTTTTCGCCGGTGCAACCCCTTACGAAGACGATCCCTAGATCCGCCCTCGTCAAGGGGAATGAATGCCTCCCCTCTCCGCGCTACCAGAGAGGGTTTGAATGAAGCATCTGCAGCAGCTAGTGGGCCTCTCGTTCCTGGATGATACAGATACGACTGTCGCTCTCGAATTCTCTCGCTTCTGCGAGGCTGGAAGGAAGCTGCACTGGCTTCCTGTCTCGGTTCATCCGAGGGATATTCGAACTCGCAAGATCGTGACGGGAGCTGGTGAAGGATGGTTCTTGACGATAGGTGTCTGAGTGGAAGAGCGGTGATCGTGGGATTCACAACTTCTTCCTCCTGGTGGTAGAAGTCAGGGTTCGTTTGGGTTTGGCCCACCCGATCCTGTACGAATTCTTCCATCTCCCTCATTCTTTCGACTACTTCCTGCTGGCTCTGGGACAAACCGGATTGACCACTGGCCACCTCATCTAACTGGGAGGTCACATCGTCTAGCTGGGAAGTCACATCACCTAGCTGGGAAGTCACATCACCTAGCTGGGAAGCCAGGTCAGATTGGGTGGTGGCAATCCTAGTGATCTGGGTCAACATACGTTCCAGCAACTCGGCCGTATGGTCACCTGTCTTTTCCCTTACCGGTACCTCACCGTCGGTAGTAGCCGTAACACAACTCTCTTCCATTTTAAAGTGTATATTGTAAAAGCAGAGTAAATAAGTACTAATCTAATACTACTAACTATTAATATCTATGTAGGCACACAAAGTAATGCAGTCATTCAGATCGATGTTCCATCACTCGCACACGAACCGTCGACAAAGCACAGTCCTATTATAGTCTTAAATTCTACCTTAATAAAATAGGGAGGGAAGGCAACTCTCTATGAATTTAGGATTCACAGAGCACTCGAATAATCCCTACCGTTCATACCTTAGATCCGGTCCAGACCTGACAGTGGCAACGGAACAGAAAACAACTTATACTCCCGATCAATGGCGGGGATCTCGCTGTAGACTATCCATTCCAAGTACGCGGTTAAGGACTCCTGTCCTGAGGTAGAACGGATCGGAAGAGGACTATCCTGCACTCGACGAAGGAGACGCTAAACTCTTCTTTGAGTTGGCTACTCACACTTCGGAAAGCAGATCGTCTATTCCTGGGTTGACGAAGGCGGCATTACTCTTCACCTCCGGGCTCTGACGATACCAGCGTAGGTCCTTTCTGGATCAAGAATCTGGGCATCGGCGCTTTGGTCCGTTACAAAAGGGCTTTTATATGGTTCCGGGGGACGCGTCCAGCCCCCGTCGTTGCTACTACCATGCATTGGCAGTCTGCCAACTCATCAGTACACGCTGTCTTCCCAGGGCAGGCCGAGTTAATTCTGCAAGTCATTCTGACTCGAAAACACGCTCTCTACACGCAGGTAGCACGTGGACACCACGCAGTCATACATGTAGCTGCAGCAAGGGCGTCGCTATATCTATTTCATGTGGGCCTAATCTCCTTTCCATACATATAATATGGGTCTTATTACATTACTATTACATTACTTAACGTTTAAATCCTTTGTCAACAGTCCTACTGTTGTACACATAGCCTAACCATGCAACGCTTGTACTCTAAAACGAACGTTTCTAGATGTTTCTTGTAAATTTTTCAGCAATTTAATTATTTTGTCTTCTTCAGTGATTAAGCGCACACAGAATGCTAATAAATATAATATATTTATTAGCATTCTGTGTTTCGGGCCAAACTTGAATATATTATATTCAAGTTTGGCCCGAAACTTTCATGTGACTAATTCAAGTCAATGGCTTCACAACAGATAAAGCACAACTGCTGCATAAAATGTGTAAAAAAATGTAACGTGGTCGACCAATTCAATGGAATATAATAAGGGGGTGTGATTAGCTATTGTAAACATGTTAGCGGATTGGTGCCATCCAGCAACTATTGCCAATTAAAATTTTCAGGAAATTATACAAACTAGATCTGGAGTTCAAATTGCTTGGTTTTTGTAGTAAAAATTACGCATAATTATTATTGGAGGGAAAGACGGCAAGTCTACGGCAACACTGCCCCACTTGCAGAAGATGCTGAAGACTTCTAATAGGTGCACGGGGAGAATAAACTGTCCGCTAATGTCGGTGAAAATAGGAGGTTCTTTAAAATTAAGAAGCATATCGATAATGAAAATGCTCGAACTTGGTTTAATTTGAAGCAAGTTCTAGGTCTATAAAGAAGTAAAACTGAAATTATTTATATACAAGAACTGAATTGATAACTGAAATTATTGTAAAAACTGAAACTGAAGTATAACTGAAATTTTTTGAAGAACTGTAATTGAACTAGAACTGAAATTGAGTACGTCCGAACTGAAATAGAAGTAAAACGAAAATTATTTGCTGAAGTAAAATATCACTGGAGTAGTCCGTGGTGGTCCGGGTCGAGTTACCATAGGATCAGGATCAAATGCGTTGGGTCAAAAGGGTTGTCCGTAACTGTAGAGTAGTCCATGGTGGTCCGACAATTAGAGTCACTTTAAATTTTGATTACAGTAAAAAAAAATTATTATGCGCATTTTTAAAAAAGGGAAAGAATGGTTTATCCCCCGGATAGTATAGACCGGTTAATTCCATCCGGGGGATAGATTAATTCATCCCCCCGGATAGCTTTCAGAGGGATACTCCGTTTCGTGTCACCGGCGGTAAATAAATTTCATATGTAAATATAGATAGATTGATAGATCATAATCATTCCATATTAAATTTTAATACTCGTTTCAATGTTAATATTATATATTATCAATAAATTTTAGCCACTGCTTTTGAGTTTTCTGTTGCGGCCCTCGATCGGCTTCAAGAATCTTGCTTTTGCGGCCCGCGGTACCAAAAAGGTTGGACAGCACTGCCCTAGATAAAAAATTGTTTTGGAAAGGTTGAGGAGGTTGGACGACATATTACATTGTGAGATTCAGCTAACGACATTGAGTAGCTGAGCAATGGAAGTGGAAAAAGAGCTTGGTGGAAGTATATATATAGAGTTAAATATAACAATAATGACAATCAATATGCCGCCGTAACAGCCATACCGTTTCAAAGGCGCCTTACAAAGCCGCTGCAAAGAACCTACATAGCTGGGCAACATACCGTGAGAGTTAGGTGTCGTCTGCATAGATGGTGGTCAACTGAGGATGATTCTATAAGAATAAGGACTTAATGGAGTGATGAATGGATAGTCCCTAGTGCGTCTGTAATCTGTATGAACCAAGGCAAGGAAGGGGGTCAGAGGCTTCTTGCCTTCGGCAATCGCGGCTTAGCGCATTTCGCGCTCGCTATTATTACTCCTACTAAAAATTTCCATTTGGTCCCTCAACTTGTAGGTCGTGGTTGTGCAGTTGCGGCGCCATACACTTTTTGTAGCCAGGGCACAGTCAGGGCAGTCATACAAGTAGCCAGGGCAGAGGACGTGTTGCGTGCTCGGTAGTACGCATGCAGTGTTTAATCTAGTGTCCATGCTTTGGGGGGGGGGGAAATTCGGGTTTCTAGAGGGGGTGAAAAAGTCCGCTTTGGCCGGACATTTTGAGTGGTCGCCAAACTTTTCTGAAGACTTTTGTTAGTCATTTGAACAATGCCGAGAAAGCTAAAAAAAACTCACGAAAACATATAATTTTAACTGCAAAAAATAACTGATGACCTTTTAACCAACACGTCCACCATATAATTATGTATGGACACAAGCTCGGTTTTCTGGGTGTAGGGGAGAAAATTTCTACACAACACGGACTTTTCTGATAATGGTATTTATTTAAATGTATACAACACGTCGCGATTTTTTCTGGGGGAATTAATTCCTGGGTAACTTCCACCCAGACGTCTAGAGTAAACACTGGGTAGTATGGGCTTACATAGGCCGATAATTTGGCTCCCAGTGAAATCACCCACCCTACACTATTAGGGTTTACTGGTCAGAGGATCAGATGGGCCAGCCATAAAACCGAGCACTTTTTGACATTTGGAAAGCAACTCTTATAAATCTTATAGACTAATCTCAGTGACTTTGCAAATCCTCTTTAGAGTAGCATTTCGAAAGCAAAAAGTTCAGCAATTAAAGTAACTGTGTCAGGTATATATAAATCATTTGCTTAGTGCTTAAGCAAATGCCTACGCTTCATTTGAAAACAATAAAAGCGACAGTTAGACCTATGCTGTTAGTTGTATACGGCAATGTGGATAAACAGCCAAAGAACATTTCCCTGATAGAACTTTTGCCCTGCCAAAAATTTCCCATGCCAGAATTTTACCTTGCCAGTTCCCTGCCAGAACTATTGTCAAAATCGTGCCCTACCAGGACTCTTGCCATGCGAGAATTTTGCCCTGTCAGAACTTTTCCCTGCCAGAAATTTTGCCTAAAAGAACTTTTGCCAAAATTATGCCCCACCAGAATTTTTGCCCTGACATAGATAGCATTTTCCTCCAAAATGTTCCCTGTCAGAATTTTTTCGCAATTTTTCCTGCCAGAACTTTTGCCCTGTCGAAATTTTGTCTTGTCAGAAATTTTGCCCTGCCACAATTTTCCCTGCCAGAACTTTTCCCTTGCCAGAATGTCTTCCTGCCAGAACTATTGCCCTGCGAGAATAATGCCCTGCCAGAATTTATGCCCTGCCAGAATTGTTCTCTCCCAGTACTTTGGCCCTGCCAGAATTTTACCATGCCAGAACTTTTGCCCTGCCAGAACGTTTGCCCTGCCAGAACTTTTGCCCTGCCAGAACGTTTGCCCTGCCAGAACTTTTGCTCTGCCATTATTTTACCCTGCCAGAACTTTTGCTCAGCCATTATTTTACCCTGCCAGAACTTTTGCCCTGCCAGACAGCGGACGGTCGTCAACAGTAAGAATACAATATGCCCGAACAAATTCTGACAGGGCAAAATTTCTGGCAGGGCAAGGACCAGAGCAACGACCAGGGCAAAGGCCTTTTTACCAGGGCAATTGCCCTGCCATGCAAAGGCGCAGCGCCACCACTGTGGTTGTGCCTATGGTTCAAGTCTTTACTTTCTGTCCTATCATCTCTTCAGGCTTTACCTTATCAAGAACTTAGCAAAACAATAATTATTGTCAGTCAAACGAACATAGTCTCTTAATACATTATATTAATAAACTGCCACTTCAACTCCTGAACAGTTCGATACTTCTTGCGCAAAACCAATTCACAGTCCTTAGTAAAATAATATATAAGAAAGACTGAAAAAGGTATAATACAAGAGAAAACATGATCACGTATCTGGTTTGGATTCTGCACTCAAGGACTTCCTTGAAACTAAACCAAACGCAGAAAATTCCTTATAAAGCACCAATCGCCTTTTCTGCAGCACCCTCTTCTTCCCCTCTTGGTCTGAAGAAGGACGATGGGCACCTGTGTTGAAACCAGCAGAGCAAACTTAATCCTTAACTCTCTATTGATAGCTTTCAACTATTGGCAAATACTTTTACTGGCCTCCGGAGTCCTATCACCTCTTTGATCCAATGCAAGATAATCCTCATGCTCTCCAAATCCAAACTTGGTCTTGTCTCCAATTATCTGTCCGACTATAATTAATTATGTGAGTCTCTCTGCAACATAATTCCGTTCAGCCCTTGCACTCTGCTGACCGTCGTTTTCAACTTTATCCCTCGTGTTTGGTGCACCCTGCATGCTCGTAGGTCCCTCGACGTGGAGTGGCCTTCCCGTCCTCTCTCATCTCTCTCTCTCTCTCTTTGTCTCTGTCTGTCTGTTTCTTTTTCCTCAGGGCGGATTGTTGGCTGAACAAGGCACTCTATCTATAGATACATTTTTAGATAGGATACTTTCAAAAGCTCCTAATCAAGGTACTGCTTGCCACATCAATCCACAACACATTTGGCCTCAACCAACTGACTACCAAACAGTATGTTGAGAGAGATATTACAACCATCCGATACATGTTTGTGTAGCGAGGTTTGAGGTTTGTATATTTCCGGTAGCTTCCGTCAAACAGTATGGATGTCGTTTGTCTGACCTCTTGACCTTCGACGCATAAAGATGAATTTGTTCAAACGACTTGCTGACTAACCAGTGAATAGACAAATGCAACAAAACAACCAAAACTTGTAAAGAACAAAAAAAGCAACTTGGTGCAACCTTCAGATGAAGAAGACGAGCGAGAGGAGGAAGAGGAGGAAGAAGAGCATAAAATGATGAAAATAACACAGGGCAGCTCTTACAATTTTCAATAACTGTCAACACATTCAGCAAATTGTAACCCCATTCTAAGATCCCGCCGACAACCGCATTCATCCGTGTCTGTCCCTCTTACGTCTAGCGGATTGTTGGCTGAACGAGATAAGATGTCGACGATGAGGAGGAGGAGGAGGAGGAGTAGTAGGAGGTGGAGATGCATTCGTCTGTTGATGACGAGATCTGTAGGTGAAGATGAATGCGCAAAGACGACGATGAACGGAAAGTGGAAGAA
The DNA here is from genome assembly GCA_949752735.1 of Lumbricus terrestris. Taxonomy (NCBI): domain Eukaryota; kingdom Metazoa; phylum Annelida; class Clitellata; order Crassiclitellata; family Lumbricidae; genus Lumbricus; species Lumbricus terrestris. Next base: position 817,963 of record OX457045.1, read on the forward strand.
TCAGATGAAGAAGACAGCTATGGAGATGAAGATTCTCTGGCTAAAAGAAAAGGCAAGCATTTACTCCTATAGATACAATGAACACCAGCAATCAAGAAGAGTGGCTTATAATTAATGAAAGGAAAGCAGATTAGGCCAGTCATTTGCCTAACTTTCTAATCAGTAGGTTTATACACCCAATGACGCCATTCGTCACAATTTCCAACTCTCTTCTTCAATTGCTGTAGCATTCCTTCATCATCCGACCAAATAGCATCATCCTCGGTCTTCCTCCTGTCTTTTTACCCACTGTTCTTCCCTCAAAAATGGTTCTTAGGAGTCTCCATCATGATGCGACCAAACCAATTTTTCAACCTGCTTCTGATGATTCCTATCAGGGATTTTTCTTCTTTTGTCCACCATTTGCAGTACTATCTCTTCATTAGTTCTGTGTTCCGTCCAACTGATTCTTTCCATCTTTTGCCATATCCACATCTCAAACGCTTCCAATCTGTTAGTATCTTCTTTCCTCTTCATCCAAGTTTCGACTCCGCAGAGCACCACACTCCACATCGTTGTCTTGATTATTCGTTTTTTCAAATTCAAACTTAGATTTCTTCTCAGTTATTCCTTTCCTTAAATGGAAGACATCTTCTCCCATAGCTATTCTTCTTCTCTTCATTTCTACATGACACAAGGAATCAGCTCTAAGTAGGGTTAGATCGTTGGCCTGGGTCAAATTCATTTATGGACTAACCTTGTGGGAGGTCAGAGGTCGTGACGGATTTAATGTACCTAACCAGACTTGTCAGATAGTGCACCATGTCAAATAATTAATTTAAAGTAATTGCAGCATTCCTAGGCTGCTATGCGTATAAAGCTACGTTCTGTTCATATGAGCTATGTTGGGCTCTACAAGTGTCAAGTAGAGCCCAGCATAGCATAATAAATTATAAACTGAATGCTTCACATGAATAAACCAGAAATGAATTTCTGCCATCTGTGATCTTCATCTCAGGTCACAAACAAACTATTCCTTCCCTCAAAATATTGGTAGACTCCTAAAAACTGAAATTGAAACTAAACGAAAACAATATAGGTACCTTTCAGGAAAAAGAAATTCTGAAAAGGAATTACACACAAGAAAAATTGCAGTTATGCAAGGCAGCAGCAGTAGCAGCAGCAGCAGCAGCAGCAGCAGTAGCAACTCACAGGAGGATGGCTTGAGGATGAGGAAGTGAAGGATGTCGGACAAAGAAACGATCCCTTCCAGTTGACCATTTTCATTCACAACGACCAGTCTATGCACCTACAAGGAAGAGATATGATATGTTTTACCTAGTGGAATTGCAAGAATTGTCAGATTAACAAACTGACCCACGGGGGGGGGGAGTGGTGAGGGGCGGAATCAATCTCTTCAAACAATTTTTTCTTCATCAGCCAATTAGCGACAGAATGAGGACGTTGTTATCTGATAATCATCTCCATTCAAACTATGTATTCACAAGGTCTGCTTTCTGCCCCCATTGCTTGCAATTCCACTAGGTAAAACCGTGCCTTCTCGGTGGCGGGCTCTTGGTCCGAAATGGCCTCTCCTTGATGCTCCACTTCTTCTTAGGTATTCCTCTCTCATTAAAACAGCTTTATTTGGCCATGCTGGGATTGGGAGCACCACTGAGTAGTCCCCTTGAAGCAGCACCATAAAAATTATAGTAGTGAATGAATTCTATGTTATGTATGCAGAATAAAGTTATGTAAACGGTACTGTGCTTTATTAGTTATGTCTAAGTCTGAAAGACTCAGAGCTGTCATTGGCATTAATTTTATTAATTTTCTTTTTTGTGTACTCTGAACATCGATTTGTCATTACAATAATGATCAGAAAGCTTCAATGTTTGTGTGAAGAAGCAGATAGATCAGAAGGAGAAAATAAGATGTATTGCTCCCTAGTTCACTCCTTCCGTTTTGGATATTAGTGTTGAATAGGTTTGATAGCCTGTCCACTAGCATAATTTTCATGCATCAGTTGGATTTGGACACCAGACTAACCCAGATAACCTGACTCCAATCAGAAATGACCAAAAAAACAGACCGAATGCGGAAGATCTTGGAATGAAAAATAGCACGACTCAAACTGTACTCGCCATACAGTCACTGCGTACCAACCGTCTCACCTAAACTAATTGCTACCTTATCAGCCCCATATGAGAGCAATTTAAGGTTTGCTGTGGAGGCCAGTGCACCACTGTCGATTTCCAAAGGAGCGAGCGCTTAAAAAACCATCCTCGGCCTCTGACCAATAGTTGATAGGAAGAGTAGAGTCGCATCTTCCCTGGCCTGCCTTAGATATTGGGGCTGTAGTATCTCGCGCAAGGAACCTCGAATGGAACATCAAATTTGAATTTAGGATTTAAGAGCAGAGTTCAATTCTTTTTTTGATTCTTCTGGGTGAAGACCAACAGAAAAAGGAACAGGTTAGAGATAGGAACAGTTGTTATCAACAAATTAATCTACCTACAATCCTAACATCCTGCTCTGCCTCCACCTCCTCCTCCTCTGCCTCCACCTTCTCCTCCTCTGCCTCCATTCCCTTCATCTATGCCTCCTCCTCCGCCTCCTCTCCCCTCCTCCTCCTCCTGCTCCTCCTCCTCCTTCTTGTCCAGTGTCTTCTCTCATCCGCCTGTTTGTCTTACCTCTGCTTTTGCAATTCGTTCCATGACGACCTTTAGTGTTTCTGTCTTCTTGCACATCTGAACTCCTTCAAATGACTACACAATAACAACACCATAATAATATTCATCATCTCTATTGTCACCATCAGTAATCGCCATTGTCAACAATATTGTCATCATCACAAGCTTGAGCAATTATCTAAGTTGGTCAAAACTGTTAGAGTAAAATCAGTAATCGCCATTGTCAACAATATTATCATCATCATAAGCTTGAGCAATTATCTAAGTTGGTCAAAGCTGTAACAGTAAAATCAGAAATTTCCAGAGCATCATAAGCATCTGAAGGTGAACTTGACTTAAGTCGAAGAAATGCAAAGCTTCACGTTTTGCTATTTTCAGATTTCCAATTGTAACTGTATCCAGCAGCCACATAGACATTTCCTACCTTAAGATTTCAACAGCTACATCATAATTTTGCAATTACTTTATCTGAACATGTGTCTATTTAGCCGTAAGATTCTCATCAATCGACAGCAATTATATTGAAATTGTAGAAGCATTTACAAGTCCAAATGATATATCAATCAGAAACGGTAGTTTAGAATCCTCCTCGTCCACAGATTGACTCACCTCTCTCCGGTTCTTCATCGACTGTGCTATTGATATGCTCAGATCATTGTAGGCCTTCTCAGCTGCCACATTCTGTCCAATCAAATCCATCAGCCAATCAGAAGAGAGGGCACAAGACAAACAACAGCTGAGATAAGAAGGTCAAATCCTAAATCGTGTTGCTAGTGCAATTCTTGTAACCAATGACTTACAAAAGACTTTCTTCTGCATCGATTTTATCCCTTCTCTATGCATTTTGTTAAAAGGATCAAAACATGTCCCCGCATTATCCATAATCTGTTTCTCAACCTACAAAAGTGGAGAAAAGGCAAAGTAGTCTAAAGATGAAGGACAGACTTCACTTGCAATAGATGTAAAAATCGTAAACAACAGCAAATATGGACCGTTATTAAAAGTTCTAAGACAATCATCTTTTCACAAAATCTGTAACAGTTACAGCAGAAACATAACTTATACAACGCTGACCTTAGAACTAAGCAGCCACAGCTGCAGTGACGTCCATAAACATATTAATCCAAGCAAAGATTGAACAAACTGCTCATAAACTCACAATGACGTCGAACTTTGCATAGACATCGATCACCTGGCGATTGTCGTCAAGAACCGGAAGAGCAGAAACTCTTCGCTCGACAAACAGATTAATGGCGTCTATAACCGACATGTTGGCCGTCGCCTGCAATGAGACAGCCACACACACGATCACACACACACAGCTGCAGTGCATCACACAATAATAACATCAATGGCAATTAACACTACATCTTTAGTCCACTGGACAGCGTACATACAGAATTTCTCTAACTTAACCAATAACCATGACAATGCCCTCTTACGCCTGCATAAGACACCAATTAAGTTTTCCATGCATAGATGTAAACGTCACATGTTTGCACGGCATGAAGAGAGAGATGCTTACCATGGCCAGATTCTCAAACGTTCCAAGGTTTAATTCAGCCAACGTTTTATGCATAAAGTCAGGTTCGGGTATTTCATAAAGCTGAAAAGCAATGCAAACATCCAATATCAATACAGAAGGCTGACAAGACGTGCCAAACAAACAAAAATGACAGAATCCATGAAACATGTCAATGTCTTGCAGGAAAAAATACAAGCAATGTGGTCGCTCATAAGCTATGCTTGCACAGCTAATTGCTCCAAACTTACCTTGAAAGGAAAATCTGTCTGAAGCAAAACATGAGTTGAAACATAAGTCTAATGATGCATAATCTTCACTGATGGACTTTTTACTGCACTTAAATTGATAAAATTATTCGGAGAAACAAAATAAGAACTAAAATTTTTAGAAACACAAAGAGGAACGAACAATAAGTTAAAGAATTTGAGAAGTACATAATTAGAATAAGAAGTTAAATTCAAGAAGCGAGAACTGAATTACAACTGAATAAAGAATAATGTTTAGAAGTAGAACATGTCACAGTCCTAATTATGTGGAAGTGATGAAGACCATGCCACACAATAGAAGAAACACACTCACATATAGAAAGAGGAAGCGAAGGATTCGCTTGTGCGTGACGATGAACAGAGCGTTTCCTGTCGTTCGGTCGATGACTGGCAGTCGGTGGACGCGATGTTGGTGCAGCTTCTGAATTGCTTCAAAGAGACTTGCCTCTGGATTGAGGTAGATCATCGGACGTGTGTATTCTTGGAGAACCTCTGCCAAACAATTGACATTGAGGCCGTTCAACGCCAGTTCCATACAGTTGAGAAAAGTGTCTATTAAACGCTGACCCGCAACCAATCACTTGCAGTCAATAATAGACTGCCTGAAATGCTATTTAAAAGAAGCGGTAATCAAAGATTTGTAGGAGGAGACAATCTCAGTTGAAGAAGTGAAGACCATAAGAAAGAAAATTAAAGACAAAGTCTGAAGAAACGTTGAGATGCAATCATCGTCCACCAGTCTCCGTATCCTCTTATGATGATGATGATGATAATGATGATGATGATGTTGATGATGATGATGATGATGACGATGACGATGATGATGTGCTTGCAACGCTGCTCTACTAACCGCGCCAAGTGCTGATCTTGTGTTGCTCAAGTTCCGTCATGTCTGCCTAAAACACAGAAGGATTCCTTGAGAAAATGTTGACTGCAAGTTTTAGTAAGGCATTTACAAACCGCAATGTAATGTAACTGGTAATGTCACAGCGATAGACTCCACATAAATGAGCACTTGAAATGACTGCATGATGTTTTGTCTTTTTATGATGCTATAATTAAAATTATAAAGCTGTAAGATGTTTCCTTATAAAGTATATAATATTTAGCATGAAATGTGATCATTTAAAATCTGCCCATCTCAGAAGCCTTCCTTTGCTGCACAGTAGAGCAGTTTGAAGAGCTACACTTGTGGGGCACGGTGGTGTAGTGGGTATGTTCGTCGCCTTGCAGCCGAAGGGTTGCAGGTTCGAATCCATCTCAAGTCGCTGCGTAGGGACCTTGGGCAAGTCCTTCACTCGCAATTGCTCAGCGCCTAGGCGTGAAATTCCGATGCAGTGTCCGCTCTGCATTCGGGAGCGCCTCTAAGTAGGGAGCTTGAAGGGGCGCTATAACTAGTGCACATACAAACAAACAAACTTGACATATGATGCACCTGAGCTAACTGATGAAAAAACTTACGCCTGGCTGCTTGTAATACTGATGAAGAATTCTTATGAAATCAGTTATCGTCAGCATTCCTGCAAAACAATGCAAAAGAATCAAACAATGGTGAAAGAAAACATAGTCGCCTCAGCCAATCAGAAGGACCCTTTGCCTCAGCCAATCACAAGGACCCTTCACCTCAGCCAATCAGAAGGACCCTTCACCTCAGCCAATCAGAAGAACCTTTCCAAACTGCTTCTGATCAAATTTTTCTTCTTTTTCTTCTTCTTCCTTCTCCTCCTCCTCTTCTTCTTCTTTCTCTGCAGCATCGATTACACCTCTTGCTCACTGCACAATGTTCAGCACAAATCACCATCCATCATGGAAGACACAAACTCAAGCAGAAGAGTCAGCAGTGATGTCAAAGAGTAGGAGACAAAGCAACAGAACTATATATAGATATATATTTCCATAATAATTATTAGAGTCCTACCAATGTATTTCTGTTCGGTGGCATTCCACAGAGGAGCAGCTCGAACGCCATTGTAGATGAGAGCAAGAAAGGCCTTCTTAACCTTAACATATCAGAGAAACGATGAAACACGTCACACTCTTTCATTCACAGCTACGACACACGTCTACGCTAGTCTAGTCATTTAGTTGACACAGACACTGGTTGTGGTGGGGGAGGGAACTTAACAGATTGCCTAAAGCCAATGAACACATGTTGAAAATAAATCGCTTTTAACATGTTGCACATGAAACCACTGATGACTCATGATGAGATATTTCAATCTGCCAACCACAGAATCGTGTCAGCCACTTGCCTTAGGGGTTAGAAGTTCAAGGTTTTAAGAGTCAGAAAGGTCAAACATCCTCAAATCACCAAAAACCAAATCACTGACTCGATCGATAATTAGTGAATGATGAAGCTCTCCTCCTAACTCTTTTTCTAACACATGAACGGGCAGGGCGTGTAGCCGTGTAGTGGTGGGCTCGATGCAAATCCTTCACTTGCAATTGTTCATGCGCTTCGAAATGAAACTCCGACGCAGTGTCCACGCTATAGTCTGGAGCGCCTCTGAGTGGAGAGCTAGAAGGGGCGCTTTAGCAAACACAAGAAATAAATTTATAAATAAAATAACCGAACATCATTCATGTAAAAAACCTTATTTTGACAACCGTTACTTACAATCAAACAACGATCTATTATATGGCAACTCTAAACAGACGAGTCAGAGGTGACACATTCTCAAACGAAACAAAATATGAACCACTTACATTTAACCTCGTATCAAGGACGACTATTTTTGAACTTGTGGGAATCAGATCGTAGCAATGGTAAGCATGCATGAACTTTGCATAGACAAGCAGCGGTTCATGATCTGCCAACAGAAAAAAAACAATATTATGCAATGACTCATCCAACTAAACAAACAAAAAAAAGGTATAAAATTACTCACAAAAGTAAACAAACAACAGCATAAAGTGATGACTAAGAGAGGTAAACAAATTGGCAATGTTCAGAGAAAGAGACGGATCTATTCAAAAGGTGTTTGAAAAAGATTTCAGTTCACACTGCCGCAAACATCGTGTTCTATTGAATCCCTAATTAATGAATAGACTCAAACAAAAAACATTTTCCTCGTCCATTACTCAACCGATTCATCCTCCCCACACCATCACAATATTACTCAAACTTCAACAAAATCATGTTGATTATTTATCTATCTGTCTACATCTTGATCTATATAGCAATAAGGACATATAAATTCCATTTGAAACATGTGTATATGTATGCATACATATGTATATATATATATATATATATGAATACATAAATTCCATTTGAAACATGTGTGTGTATATATATATATATATATATATATATATATATATATATATATATATATATATATATATATATATATATATAGTCTTAAATTGTTCTAAAGGTCACAGAAGGAACAGAACGTAGCATCAAACCAACAGCTCAATGCACACAATTCATTTAAAAGAATTTTAAAGACTCATTCTTGAATAAACGGCAATTCTAATACATAATCTAACAAAATATTCTGCAGGATGAAAAGATAGAAATAAAGCATAAATCTATGCAGTCCAGCAGTAGTATCACATGTCACTGCTTTCTTAGCTAAGTGACTTAGTAGCTTCTGAAGTTGACATTGTAACAAAAGAACTGCACAAAATCATCAACATGGCATGGGAAGAGGGACGCACACCGAGCGAATGGAAAAAATCAATACTAGTGATCCTACACAAGAAGGGTAGCGCACTAGAATGCAGCAACTACCGAACGATCGCGTTAATAAGTCACTTGGGAAAAGTAATGATGTCAGTACTGACAGAAAGACTAAGAGGGAAGACGGAGGAGTACATGGCAGACGAACAGGCAGGGTTCAGAAAAGATAGAAGTACGGTACAACAAATACTGACACTGAGACTGATAGGGGAAAAAGCGAGGAGAAAAAACAGCAAAATATACAACTGCTTTGTGGATTTCAGCAAGGCCTTTGACAGCATAGACCAGAGCACAACATGGGCGGCCATGGAATCGTTTGGGGTGGACAAGAGGCTGACACGCCTGCTAAAGGAAATAAACGGAAACGCAACAGCAGCAGTACGGATAGGGAGCGAAAAGGGACACTGGTTCAAAACAAGTAGAGGCACGAGACAAGGAGACCCAATATCCCCAAGCTCCTTCATCATTCTGTTGGAAAGAGTCTTGGACAAGATAAGAGACAAAGAAGATGGGGTAGTAGTAAGCGGCACAAACATCAACAACCTATGTTTCGCAGATGATATCGACTTGATCGAAAGAGACGAGGAACGGCTAGAAACAACAGTGCAAGCACTAAACGAAGAAGGAAAAAGATATGGGCTGACTATGAATTTTGAAAAAACAAAAATTCTAGTATTCGGAGAAAAAGACTATAGCAAGAAGCTAGCCATTGACGGAAACCAGCTGGAAAATGTGGACAAGTTCACATACCTCGGGAGTAACATGACGTATGACCTGGACAACAGAAAGGAAGTATGGACAAGAATAGCAAAATCTATAGCAGCGCTAAAGGCCATGGACAAGATCTGGAAAAGTAAATCGATAAAAATGGAAACAAAGAAAAAGTGCTACAGACATGCATCTTCAGTGTAGTACTATATGGATGCGAGTCCTGGACAATAACGAAGGAGATAGAACAAAGGCTATTGACTTTTGAAAGAAAGTGCTACCGAAAGATTCTGGGAATAGACTGGACACAGAAAGTAACGAACGCAGAGCTTTACAAACGAATACGCCAAAAGGAGAACATCATGCAGAAGCTGATCGGAAGAAAACTGAGGCTTTTTGGGCACATCTGCAGAATGAAGGACGATAGGAAAATAAAAACGCTGATGTTCGGCAGGATGGAGGGGACAAATCGAAGAGGGAGACCGCATAGGGAGTGGCTGGACGACATCACAAGGTGGGGGAGAGCATCACTCCAAGAGCTGAGTCACGCGGCGATGGACAGAGGTCGATGGAGGAGCTTGATGAAGATGGCAGTGGACACCTACGGGCGCTGAGCCCATGGTTCCTGATGATGATGATGATGATGATGAAGTTGAAAGAATGAGGAAGGGTTAGGGTTAGCACTCAGTAGTTAAGCAGATGCAGACAGACAGGACCTGCACTTGTAGTCTTACCTAGGTAATCCATTGCCATCTCCTCCTCTTCACCGTTAAGAACCTAACAAGAAAACGTAGAACTTTAGACTATTAATGCAAAATCAACATCCAACAAGTATTTAAAATCAAGTACAAGAGAAACCACTATGGCAGTGGTTTTCAACCTTTTTCTAGTGACGGAACCTTTTTCAAGCAATCATTGGCTCGCGGAACCCTCCGCATTTCACCTGTTCAGTGCTCCAAGATAAGCTTATGCATGCAGTTGTCACTTATAATTAAATAATAATAATAATAATAATAATAATAAAAAACAGCTCCAAGCATAATTGTTTGAAATCCCGAGGGATCCTAGGTACCTCGGGTAAAAAAAAATAATAATAATAATAATCAGTTTTAAACAGTTCAAGACTTTTAATGTGCGTTATTTGCACTTCTGGTGCAGTATATAATAGTACATTACAATTGCATGCCTTAGAATTCTACGGAGTCAAAGAATAGGCCTACGTCCAGTGCACACTGCACAAAGCACTATCACAGAACCGCTCCATTTCTGCTGTAAACCTATATTTCGCCAACTATCAAACGGATAAAATATTGAAAATGAAAATTCGATGCATTCTAGATCAGTGCTATGCACCAGTTTGCGTTATGTTATAAAGCATCCTTCTTCAAGGTTATTGCGAAATTTGTGCCTGGTTATTTGTAGCGGGGCAGAGGGCCCTCAGCCTACTTAGGAGTTTCAGCTTCGTTTGAAGGCAAGTCCCAAGTTCAACGCTGGTTACATCCTTCGTCTCGTCTGAAATAGTATCTCTGTCACAATAATCGACCATCATTCTGATTCTTGTTTGACACATCTTGTGTGATGTTCGAATAGCAAATAGTGCATGAGCCTATCGGTTAAAAATTCGCGAGGTAGGCTTAGGCTTTACAATTGCAAAACTTGGTAAATCCGATACCTCTGAATCAAGAATTAACCACTATCTCTCCAATGTTAACTGATCCAAAGCATAGGCGGAGACCTGGGTCGAGAATTGGGGGGTGGGGGACGGAAAGACGCGAGATTTTCCGAAAAATGTCTGACGACCGTCTTGACGCTCAACGATTGGGGGGGGGAACAAATGCATGGGCCGTGCCCCAACACTTCCATTGAGGGGGACCGTCCCCCTCTGGCCCCCTATGTCTCCGCCCATGATCCAAAGAAGAATTAACCTAACCAGTCGTTGGTCTACAGTGCTCAACAGATTCTAATGGGAAGAAATTGTTAATAGAGTTTCCATCTGAATAGTTCAAAAAGCCAATTATAAAAAAATTGTGTCTTAACGACACAGTTGAAGACGCTGCTGGGCATCTCTAGCATTATAGATTCCCGTTTGATATAGCCTACGATTCTTTTAAATGGCAAGACTAACGCGCAGATTCATTCATGGGGTCATCATTATATGTTGTAAAACAACAGAAACAGTAATGCAATCACGTAATAAAGTTATTTAAGTAAGAATGACTTAAAGCTGTGAAATAATTCGACTGACTGTTAATGATTTTCTGATTTCAGTTGATGTTATAAAATTTTATATCAAGCTGCCGCGGAACCCCTGGTCGACGCCCGCGGAACCCTGGGGTTCCGCGGAACCCCGGTTGAAAATCACTGCACTATGGCTTACCAATCAGTCTTACATCTGTCATACATGTCTCCCAATAGACATACAGGGGCGGATCCAGGGGGGGCCAATCCGACCATGGCCCCCATTTAGAAAATTCTTTATTTTTCACCAGCCATTTTGGCGTGGGAAGTGGACGTGGCCTCCCCCCATCAGGTCGGCAGAACCTGTACAAAAGTAATCTATGATGACTAAAAAAAGAAATGTCGTGAACTTTTTTGGCGGATAAAATGGTATATTTTCTGTGAGAATCGGAAAATGACAAAAAAAGTCATCAGATCTTCCGGTGGCTAAAGATGAAATTTATCCTTGCCAAAGACTGAAAATTTTGCCCCCCCCCTTCGAAACGTTCTGGATTCGCCACTGTAGACATAGATATGGCTAATCAAATGAGCCATAGAATCATCTCTCTCATGCTCTGAAAATGGAGACTACTTGGAGAGCCAGAAATGTCTCTTTACGAGAAGGAGGATGAGGAGTAAGAGGAGGATGAGGAGTTAAACAAGCTAATACGTTATACATTACATTAATTATACATTATATTATACATTGCATAATGCATCACTATACACTTTAGTATATAATCAATACATAATAACTTTCAATACAGCTAATAATAATCCATGAATTGTAGTTGATGCTTTTGATTATACCGTTGTGACCCTTGGCTTCTAGAATTATTGCTGCTGTGACCATGGTGCCAAGAAGGATGCTCTATCTGCATACATAATCATTCATTCAGAGCATTTATATAGCACCCCTTCAAGAAACTACTCAGAGGCACAATATTGGTCCATTTCTGTTAACCTCTTGACACAGTGACCTCTGAACTGACCCCATAATGAATGATCAGATGAGCAGAGTAAAGACTGAGTCCTCACATTAAGCAGTTGAATGCTTCTGTTGCGATCCTTCCAGATGATGACCTGCCGTGGTCTCAGATGTGTTTCATGTTCACCTTTTGACAAAAATATGCAAATATCATCAAAGCTATAATGTACAGACAACATTTTAATACATTATAATCCCACAGACAACATTTGCATTCATTAGAATCCATATAAAACATATAGGACATTCATTAGAATCCATATACAACATCAGAATTTATTAGAATCCATATACAACGTTTGCATTCATTAGAATTCATAAACAATGTTAGCATTCATTAGAATCCATATACAACATTTGCATTCATTAGAATCCATATACAACATTTGCATTCATTAGAATCCATATACAACATTTGCATTCACTAGAATCTATATACAACATTTGCATTCATTAGAATCCATATACAACATAAGAATTCATTAGAATCCATTGTGAGTGTTAGCTACCTATTACCCCTCTGGGCTTCCTTACTTGGACTCTCCTTGACTAGGTGGGAGTTGAGGGAAGGGCAGGGCCTATTTAAAGGGCTACTACTGTGGGGGCTTGCTTCTTGTCGTGGGTCTACTCTGTGGTGTGTGTTCGACTCCTGTTGAGCGTGGCGTGTGGTTCGTGTTCTACGACGTTTGTCTTCTTCGATTGCCGTCCCACCTCGTTGGTGAACTGGCCTACATCCGTCTTCCTTTGGGCTCCGTTAGCCTGGTGTGTCTTCACGTCAGCTCTGTCGAATCAGCTGTATCGGTCGTACTTCATGTCAGCTTTGGGTAACGTTAACCTACTTCTTGTCAGACTGCTCTGTTATTGAATAAATCGATGTTATTTTACATTACGGACCTGAGTATTACTCATCATCTTCTAGACTAGAGCAAGTGAACCCAACACCATATACAACATTTGTATTGATTAAAATCCATGTACAACATTTGCATTCATTAGAATCCATATACAACATAAGAATTAATTAGAATCCATATACAACATAAGAATTCATTAGAATCCATATACAACATTTGCATTCATTAGAATCCATATATACAACATTTGCATTCATTAGAATCCATATACAACGGTTGCATTCGTTAGAATCCCACAGACAACATTTGCATTCATTAGAATCCATATACAACATTTCATTAGAATATAAAATATAATCGTGCCAGAGATATAAGCTAATTGCAAACTGAGTCGGATTGATAAAATACGTATGCTGCTCCATTAGTATAATTTACAACATTAAAACGATGGATTGCCATAAATATTATACTCTGTTTTAAATTAATTATAATGCTTACGTACACTACCACTTACTCTCTAACTTACTTTATTTTGTGGGAAAATTGGGCTATTGGTGGACGTAGGCCCGAGCGCTCTATTCTGTCCCTTTCTGGCGCGGCCATATTGTTTATTCGCTGCAAATCGGCGACCGAGCCGTCGCAAACCTCTACCTTAACCTTGAACCATAGACTCACAGGAGGCTGCTGAACCTAGAGATGAGTGGACTCTACCTTCGTTTGTTACTGCGGGTCCGTCACCACTGCCACCGTTTCCTGTTGATTCGTCTATTGAATCCGTCGCAGGGTTTTCATCGACTTCCATTGAGATTATGAATCTAACCGGCAGCGCGAAGAAAATGAAGAATGACAGACGGCACCGTCCGAAGACGAACGAAATGCCCCGTTGCAAACAGTCTCAGTTTTCTGTCGGTTGGTTATTTTAACTCCACATAAAAATTCAATCCAGCTAACAAAATCCGAAATAGGGATCGCTGCCTCTTCGAAAAGTCAAGGTCAAGAAGCAACAAAAGCTATGTGCGCCATTTGTTACTTTCCCGCCGCATTATAAAATCCTCAAAAACATTAGTAATAATTTTATTTCAAATACACCAGACAATATTGTTCGTTTGACAAAATTATTTTCAAATACTTTTCAAGTTATTTGAAGTCATCCTAAAGAGCAAGCTTTCGTTTCAAAACCGTGTAAAACATCGAGACCTAGCATAAAATGTCAATTAAGTGCATTAATTGTCTCATAAACAAGTTTATAATTTACACTTTTCTCATTTTGTTCAGTATTTATTTTTCAATAAAGTAATATTATTATTCCAAACAGTTCGGACAACTACTCACAGTTTGTTGCTTCTTGCAGTACAAGGGCGCTAATAGCAGCCTACAAAGCACGCGTCTAATATGTCGTCTATCCTACGGGGACTTCCGAAATTGAACTCGAGTCCGCTCGTGAATAAGCTAGCAGGGCTTTTTAGCGTGCAGTTGTACACAAAATGTGCAGTTCTAAATGGATTTGTGCAGTTATAGAAGCACTTCTGTGCCGTTAAACTAGTTTTAAAAGGTAGGCTATAATTTTCATCCGTTTTGGAATAATTTACCATGGATGACGGGAAAAGAAAGAATGGGTTGTGCAGTTCTAAAATTCCTTAAAAACAGCCCTAGCTGTAAACTGTTGCCCGTGCTTGGCTTTCAAGTGGCGCTTTAGAAATTTCGAGATTGCGATTACGCTTATCTCTGCATGTATTAGACCTGGGAGTCGACCCCAAAAAGTCGACCCCAGTCGACTTGGTCATCCCAAGTCGGGTCGGGTCGTTTCTGCTCACCGCAACTGACCCCAAGTCGAATTTTGTAGATAGAAGTCACTTGAAGTTGTTTTTACCTCAAGTCGACTTAAACCGACTTGAGACACAAACATAGTTAAATTTGTCACTTCAAACCAATGATTGTGACAACATTTTAAGCAGCCTTTGTTGCCTGGTGTGTTTACAAGAATGAATGAGGCCTTTGCTAAACAGAGACTTATGCGAGGCTGTCGGATCCGTAGGCTATTTTGCCGGTAGGCTATCGTGCAGCTATTCATATAATTTGTAATTTTATGCTTAAGCGTCACTCTTAGGCATGTGCTTATAATTAAAATGGTGGAAAATGTTACTAGAATATTAGCACGTGTGCTTATCAAGTAATCAATGAACTTCTAGTGCTCAGCGAATTCGGCGCAAAGAAAGCTGGATCTACAAGGCCTATAATAAATCGATAGTTTGGCGCTACTTTGGCGCGCTGCATCTGGAGTTGTCTGCAGGCGGAAAAACTATTATAGGGCCAATTGGACAATGAAAGACTTTACTGTCAATGAGTAGGCCTATAGTAGCTGTAGTAGCCTACTGTAGGATGACGCGCTTGCAATGCTGTATGCTAATTTGCGAAATGATGTTATAGGCCAAATAATTATGAAAACAGAATTACAAATTAGACTTATCATAATACGCCATTCAGTGCAACCATGCAGTCCGCGGTCCGCTATTTATCTTAGACCTTGCGCTTTTTACAAAAAAATTTAATATTAATATTAAAAAATAATAATGAGTGTATTCCAAATAATCACAGACAATGGACAAGCTCAAATTCATAGGCCTAATATTTGCCGTCGCATTGTTTAGGTAGCCTACTAGATGGTTCAAAGCATCACAAAACTACTCAAGCTGAAACACAAACAGCTTGAAATGGGCTTAATAACACTTTAACAAATTCAAGCATCAATTAAGTGTTGAGGCCTCATTACTCATTTGTACGTCTAAATGCAGGGCCTACTATCCCCCCCTGTAAGCTGGAAGCAATCCCCCCCCTAACAGAAACTTTTTGCCTAAATTGCAAGTGCCGAAGGGGCGAAGCTGCGAGTGCCGAAGGCACGAAGCCCATAGCGACTATGGGGTCTGGGGGAGCGTCGTAAGCTCACCCAGCGGGGTCTGGGGCTGAGCCCCAGAAAACAACGCATTTTTGGCTGTTGGCATCGACTAGAGCGCATGTTTTAGGCTCTTGTTTGCTGGCTGTTTATGAACGATAAAGTCATGAAAATTTCACTTTTTGGATTTGCACGCTGTAATTGCACCTCTTAAAGCTGTCATCTTCACAAAATTGCTCGTGAATTAGTGCTCAGAAACGTGGTTTAGGATATCATAAAATGTCGCCTCCCCATTATTTAATTTTTTTTATTTGCACTATATAGGTCTAATGGCAACATTCTATTATAGGTTAACAGCACGTTAAACTCTAGTAGTCTTGTGAATTTTGGAAAGGTCCAGCATTCAGTAAAATATCAGCTTATTTTGGTAGGCTATAAAGCCGCTATATCAAATTGAGTGTAGTCTACTGTCAGTTGTACAAGACTCAGCAACATCCATTGTGGGATCCAGACAAATCCCATGGACATTTCCCAGGGCCACACCCCGTAATTTTACTCTCTGGATTCCACCAGCTAGAGCTTTTCAATAGGACAAATCCCTCGAACATTTCCCTCAAATGTAGGCTACAAAAGTGTAAGCAATTTGCATTGTACAGACTTCAATAGTGCTTTAATGTTTTGAGGGTGGAATTTATAAACCATTTGCTTTACTTTATTTTGAACTTCAATTGTTGAGCAACCAAGCTTTTATTGCTTGATTAATGTTTACTCAAACAGACTAAAAAACCTTTAGGCCTACTATATACAAAAGCAGGCCTACTATCTTTACTGTTGCTTCTTTACCTCATAATTATCACTAAAATTCATTCTTAAAATATCGTTCATTTTATTTGAAACCTAATTATATTATAAAACAAATGCAGTGCCAGTAGATATAAAACATACTTTATTTTTTAAACAACTAATGCAATTAATTAGGAGTTGTGAGAACGAGCGCCATATACAAGCAGGGACAAATGTAAGTGGCTGTAAAGCAAATGATCGAATAGGCTATCTACCCTTGAGATGGTGGGATGAACGTTCAAGGGGAATTTACCTTGGGTGTGCGGGGTGGAATGGTACAGATCTAGGGAGATGCCGGGGGATATGTCCAGAAGGAAGTCTCTTATGCTCATCTATCATTGGGGGAGGGGATTTCCCTTTGGCACAAGTTGGATCAGGCTACTTACCCTCCACCCCACGTGGCAAGCCCTGATGGGTGCGAATGTGATGGAAGTGCAAGGACAAATTTATGAGAGTGTTAAGCAAAAGTCAAATTAAATGAAGATTTACCCTGTGCTATGACGGGAAGGGGATTGTTCGGGAGATTTACCAGAAGGGAAGTCCATGGCAGATCCTGGGAATAACGGGGAAATGTTCAGAAGGAAATCTTCTATACTCAACTTTATCATTGGGGGGGAACCTTTTCCCCCCCTAGCCCAAATTGGAAGCAGTCTGCTTCCATCCCCCCATGGCGTAGTAGGCCCTGTCTAAATGAAATTAATGCTTGCAGGAAAATTGGCTTGACTTCTTGCATTAGTAACCGTACGTAGACCTAGGCTAATGGCTATTACCATGTCAGAAGTCGACTTCAAGTCGGAAGTCGGTTGTTTTTCTGCCAAGTCGGGTCAAGTCGTTTTGACGCCGAGAAGTCGACTTCAAGTCAACCTCAAGTCACTTTATGGTCAAGTGGGGTCAGATTAGCTGACCAAATTAAGTCACTTCCAGGTCTAGCATGTATGCCAGTGTTATCCAATGCGCCACCGCCCCTATATATGTACACATCAAAGGTAAGAAAATCCGGTATTATTATGATTGACTTCTATAAATATTATAGGCTAGTGCACCTTCAGTTAAACTACTCAGAAGCGCTCCCAGTCCAACAACAAATAAATAAGGCAGAAAGGAACATAGTGGTGCGTGACCTCTGCATAACGCAACATATGGGACCCATTCCAGGTTCAATAGGGTCAGCCATTGAGAAAGAGTGTCGCTGCATTATAGGCCTAACAGCTTGAGTACTCAAGTTGAGTGCCAAGAGCTCAGCTTGATCAGCCGATCGGATGTCAGATCGCCGCTGGACACATAGGTGGGACAGCTGATCGAGCTCCTGTATGTAGGCCTACAAGGGAGCTATAGACTCTCCGTGCATCACCAGACTAATGCAGAACCCTGTAAGTACATCGGTTAATTATCACCTCGTTGGTGCAAGATCACACGCATGGTGTAATATAAATGAGAGCAGCATTATCACCAAACAATCTAACAAGTCAAAGCTCCATCACTGTAGCACATCCTGCAATGACTTTCTCTAAATTAGAGGCCCATAGAGGCCCGGTAGTGGATAACACGCTTTCGTAGAGTGCGAGAGGTAGGCCTGTATAGGCCTAGCGAGTTTGAGCCACCGTTGGGCGGATTTACTTTGTAGGCTGCTATTATAGCGCCATGTATTGCATGCTGTCTGCTCAGTTAGTAGTAGAATATAATTATTTACTTACTCACGTACGAAAGTTGCAAATCAGGTCACGCTATTTATAACTCGCTTCCCTATTGGGTCGTCAAAGCCTTGGACCCGTATCCATGTGTGTTCTACGAATTTGCAAACGGGGAGTCAGCTGTGTTTCGTGTTGGACATCTATGGTTTTGGAGCCGACGTTTATTTAGAAGTATCGACTACAACAGGTTTATCTTAATATTAATCACTTTATATTCTAATGATATAAGTCAGTAGCTGCGACAGACAAGTTTGGGTTTTTCGCGTCTTTTGTGCTAGAAATTGACACCTCCACTCGGTTAGATGGTTTCTGTGTGCTACGATCAATCAGCCCTAGCGAATAAGCTGGTGCCCCGCGCTTGGCTTTCGAGTGGCGCTTTAGAAATTTCGAGTTTACGATTGCAAATGAGGATTTATCAAATTCAGTAAGGTCTAGGCCTTCATATTATTATTCGGACGCTAATTGAATTTGAATAAACGAATATTATTAATACAATCGCTATCGTTTACCTCAAACGTCTAAGCGCTGGGCACCAACTTAATCACGAGTGTTGCGTCGTGTTAGAGAGGTTGTATAGAGAATGATGTCCAATAGAGCTCAGAGTCCGGTTGCAAGAGAGCAGGAGGCAGAGCAGTTACTGCAATAGGTTTCGTTGAGGATGAGAAATCCGCCTATGGAACTTTAGTTTACATTTCAATATACACCAGCATAGTCCTCCAGACTAACGTTGATTGGTTTGTGTTGGAGTTTTAATCAGGCACTCTGCTGAATTACACATTTTCACACTATGTGGTGGGCTCTTAAGATTGTATAACTAACCTCTTCAGTGTTAGTGCTGTAGCATAGTATCCCAGTGTTCCCTTGAAATCACGTGTGTTAATTAGATATTAATATCACACCAGTGAACAGCACTCGGGTCAACAGGTTATTCGACTGATAGGTTGCACGATGTTCGGCTGAATCCAGGATGTCTTGATGTCTTTCATCTCAGTCAGCCAGTTCTTGTACTATATATGACTTTCTATCTTGAGAGAAAACATGCTAAGCTTACAAGTGTCTGTTATTTTGTTTCACAACATTCTGTTTTCACAATATCTTCTTCCATCTTTAACTGCAGGACGATGAAGTCTGCACGAATCCTCGCATTTCGTCGTTCTTCACTTCCAAGTCAGCGTCGTCTTGGGTGTCGAGCATTTTGTCTGAGTTCGTCTGTCCAATTGGACCAGAGGCTTTCGCTGATGGATCGTGCGCAAGTGAAAGGCTGCTATCGGGTGCTTGGCGTAAGTGATGAGAGCAGCAATGAAGAGGTGAAGGAGGCATACGTTCGACTGGCTAAGCAGTATCACCCAGACTGCCAGACACAGTTCGCCAATGCCAACAAATTTGTTGATATTGAGGAGGCGTACAGGACAATCATGGTAAACAAGCACTTCTCATGAGCCAAACTATGCTACCAATCGTGTAGTCTCTACTGAACTGTATTCTTCTCCTTCTTAGACCTTGCACTTGCACTGTTCTTCTCCTCTTCATTCTCCTCTTCATTCTCCCTTCTCATATGCCTCCACCTTCTCTGCCTACTCCTGCTCTTTCATTGCTTACACTTCTTTATCCTTCTTTTGTTGCTCATTGATTCCTACTCATTAACCCTAAAGATTCTATTCGTCCTGCTTAATTAAATTGCTATAAAATTAGTTAATTAATCTGCTTTCTGTTTGAACAGAATCATCGGAAGGAAACTGGGAAAGGTCCACGAGACTTAGAGGAAACGACCTTTGACATAAAACACACGGCTCCACAGCATCGCCAGTATCTCACTTTTGATGTAAGTTGGTTGTGCACTTTTGACGGTAACCTAATAGTAATTCCATCATTACTTACACATCATATGCATCATGTTAAATTAATGCAATGTGAGCATCATCATCATTATACTTGCTTTGCATTAATTGTTCTTTTACTTCTGCTGCTTAAGCTGCACATTGTTTAAGCGACGACTGTGAGTTACCATCGTCTTTCTGCTTGGTTGAGTTCAGGGTGTGGGTTATGGTTCACCGAGTCAGCGCCAGCATCAGTACCAGCAGAGGAAAGTGATGCAAGCGGTGGACACGGTCTTCGAATATCGTACGCAGCAGATTTCTGCTCTTCATGAAAACGCAATGGTGACGAAAGATAAGAAGGAGACAAGAAAACGCACCATTCGGTCAGTCAACCGTGTCCTATGCTTTCAGTCTCTGTGGATTTTCTGCTTCATTTCACAATTGTTGTTCATCATTTTGTTTGAACCAACCAATCACTATGATGTTGCATTTTAGAAACGCCTTTCAAAATAGTTATATGACTTAGACTGCATGTTGTATCTGCCACAGTAATAATGAGAATGGTCTCTCTGTTGAGTTCCGCCAGTTCACAACATCTCTAAGAGATCCTTACAAGGAAGAATCCTATTGGATGGATCAATGCATCCATGTATTTCTTATCCCTACCCCTGTTGAACTTCATACTTCTTGTAGAACCCATGCTTATCCCCATGCATATGTGCAAATAAGCTTTTCTGCCCTTCCTCTGATAGAAGTTGATTAGGTAAAGCCATGCATATAAGTAAGTCATTTATTTTACTATGGACTACTATTTATCTTTTTGTTGAACATATTATTTTGGTTGCTAAAACTTGTATTGTTCACTGTTTATATCTGAACAGAATTAAATTTTAATCAGTAATAAAATGCCAACGAATGACTAATAGGAATATAATAGAGGCTAACTTTATAAATAGGCAAATTACTTGGGCGTCATATTATTAGACATTCATTTTTAGTACATACTTATTTTGTCAAGATGCATCCGTATGCAAAAATCCGCTCACCCTTCCCTCAACAACATATCATATGGACAGCCCCTAGAAACCCACATACATGTACATGCAGACATGTATAGCGGCATGCATACATGCATGAAGATTTGTGTTGGCATGGTTTCTGTCTATGTTCTAGAAATGCAATTGACCGTCTGGTGGAGGACTTGATTGCGGAGTCAATGGCAAAGGGTGACTTTGACAATTTGCCTGGAGCAGGAAAACCTCTTCCGAACATGGATCACAATCCGTACATTGATACAGCAACGCACAACCTCAATCGAATTCTCATCAACAACGGATACCTTCCACCGTGGGTGACACTCGAGAAAGAGATCAGGTCAGCAAAAGAGGAAGACGATGAGGGAGGGGCGCTGGCACCTGCTGCCAGTGTAGACACGTACATCATTCCCTCCCCTTGATTGGTTGCTCTTGTTTCAACTGAAGGCATTGTTAAATGTGGATGTTCACCTTCAAGTGATGGCACTGTTTGGTATATTGAATGAACAATTCATTAACCTTGACACTTGACCTGAAAGGAGGCAAGGTGTCCTTCGATTGCAAAGTCACAGACATTGGCAGAGACAAGAAAATCCGTAGAATACTCAAGTTATACAAAATAATATGGACAATAATATTGTGCCAATGCATTCTGCTGAACAATAAAAGTGTATAGCCAAGAATTCCTGCTTTCAGGCGTCTGTAACTTTATGAATGGAATTGGGTCTATGGGAGTTGAATGTAACTTAATCGTAAACTCGAAATTTCTAAAGCGCCACTCGAAAGCCAAGCGCAGGGCACCAGCTTATTCACGAGAGAGAGAGTGTAAAGGTTCTCCTCCTCCTCTTCCTTCTCCTCCTCCTGTCTAACCACTTCTCATTTTTCTCCTCTGTCTCTAGCAGGTAACAACACAAATGTATGCACATGTATTTTGCTGATTGCGTGAACTGGTGATACTGTCCATTCTTCTCTGATAGGCAGATGATCAGTCAGGCGAGAGACGATCTGCTGAAGGCTCGTCCAGATGACAACAAAGGAGGCAAAGAAGGACGTCGTTCAGTTGCTTTGTCGTCATCGTCGGCTAGAGCAAAGCAGAAAGTCTGGTCAAAGAAAGTTCGTGAATTTGACGAGACGATTAAGTCGATCAACTTAAAGATCAACCGACTCAACATGATCGTTCCGACGCTGAGGCAACAAATGTTCCACTTCAACACCGAACGAGAAATCGAACAGATCCTGCGTCGCTATGACGACGACGATGACATGCAGAAGAGTTCCTGCTCATCCAATGACAATCATCAGTTCAACTTCCATTCTTCTGCCTCCTCCTCCTCCTCCGGTTGGTCAGGGAAGGAGGAAGACGAGGGTGGAGACACTATTGGCAGAAACTCAGCAGAAATTGAAGACAGAATGACGCTTAACATTGTGCTAAGAGAGTTGAAAGCCCTTTTTAACAAGTCCTGACTTTGAAGACTTTAATTATTAAGCTGAATGTACATTCTAATCAACAGGAATCAAGTAGAGGACTATTTCGATGATTGGATTTTGACTTATTGGTAATTCATACTGCAGATAGTTCATAGTTCAATTCATAGCTGTATCAATAAAGTCCGAGTGAATGATTTCATTGCAACACAAATTCAGCGCCTCTGCTGTAATTCTGTTGATTAACCCTCTGTGGTCGTTGTTTCCGGGATGTGGCAGAACAGGGTGTAGGACATTTCCCCCCCTGGACATTTCCCCCCCCGGACATTTCCCCCTCCGGACATTTCCCCCCCTGGACGTTTCCCCCCCTGATTTCGACTAGGACATTTCCCCCCCCGGACATTTCCCCCCCTTTTAGATCAAAACATCGGACCGCTGAATGTTGCTAAGTACACAAGTTAAATTATTGATTAAAAGAATTCTCGCTAAATAGAAGACGGATTGATACACAATAAATTTTACTTAAATGGAAGCTGGATTGATGAAAATGTTCATGTTTAAATTGGAGCTGGATTGATGAAAATATTCTTGTTTAAATGGAAGCTGGATTGATGAAAATATTCATGTTTAAATTGGAGCTGGATTGATGAAAATATTCTTGTTTAAATGGAAGCTGGATTGATGAAAATATTCATGTTTAAATTGGAGCTGGATTGATGAAAATGTTCTTGTTTAAATTGGAGCTGGATTGATGAAAATGTTCTTGTTTAAATTGGAGCTGGATTGATGAAAATGTTCTTGTTTAAATGGAAGCTGGATTGATGAAAATAGTCCTGTTTAAATTGGAGCTGGATTGATGAAAATGTTCTTGCTTAAATGGAAGCTGGATTGATGAAAATATTCATGTTTAAATTGGAGCTGGATTGATGAAAATAGTCTTGTTTAAATGGAAGCTGGATTGATGAAAATAGTCTTGTTTAAATTGGAGCTGGATTGAAATGGTTTCCGCATACGGGGGGGGAAATGTCCTAGGGTAGGGGGGAAACGTCCAGGGGGGAAATGTCCGGGGAGGAAATGTCCGGGGGGGGAAATGTCCAGGGGGGGAAATGTCCGTTCCCCGGCAGAACAGCATCTCCAGCTGAATTACATGGTTTGTCTTCTGTCTTGCAATTGACTGCTGACTGCAGGGGATGAGATCCATGAGACGCCATTCTTTTCGCATCTAAAGTAAACAATATTTCGTCCATTCAAAACTAAATTCTCACAGTTTTCCTTCCTTTGTCAGCTTTTATTACTCTCGGGGACAGGGCCGGCGCCAGAGTATTTGGCACCATAGGCGAACCTGTCGCACTGCGCCCCCCGCGCCCACGGCAACTAAGATTGAATTAATACTAACTTTCACAAAGGAATGCTATGGTGCCTTTTGTTTTAATTCGTAGGCCTATTTGCATTCAATAGAAAGAAGAAGAATAGAATAGCACATATATAATCTATATAATGGTATATTCGTTTATACGGAATTATACCTGTAGGCCTAATGTAATTTCAAAACTTCATTTTTCGCGCTTTTGCTTTAGCAAATGTAGAAACGAGTTCCATCAGTTCAATGTCTTTGGCAATGTCATGTTCAATTGACAGAGTAGCTAGTCCAACAAGTCTTTCTTGTAGCATGGACGTTCGCAAATAATGTTTTTATCAGTTTGAGCTTAGAGAAGCTTCGCTCATCACTAGCCACAGAAACTGGAAGTGTCAAGAGAATTCGCAGAGCTATAACAGTGTTGGGGACACAATCTGTTAGATTATTTTTCAATATAAAGTTTAGTACATCATGTGGCGATGTACACCTTGCAACTCGTCTTGAAATGGCTTTCAGTTCACTGCTTAGAGCCTTAGATCAACTGCATCAATATCTTTGGAGTCTCCATGTTGCAAAGCTTTTTCAAGATTCAAGCAATGTTCCATAACTTCCTTACTAGTTTTATTCTGCAAACTGTGAACATCATAGAGGAAACCAAACACAGAACTAATTTTTTGCATCACAGTGAATCTTTCTTCAACCGATTGTATCTAAAACTATAAAGGCGAAACTTTTCCAATGTTTGCGAACAATTTTCTTCTTATCCACCCGACCGATTTTTCCCAATATTTACAAAAATACTTTTTAGGACCCATTAACAAACATAGGGGGTTCGCGATCCAAAAACCTTACCTTTGCCGAATTTGAAACATTTAATTTTTAATAATCCGACGAAAGCTAATATAGGCTAATGCAGTATTTAAGATTGGTCGCCGGATCGCTTTCAAAGACCCCATGGATTTATGACGTCATCAATTCTTTACTTCGCTTTAGGCGGCCGATTTTATAGCGCGCGCTTTCGCTAAATTATACTAAAAACACTGATAATAATATTATGAACGGTTGATCGCAAGACAATGACAATGGATACCGTTAATTAATATAGTACCGTGTCGTCGTACGTATACAGGCCATCTGGACATTACCGGTATTTAGGGCGGACGGGTTTAGGCAAAAGAACCAAAATTCGCCGGCAAATGCTGGCCACAACGGAGGGTGACGAACCCGCCCCGCAGGGGCGGTTGCAATGGGAGCTGGGTTGGGGCGAAAATCTACATTTCACCGACAACACCAGGCACCCCAGGCTGGGACCGGGTTGGGGCCGATGGAAGAAGGTGGGGTGAGAAAAGCTAAGTGGGAACGGGGTCAGCGTACGTGGCTGTAGACCAAATATCGAAATATCCCGGGCAACGCCGGGTAATTCAGCTAGTTTTAAATATTTACATCAAATGATTTTAAATATAACGTTGTGAGATCCTGGGTGGCCGAGTGGGTTGGTAGCCCGCTCGCCACGCCGGCGGCCCGGGTTCGATTCCCGGTCGGTCGTTTTATCAGAGATTAATTTCTCGGATCTTTACTGCGGGTGGCTCGGTCGCAATATAAACGTGGAGTAGCGGTGGTGAAGAATCTCACCCTCAGGGTCGAGGCCATAAGACAGCCGCTGTATAAATATGCGATTACATTTACATTGTATGTATGTATGTACAGTATGTACATTTACATTTATTTACATTTGTACAAAAGTAAAACTAAATATCTTACCTAGTATTTAAGTAGCCAGTCGACGACAATCGAATTTCAAATATTTAATTTATTTTCAATTTTCAATATTAAATGTTATATTTACACGCCAGATTTTGATTTCGAAATGACGTCACCGGATGTGGCGTTATTTCCCATAACGTAAGTAAATAAACTAGTGATCAAATTTATACTATGCAATTCGTTTCATCTAGCGGGAAAAAATAAAATGTAATATATTGCAATAAAACTTTAAATATTAATATAAATTAACTAAAAATTAAAAACTGTTAGTGCCGCCCCAGAAATTTGCCGCCCTAGGCGGTCGCCTAGTTCGCCTAGTGGTTAAACCGGGCCTGCTCGGGGACCCATTACTCTCCTCTAAATGTGATGACTTGATTAGTATAATTAGGGTTAATGTTATGCTACACTACAGTGGTGAGTGGCTGTGAGTGACCATAGGCATAGGGGACATTTCAGCAGTGGGGGGAGCAAAATTTTTTATTTTGCCCGAAAACATAAACTCGGAATAATTGACGTTGTACATACAGCCATCTCTGTTCTTGCACTCATACCCGGGGACAAGGGGCAGAGGGGCAAATACCCTGGTGTAGCGGTAGAATGCTTCTTATCAAACAAACCTATTAAATGATGCATTGTATAAGTATTAAATAGGTAAGAATTAAGCTAGACAATATGTGGCGTATTGTAGATTATAATTAATATTACTTGTGGCATTAAGTTAGATAATAATAATAGCGCTATAACAATTCTTGAATACGCGCTACATCAATTATCGAAACACAACGAAGGGCAGAAAGCAGCGTCAAACTTGAGCAGACGGCAACAACGGCAGACGAAAGGTTAGACAGCGAAAAGATGGCGAAGGAAGAAGACGTAGATTTCTGAGCAAGGGCGGCCATTGACGATTGTGGCGTTCCTTGTCGGTAATTCAGAAGATCTGACGGTGAATTGGGTGTGGAAGGCGACACGTTGTCGGCCTGTCCCACTGGTGAGACTATAAGTCCTTGGGAATAGAGATATCAGGGCTTGTCGTACGGAAACTTTGCGAAGTTTGGTGAGACACTTGCGAGTGCACTGCGATCGACATCGGAGAAGATCGAATTCGGAACTACAATTGCGATTGGAGTTCGACGGCAGAAGAAAGGGGCGAAACTACAACAAGACGAGCAAGCGACGAGAAGCTACCGTTGCTTGTGGAGAAACAACGAGGTGGACGAAACTACAGAGTGCTGTGCCAGCTACAGCATTCTCCGTCTACGCAGCTACGGAAGAGAATTGGAAACGACGGCAAGCAAGAAGAAGGTGACCTTCCTTCCTCTTCAAACCTTCATTCCAATCCATACGAACTGAAGAACTTCTACATCTACGCTGGAAAAGTCCAACGTGGAAGATAAGAAACAAGCTATAATATTATTAGATAATACGCCACAATAAGTAGATAGGATTATTGATTGTATTTTACTGTTTGATATTGTTTTATTATAATATAATCTTTAAACGAATCTCAGCTACATTTGTTTTAGGTCCTAGTTCATTCTAATATTGATCACCCAATGGCCTCTGAGCATAAAGTTCCCTATTAAAGCTAGATTTAAAACCCTAGATTTCGATGGACGGTGACACGAGTGGGTGCCCATGCCCGGGATAAAAGTCAGTAAAGATTTAAGTCAGTAAAGATTTGAGTAAGTAAAGATTTAAGTCATTAAAGATTTAATTCAGTAAAGATTTGAGTCAGTAAAAAACTGTCTTTTGAACAGTATTAGAAAAGCTTTGAACAATTATAGCTAGGAGATTGTTAGAGACTAAATCTGAAGTTGTAGATTGAAGATACTGCAGTAGGTGTATGAACTATTAGTTGTTGTTGTGGAACTGAATTGACACTTTGCAGAATTGAACAATTTCTATTTGTTAGAAATTTAAATAGCGCACATAGTTGCCAATATTTTTGTCATAAGTTGCTAGTCAGCAAGTAAGACAGTAAGTATGTCTGTCAGCGATTTTGAAGCTTGGTTAGAAATTGCCAAACGGATGAACATGGAAGGGGACGAGACACGTGCCTTTGTCAAAGAAAGACAGGCAGAGTGGAGGCAAGATAGAGCGACTGAGAGAGAGATCGCCAAAGAGATGAAATTAGCTGAAACAGCAGCAGAAGTCAAGAGACTTGAGATAGAAGCAGTAACGAGGAAAGCTGAAACAGAGGCTGCAATGCAAGCAAAGAAGGCTGAACTGGAATTGGAAGTAATTAGTAGCGCTGAATCAGAAGCCAGACTAAATCGTGAAGCAGCTGAAACTGAAGCGAGGGGACAGCGCGAACACCAGTTAGAGATAAAGAGACTTGAAGCACAGGTGAGAATGCGTGAAATTGATTCGAGAGGGGAACAAAACCGAGAGCACGAGAGTGACTACATGAGGATCGGTGATGGTCAACAACAGGGAGATCACCGAGAAAACAATAAAGGAATTAGAAATATCAAATTCCCTATATTCAACGAGTCAAAGGATTGTTTAGATGCCTACTTGTTGAGATTCGAGAGAACCTGTGTTGCGTACGAAGTTAAAAAAGAAGTTTGGTCGCTGACGCTAGCTAGACATTTGGAAGGCAGAGCACTAGAAGTATACCAAAGGTTGTCTGCAGATGAAGTGCAAGATTATGAGTGTTTGAAGACTCAGCTGTTGAAGAGATTTCAACTTACTGAAGGTGGTTATCGAAACAAGTTCAAAACCAGTAAAATGGAATCAGGAGAGACACCTTCTAGTTTTGTGCATAGATTGAGAAGGTATATGCAACAGTGGTTAGCACAAGCGGGATTTGAGAGAACTTATGAAGGAGTGGAAGATCTCTTGTTGAAAGACCAGTTTTACCTGACATGCAGTACTGAACTTCGTATGTTTATAAAAGAGAAAGGTAAAATGAGTTTGAAGGACATGTTGGTTTGTGCGGAATCACACATTGAAGCACACGGTTACAAATACAGCGAGCAGTCTGCAAAATCAGACGTGAAATTCCATGGTGACAGGTTGAACGGTAGACCGTTTGAACACAGACCCAAGGAACAGTCTGGGTACAATTTGAACAGGAGTAGAAGTGATGTGAAGATAAATCAGGGTGTACATCAAAACCGAGGGTTCAGTAGAGAAAGAGAAATTGCAACTGGACATAAGATTACTTGTTTTTTCTGTGGAGAACAGAACCATAAGGCATATCAATGCCCAAAGAAAAACAGGGGTACATTTAAACACACTGCAGCAGCAGTACAAATATTCGAAAGTCGAGCACACTTGGTTAAGCCAGAAAGTGAAATACAGAGAGTGGTTGAAGTTACAAGAGGAGAACAACAGATGAAACAGGGTGAACATAATAAAATACCACCAATGTACATGGCAGCTAGTGCAATGGTGATAAAAGACAATGATGGATGTATTAGCCTTGAAGATAAGAGTGAATACCAGGTGACAGTTAATGGAAACACAGTGGGATGCTTATACGACACAGGCGCAAGTTGTTGTATTGTAAAACGTTCTTTGATAAATGAAGAAGCGTTGACTGGAGAAGAAACACATTGTGTATTAGTTGATGGGAGTTTAAGATGTTTCCCATTGGCTAAGGTGTATATCGAGAGTGAACATTTTAATGGTGAAGTACAAGCGATGGTGATGGAACAGCCAATAAAGCCAGTAATAATTGGGAAAATCAAAGGATTGAAGTACATGGTTAAGGATGAAAGAACTGAGAGTGTGACAAATCATGAGCCAAAAGAAATAATTGAGAAATGTACTGAAGTGGAAAACAAAGGAATATTGATTAGAAAAACAGAACATGAAGAAAGACCTATTGGTGCAAAGAAAACAGTAAGATTTTCTGACAATGTGATGAGGAATCAAGATGAAAAATTAATGACAGTAGCAGTTGTGGAGACTAGGGCAGAAGCTAAAAAGGTAGCAAAATACAAACCATTGAAAGTGGCGGAGATGCCGAACTTGAATGTGTCAGTAAAAGAGATACAGGAGTTGCAGAGTCAAGATGAAACTATGTCGAAACAAATGGAAAGAGCAATTGAATGGGATGGTAACGAAGACAACATAGAAGATAAACCATATGTGAAAAAGAAGGGATTGTTGTATAAAAGATACAAAGAAGTACAGAAGGATGAGGTGAAATGGCAACTAATGGTACCTAAACCATTGAGGGATAAAGTGTTAGCAGTAGCACATAATTCATTGTTGTCGGCTCATTTAGGAATGAGGAAAACACATGATAAAATTCTAAATGAATTCTATTGGCCTGGAATAGGACAAGATATACGGAGATATGTGTTGAGTTGTGATATTTGTCAAAAGTCAGTTGACAAGAAGGTGAACCACAAGGCGCCTATGGGTCATCTACCTGTATTAGATGTACCATTCAAACACATATGCATAGACATAATCGGAGAAGTTAACCCTATGTCTGCAAGGGGTTACCGATACATAATTATTGACCATCATAGACTTGAGTACAAGATATCCAGAAGCTATTCCATTGAAAGGAATTAGTACTGAGGAAGTTGCAGAAGCTTTGTTCGGATTTTATTGTCGTATGGGAGTGCCTCAGAAGATCCATACTGATCGTGGAAGCCAGTTCACTTCCGAACTCATGGCTGAAGTAAATAAGATGCTATTGATAAAACACACCATGACGAGTCCATACCATGCAATGGGCAATGGATGTGTAGAAAGACTTAATGGAACCATCAAAGCGACGTTGAGGAAGTTGATTGGTGAACAAGCGAAAGAATGGGATCGTTATATAGCTCCATTACTGTTTGCGTTGAGAGACACAGTACATGAGAGTCACGGTTTCACACCATTCGAACTAATATTTGGTAGATCGTGTAGGGGACCAGTGCAGATCCTGAAGGAGTTATGGACCAATGAGACAGTGGAAGAAGAAGTGAAAGACGTATATACGTATATGCAGGATTTGAGAGAAAGGATTGAGGAGACTTGTGATATGGCGCAGAAAGCGATACACAAAGCGAACGCTAAAAACAAGAAGTATTATGACAGGAAAGCGAGATACCGGAAGTTGGAAATAGGTGATAAGGTGTTGTTACTATTGCCTAGTTGTAAGAACAAGATGTTAGTAAAGTGGCAAGGGCCATATGTTGTGAAAGAGAAGATTGGAGACTATGATTACAGAGTTGAAATCGAGAAAGGAAAGATAAAGACATATCACATTAATATATTAAAGAAATATCACGAAAGAGAAGATGCCGAGACTGTAGCGTACATTTCAGCAGTAGTATATGACGGAAAAGTGGGTGAAGATGAAGAAGAAGAAATATTGGATTTATATGTAAGTGAACAAACAGAGACCTATGAAGATGTAGATATAAATCCTGATTTGGATGAAGAACAAAAAGGAGAAATGAGGAAACTACTGAAGAAATATGAAGACATTTTCACAGACAAGCCTGGGAGAACAGACTTAGTGAAGCATGAAATACATTTGACGAGTGAAGGGCCAGTAAGACAAAGAGCTTATCCAACACCATACCATTTGCAAAAAGAAATAGATAAGGAGATCCAGACGATGTTAGACAATAAGGTGATAGAAAGATCAGAGGCAGCTTATGCAGCACCGCTGGTGGTTGTCAAGAAATCAGACGGAAGCAATAGACTGTGTTGTAATTACAAACAGCTAAACAAACTTACAATATTTGATCCTGAGCCTATGATGACAAATGAGGATATTTTTAATAAGTTGAGTGGTAGTAAAATCTACAGCAAGTTCGATTTCTGCAAGGGTTATTGGCAGATCCCTATGAGTCCAGAATCGAAAGACTACACTACATTTGTATGTGCCAACGGGATATACAAGTTCAATGTGATGCCTTTTGGATTGATCAATAGTGCGTCAAGTTACAACCGTTTAATCAGGAAGATTCTTCAAGGAACAGAAAATCTTCAAAGTTATGTCGACGACATTCTAGCACATAATAAAGGATGGAGAGAACATTTGAAGACATTGGAGATATTTTTCGAAAGAGTGAGACAAGCGAATTTGACATTGAAGCCGAAGAAGTGTTCAATAGGATATAGAAAGATTGACTTTTTGGGACATACGTTGAACAAGGATGACATAAGTCCAAAGGAGAAATCAGTGGATAAAATAATAGACATGCCACGTCCAAAGACAAAGAAACAAGTCAGGAGTTTCCTTGGAGCGATAAACTATTATCGGAAATTCATACCACACTGTGCGGAAATTATGGCACCGTTAAGTGACTTAACGAAGAAGATAGCACCTGGGATAGTAGAATGGAATGAAGAGCTGGAGGTTAGCTTTACAAAGTTGAAGAACGAATTGGCGAAAGAACCAATTCTGAGACTTCCAAATTTAGAGAAGGATTTCATCCTACAAACTGATGCAAGTGGGAGTGGAATCGGATGTGTGATAATGCAGCAGTACGAGGGGACGAATCATCCCATAGCGTATGCGAGCAGGAAGCTGTTAGAGCGAGAGAGAAGATATTCTGTGGAAGAGAGAGAGTGCTTAGCAATCATGTGGGGTATAAGCAGGTTCGACCGATATCTTTGTGGAAAGACATTTACAATTGAGACAGACCATTGCGGATTGCAATATATGAAAGAGGGTCGAATGAAAAATGCAAGGGTGATGAGATGGAGTTTGGCACTCCAAAATTATTCCTTTAACATTAGATATATTAAAGGGTCCGAAAATGTTATGTCCGACTATTTAAGTAGAGGGGTTGTGTAGTATAAGTTGAGATAAAGTAAATGAAGAAGTGTAAGCCAGTGAGTAAAGTGTATTAATTGTCATGTCGTGTATAGTAAGTGAATTAGTTTACTAGGTTAGTTTGTTAAGTAG
This sequence comes from Lumbricus terrestris, assembly GCA_949752735.1. Lineage (NCBI taxonomy): Eukaryota > Metazoa > Annelida > Clitellata > Crassiclitellata > Lumbricidae > Lumbricus > Lumbricus terrestris. Next base: position 850,573 of record OX457045.1, read on the forward strand.
GTTAGTTTGTTAAAGCCTGTAAACAGTCTTTTGAAGGAGGGGCATTTGTAGCGGTAGAATGCTTCTTATCAAACAAACCTATTAAATGATGCATTGTATAAGTATTAAATAGGTAAGAATTAAGCTAGACAATATGTGGCGTATTGTAGATTATAATTAATATTACTTGTGGCATTAAGTTAGATAATAATAATAGCGCTATAACAATTCTTGAATACGCGCTACATCAATTATCGAAACACAACGAAGGGCAGAAAGCAGCGTCAAACTTGAGCAGACGGCAACAACGGCAGACGAAAGGTTAGACAGCGAAAAGATGGCGAAGGAAGAAGACGTAGATTTCTGAGCAAGGGCGGCCATTGACGATTGTGGCGTTCCTTGTCGGTAATTCAGAAGATCTGACGGTGAATTGGGTGTGGAAGGCGACACGTTGTCGGCCTGTCCCACTGGTGAGACTATAAGTCCTTGGGAATAGAGATACCAGGGCTTGTCGTACGGAAACTTTGCGAAGTTTGGTGAGACACTTGCGAGTGCACTGCGATCGACATCGGAGAAGATCGAATTCGGAACTACAATTGCGATTGGAGTTCGACGGCAGAAGAAAGGGGCGAAACTACAACAAGACGAGCAAGCGACGAGAAGCTACCGTTGCTTGTGGAGAAACAACGAGGTGGACGAAACTACAGAGTGCTGTGCCAGCTACAGCATTCTCCGTCTACGCAGCTACGGAAGAGAATTGGAAACGACGGCAAGCAAGAAGAAGGTGACCTTCCTTCCTCTTCAAACCTTCATTCCAATCCATACGAACTGAAGAACTTCTACATCTACGCTGGAAAAGTCCAACGTGGAAGATAAGAAACAAGCTATAATATTATTAGATAATACGCCACAATAAGTAGATAGGATTATTGATTGTATTTTACTGTTTGATATTGTTTTATTATAATATAATCTTTAAACGAATCTCAGCTACATTTGTTTTAGGTCCTAGTTCATTCTAATATTGATCACCCAATGGCCTCTGAGCATAAAGTTCCCTATTAAAGCTAGATTTAAAACCCTAGATTTCGATGGACGGTGACACCTGGGCATGGCCATATTATATGGATCAGGCTGGGTAATTTTAGGCCTATATGCAAATTTATTACGTAGCCTAAGTATAATATTCCTGACACTTAACTACAATCACTATCAACCTACAGTTCAATCTTCACACGAGCAACTGATTAAATTCATAATAATTGTACATTGTTTGTGTTGTATCGTATTTAATCATCTACAACGCGCCTCTAGTATATAGGGTGCACCGATTCACGCGTGTTGATGACACCCCCACCCCCTATAATTGCGCCGACTTGTGATCTGGAAAACATACAAACGGGCCTTGCTGCCTCAATATCAGCTAGACGACTGCAGCTAGGCTAGCGTGCAAAATCAGTCACTCACTGGTCAAGATCAATCAACAATGCACATACATGTCGGGCCGCTGAGGGGTCATGAATATGCATGAATCGGAGTGGGGCGCCGTGATGTCACTGGACCCCTCGTATTCAAAGAACCTTGCTCACTGGTGAATCTTGGCTGGCCTGCTACCTGTTGTGTTCCTCCCGCTGTGGTCAGTGGGTCACCCCGTATCGTCTGACCTAATTCCGGGTCGTCGTATGCAGAGGGCTATTACCCTATTCCCAGTTAAAGACGGGGAGAGGTGGGAATCTGAAATGAGCTCAACTAACGGCAATCTAGGTCATAGGTGAGACACGGAGGGCAGGACAGGGTGGGGAAGGAGAGGGGGTCTAACTTAGTTGTTTAGTGGGGATAGAAGCCACTGGTCGAAGCAGAGCCGTTTTAACGCTTAGGCACGCGAGGCACATGCCTAGGGCCCCGCGTAACAGAGGGCCCCGCGGCGACCCAAACATACTATAATAATATCATGTGATTATAATGATAAAATCTACTAATATAAATTAATATATTATACTATCACATTACAATGATCAGTATAGGTTAATGTTAATATTTTACAATAATAAGTTAATATTTTATTTTTGTACAACTAACACTTAGTAAAATAGCATCATTAGTCTACTATATATGGGGAACGGACATTTCCCCCCCTGGACATTTCCCCCCCCCGGACATTTCCCCCCCGGACATTTCCCCCCCAGGACGTTTCCCCCCCTACCCTAGGACATTTCCCCCCCCCGTATGGGAAAACCATTGTTTTTATGGTCTTCAACATATGAAAAAACGCAAGTTAAATAGAAGCTGGATGAAGGTATTTTTAGATCTGAAATAGAAGCTGGATTGATGAAAAAATGCGAGTTAAATAGAAGCTGGACGAAGGTATTTTTATATTTGAAATAGAAGCTGGATTGATGAAAAAATGCGAGTTAAATAGAAGCTGGATGAAGGTGTTTTTTGATCTTAAATAGACGCTTTATTGATGAAAAAATGCGAGTTAAATAGAAGCTGGATGAAGGTGTTTTTTGATCTTAAATAGACGCTTTATTGATGAAAAAACGCAAGTTAAATAGAAGCTGGATGAAAGTATTTTTTGATCTTAAATAGACGCTTTATTGATGAAAAAATGCGAGTTAAATAGAAGCTGGATGAAGGTGTTTTTTGATCTTAAATAGACGCTTTATTGATGAAAAAACGCAAGTTAAATAGAAGCTGGATGAAAGTATTTTTAGATCTGAAATAGAAGCTGGATTGACTTAGGGGGGGAAATGTCCGGGGGGGGAAATGTCCTAGTCGAAATCGGGGGGGGAAACGTCCAGGGGGGGAAATGTCCGGGGGGGGAATTGTCCGGGGGGGGGAAATGTCCAGGGGGGGAAATGTCCTACACCCACTATATATACTTGTACATGGCTTCCCGATTTTGGTAGTTCTTCCTTGGTTTGTGTAACATTTGTAACAATTCTGATAGGCCTAACTGGGTCCTGGTCCTATTTAGTAGTGTCATACGGGAAACACCTGTCGCTGTCATTCAGTCGTTACCTTATAACTTTTTAGTGTCGCTCAGTCATTCCGATACAGAATAATGCCTGTTGGATTTATTTAGGACAGCATGAATCCTTGTCATCAAACCAGATTCAATTTAGGAAAAAATTCATTTAATCAATCTGTGGAGTTCGACAATCCTGGTTGCTTGCGCTTCTGGTCTGGCACTACCGGGAGGGAGCCCCCTTGCCCCCGGATCTAGCATTTCCCGGTCTCCCGACCTTCCGCTCAGCGACAGGAACGCTTGGCCCAAGTTGAACTCCGGTGTAGTCTTCGGGGAGGCCAACGGGCGTGCTACTTCCGGTTGTTTGAGTACCCCCCCGGGTCTTACGATACGGGCCTCACCTTCTTCAATCTCCCTATTCCCTTCCCTATCTAGGGTGGAATAACCGGCCTGGGAGGGGAACCCCAGTCTATCCAAATGAAAGTAGTCGGGCCTAGGTTTTCCCATCAACCTAGCACTCCGCCTACTGTCTGGCATAGGACCTGCGCTGGCTCCCTCTTTCTCATCTTGACAAGGTCCAGCCGAGTATGGCGCGGAAGGGCATTGCCCTACAATGGTTTCAGAGTCACCACCTGGGTCCGTCTGCTCACCTCGGTCTTGCCGGCTTTCTCTCACTTCCTCTACCGCCCATCGCATCTCAGCCCGACGGTCATCTAGTTCGGCGCTCAATCTCGCCCACCTGTCCCGAACATCGTCTTGCTCTGCGAACACGACTTCCATCTCATTTGAGATATCCATTATCCTTCCTTCTATCTGTCTTTGGCGTCCGTCTACCTGTCTCACACTATCATCGATCTGTCTCACACTCCCGTCGATCTGTCTCACACTTCCTTCGATCTGTCTCTGTCGTTCGTCCACCTGTCTCACACTATCATCGATCTGTCTCACACTCCCCTCCAATTGTCTCACTTTAGTATCAATGCCTTTCATTCTACTGTCCACACTCAACAGGGTTTGGCTCATGCTTGACAGCATCGCCATCAATCCTGCGTCCGTCCCAATCGGTCGTTGTCCTCCTTCCTCCCTTCTTTCCATATCTATCTCGGTCCCGTCTCCGTCGTCAGTCACAGAAACTTTAGACATGACACTTCAAATAGCAAATGCTATATTATTTAATACAAAATACAATGAAAAGTCACAATACTAAATAGCGCAATATAATACTCAACGGCTAAAAATACATTCACTCCACATATATTCGTCTCTATAACTATAGGCAACGGCTGATCAAGGTAATTTCTGGTCTGGGTTTTTCCCTTACTAATCAAACATTCACGGCTGAAGGTCTAGTTCATAACATACCGCTGAGCTCGTAGTTTACTGTCTTCCACGATCTCGACGTTAATGTCCTCTTTCTCCGCTTGAATCACTGAATAATCCTGAGTCCTTCTCCTTGCTTCCTGCTGCAACGTAATTTAGATCCTTGTCGTCGTAATCGCAAATTCGTCCTTTCGTTTCCTCTCTTCGTCGTCGTTACTCAACCACTTCGTTCGGCAGAGTCTCTCTTCGGTCCACTTCACTTCAATAATCGCACTAATCCTTTTAACGTCGTTCTGATGTCGGCATCCAAGAAGACGGGCTTCGTTTCGCATACTTTTCGACGAACAATCCAACTTTAATCACATAATTTAGAGCGCAACTTCCACGAAGAATCCAACGTCAACAGAGCGAGCGAGAGCGAACGAACAAGCCCTGATTGCTTGCTCTCGTCCCTTTTAAACACTTTCCATGCTGAGCTAAGCAGAAATTCAGCATTTGCACGGTCTCTCTTCCTTTGACTCCTTGCCTCTGTCTGTTGTACGTGCCGCGATCCTGGTCTGTCAGCCACGCCATCACGTCTAGAAATCGCTGATGCAGCGGGTCCTGGTACAACCTCGTCAGCATGATCTCTAAATCCGCTGTCTGCCTTCCCACATATCACCACACACATCCATACACATACACACATAGTTAACGATAATTGCTATTAAAAGGCGCTATATCAAGTGCAATCTTATAGAATCGCACACTCTCCTCTTCTCACAAAAAGACCGAGACCACGAGGTCTAATTTTAGTTAACAATGTGTCCTCAAATATTATCAATCCCTACTCTAACATCAAAATCAATGCAGTCAGCCCTATATAGCTAAGTGTAATCACAGTCCCTATTTTACTCTTAACACAATATACGTTGCAATGTCTTCAGCAATTACATGACCTTAAATAGTACTTCAATGTTCTTACAATTCAATCACATCAATCAATTCGACAATAATCCATCAATCAAGGCAGTTCATAAATCAATCAAAGCCTGTTACAATCACTCAATGTTCTCTAGTAATAACTGTTCACCCTATTTACTTCAGTAAACTTCTCACAGTTCATGTCACAGTTCATTTCCACTCATAATAATTCAAAGTAACAAGAATACACATATGCATGCACTACAAATAACGACTTGGCTTTCGGATTTCTCGTTTCGGTCGTTCGACTCTCGGGTAGACTTCGTCATCGCTTCCGTCATCGTCTGCCGTCACGGTAGCTCGTTGCGGACGGTTGTCCGGGTTTCCCTCGTCGCGTCCGTAGTAAGGTTTGAGTTTATCGACGTACTCAATCCTGGCTTGACTACGCGGCGTCTTCCGGATCAGGTACAGCACTGGTCCAAGCTGTTTCTCCACAAGGTAAGGGCCCTGGTATAGTGAGGTCCATTTCTTTTGCAGCCCTTGACGATATCTTGGATAGTAGAACCAGACCAACTGTCCTACAGCGTATTTTGCTGGTCTCGATCGCAGATTGTACCGGTATGCTCGCACTTCCGCCTGTCGTTTCATCGTCTCTCTTGCCAGTGCGAAATTCGCTTGAAACCGTTGACCTTGCTCGTAGACGAAACTCTGGTAGTCAGGTATTTCTTCCTTCAGAAAGCAGTCGCCCAAAACCAAGTCAATCGGCTGACACACCTCGCGTCCCAGAAAAAGCTGATTCGGCGTGAACATTGTACCGCTGTGTACACTAGCCCGATACGCAGCCATCAGTAATGGTAGTTGACGGTGCCAGTCTCTTTGATTCTGCTGTACGGCCTTCGCGAGCATAGCGTTCATTGTCTTGTGAAAGCGTTCAAGTAGCCCGTTTGAGGACGGCTTATAGGCGGTGGTCCTGACCTTGTCGACTCCTAGCAGACGACAGAGTTCCTGGAAAAGGGTTGATTCGAAGCAAGCCCCTTGGTCGCTGATCACCTGGACAGGACAACCATAATGTGCGATCCATTGTTCCACTAGAACCTTGGCTACTGTAACCGCCTCTTGGTTACGCACTGGAATAGCCTCCGCAAAACGACTGAAGTGATCCATGATGGTCAAAATGTACCGATGTCCTCCGGTTGAAATAGGATGCGGTCCCGTCAGGTCTAACGCCACCACTTCTCCGATCGCACCCACCACCATATTCTGTAGCTTTCCTTGATGCGGTAACTTTCCTCGAAAATACCGAGCACACTGTTCACAGTGACGTAGCTCCAGTCGCACGTCTTCCCTCCATCCTGGCCAATAAGCACGTTTCTGTACCTGCGCCAACGTTCTGCGCAACCCCAAGTGTCCTCCGTTCATTCCTTCGTGTGCTAAGCGGATCAATGCACTCCGTCTTGTCTGTGGTAGAACAATCTGCTGCCACCTTGCGTGTACGTCGTCAACACTCAACCAGCTGCGAGATAGCAATCCATCGTTTACATTTAACTGTGGCCATTGCGCGGCTAATTTCTTCACATAGGCACTCTTGCTTCTCAAATCTTCTGAACTCGGCATTTCCGACGACTCCAGTCGTTTCTCAATTATCCACTTCAAATCCTCCTCTTTTCCTTGTTCTGCAGCTATCGTTGCACTGCTCCAATCGTCCATTGTTCCAATTGACTCGCAAGGCGGCGCTGCTGAGCCATGAATTGCGTTCACGATGTCTGGTCGGCGCGATAAAGCATCTGCATTCCCATGTAATCGTCCCGGTCTATGCTGTACATCGAAGTCAAACTCCTCCATTACCGTTAACCACCGTGCTTGTTGTCCGATTGGTGTTGGTGTTTTCCTCAGCCATTGCAGGGCCGAATGATCGGTCCTCAGAAGGAATTTACGCCCCAGCAGATAAGGTCTAAATACCTTCAGAAAGTGAATAATCGCCAGCAGTTCTCTTCTTGTCACATCGTAGTTTCTTTCGGCGTCCGAGCAAACACGACTTCCGTAGCAAATTACTCTTTCTTCATTGTCCTGCATTTGAGACAGGACTGATCCAATACAGTCTCCTGATGCGTCAGTATCAAGAATGTACATTCCCTCATCATTCGGTAGGCCGAGAATTGGCGCTGTTGTTAGTGCAGTCTTTAGTTCCTCGAATTTTTCCTGGCATTCCGGCGTCCAATCAAATCGCACTCCCTTCTTTGTCAGTTCGTGTAGCGGCTTAGCTTTCTGTGCGAATTCGAAAACGAAACGCCGATAATACGAGCATAATCCTAAGAACGATCGAACATCCTTCAATTTGGTCGGTACAGGCCAATTTTTCACTGCCTCGATTTTCGCTGCGTCTGTCGCCACTCCTTCCCCACTCACTACATGGCCCAAGAAGACTACACTCCGTTTCAATATATGGCACTTTGAAGGTTTTAATTTCAGGTTGGCCTTCTCAAGTCTTTCCAGCACTTCCACCAGTCGCTCCAAATGTGTGTCGAGATCCGATGCAAAGACGATAATGTCATCCAGGTAGATTAAACAGATGGCGAAGTTTAATCCCGACATTACTATATTCATCATCCGACTGAAGGAGGCTGGGGCTCCACATAAACCGAAAGGTAGTACCCTGAACTGGAAACTCCCCCGACGCGTCACGAAAGTGGTTTTGTGGCGGTCTTCAGCGTGCATTTCCACTTGATGGTAGCCCGAAGTTAAGTCGAACGTGCTAAACCATTTCGCGCCTCCCAGCGTATCTAGGCATTCGCTGATGAGGGGAAGAGGAAAATAATCTTTCTTGGATCGATTGTTCACCTGTCTGTAGTCCACACAAAAACGCGCTTGTCCATTCTTCTTGGTCACCATGACAACGTTTGACGACCACTCCGAACATGACGGTTCAATCAATCCTTGTTCCAGCATTCGATTGACTTGTTCATCGATTATCGGTAGCAGCGTCAATGGTTGTCTTCGTAGCGCTTGTCTCACTGGTACTTCCGATCCGGTGTCAATCCGGTGCTGCAAAATCCTCGTAAACCCCAAGTCCCATTCACTCAATGAAAATACATGCTTCCGTTCCATCAGAATTTTCTTCAGTTTATGCCGAATCACTTCCGGTACGTCCTCCGATACGTTTTCCCAAAGTGGCCTCAGCACGTCTTCCGCCTCTTCTGCACTGACTCTGACGTTCTGTACAGCAGAACACTTGGCTACTTCTCCTGCACTGTCTCCCTGTTCCACTATAATAACTGCTTCTGCATCACACCGTACTCCCTTTTTCAGTCTTATCGCTTGGTTGGTCGGGTTCATAACGCGAAGCGTTAGGTCTGTAGCTCGTTCTGGCAATAGGGTTCCTGCTACAAACAAACCTGACCCCAATATGGTCGGCTGGGTGGCCCACTGTCCCACCGTTTCATCCAGGTTTGGCAGAATTGCGTACGCTCCCACGTTAAGCTCGCTGAATGGTGGCACTATGACGTCATACGCGGCGGCTACTCTTCTGCATCTAGGCTCCTCCTGCAGCAGGTGAAGATTCATTTTGCGTCCTCGAATTTCTATCCATTTTTCTTTCAAATTCCAAATAGCACTCTGTTCCGTCATCCATTCGTAACCTAGCAAAATCTGGTCAACCTGGGGAGTAACTAGAGCATTCACGAAGAAGTTTTGTCCATCCATCTGTAATTTCAGTCTCGTTTTCCCTAGCACGATAATTTGAGAATTGTTCGCTGCAACGAGCGTTTGTTGCGACGGCCTAATGTCTGCCTTCCTGACCAGTTTTGCTGGCGCTAGAGAAATGTGTGCGCCCGAATCTAATAAACAATTTTCCCATCGTCCATGTAGCTTCATCTTCAAATATGGACTAACTGAATTCGGTACAAAGCGTACATTGTGCGTCTGTGGTTCCTGCTCAAAGTATTGTTGTTCGTTTCTCCAATTTCCGTTTGCATTTCTCTCGTTTTGCATCCTGTGTGGACAAAATCTTATCAAATGTCGGCCCTGACAAAAAAAACAGCGACGTGTGTCGTAGTGAGGCTCTTGCTGATGATGGTATCTCTGTTGTTGATAATTCCTATGTTGATTATTATTGTAGCGTGGCGCGTAGTACATATCATTATCGTTCCTCGGAGGTCGCATCGCTCTGACGTCATTCTTTCTCTGATTTGTTTGGCCGAAATTTCTCTGTCTATTTCGGTTCCAATTATTGTTGTAGCGCCGTCCGTTGTCTCTTTCTGAATCCTCGTCATTTTCTGTTAACCTTCTCACGCGATCATTTCCTCTGTTTCCGTTTCCCCAATTTCCATTTCTTTCCGCTTGCTTGTAACTGTGTAGCCTCAACGCTATCTTCACAGCTTCCGTCAATTTCTGTGGCTCTTTTTCCTGTACCTTAAGCGATAATTGTCTGTCCTCCATGGCGTCTAGAAAAGCTTTTACGGCTATCATGTCTCCCTGAGCTGACGGTTTTCCTGGATACGCTAGCATCATAAGTCTACCTATTTCAGTTCCGAGTTGGCCCAAATCTTCATTTTGTTTTTGTCTCTTGGAGTTTAGTTGAACTTGGTACATTACTTGTTGATCTCTTGTACCATACCTGGCTTCAAGGTGTTTTAAAAGTTCCTCTGCAGAATCCAACTCTTCGATCTCTCCGTCCGGAATCACATAAGCTGCTTCGTCTATCAGAGCGCACGTCAAATGATTCAAACTGTCCATTGCTGTCCATCCATTCTGACGTCGACACACATGGAAACGGCGTAGAAAAGTAGCCCAATCTGTTTTTCCATTGTAGTAACCTAGTTTGATCTGACTGTTCTTGCTTGTAGAGCAGTTGTGTGCCTTTTCCACGACAGGTTTCGAAACTGTTTCTGTAGTAGGCCTAGTCCTATTGTTGATTTCGCTTGCTGTAGTCTGCGTTGCAATCGAAATTTTCGGAGTGAAGGTGTAGGTTTGAGATGCTGGTTGATATAGTTGTGCAGCCATGTTATTCAGTCGCAATGGTATTGTACTTGGATAGACACAGTTCCTTGAACTCGTCGTCGTCGTTCCAGTTGTCAAACACGATCCATATAAATTATGTGTTTGTGAAGGCAACAAATACTCATTTCGCCCCCTGGTGAATGCATTGGAAACATTCGCCATATTGCTCGTTGGGATGCCAAAATGATTTTCAAAATTTTGATTAAGTTGCCCATAGTTAACGTTACGTTCAACACAGTGGTGTAGTCCTAAAAAATGAAGTGGGGGGACGCCTGGAAATTGAAGTGGGGGGACGCCTGGAAAATTGAAGTAGAAACTGTAGCAAAAAGTGCAATCTTGCAAGAATTTTGCAAAAAGTGGGGGGACGGCGTCCCCCCGCGTCCCCGCCCCACTACACCACTGGTTCAACATCATCAAAAACAACATCATCATAGTTCTCATACATCCGTTCATCAAATCTTAATTGTCTTCTGTCTTCTCGTCTGTTCGTCGTATAATTTCCTCGTCTGTTTTCATTACAGTCGAAAATCATTCTTAATCGTTCTGTCTCTTCATCAAATTCATCTATCCCTCCCTCTCTATTCCTTATTTCTCTTTCGTTTCTTCCTTCTCTCCTTCCTAAATCTTGATCGACATCCTCGCCGCCATTGTGGAGTTCGACAATCCTGGTTGCTTGCGCTTCTGGTCTGGCACTACCGGGAGGGAGCCCCCTTGCCCCCGGATCTAGCATTTCCCGGTCTCCCGACCTTCCGCTCAGCGACAGGAACGCTTGGCCCAAGTTGAACTCCGGTGTAGTCTTCGGGGAGGCCAACGGGCGTGCTACTTCCGGTTGTTTGAGTACCCCCCCGGGTCTTACGATACGGGCCTCACCTTCTTCAATCTCCCTATTCCCTTCCCTATCTAGGGTGGAATAACCGGCCTGGGAGGGGAACCCCAGTCTATCCAAATGAAAGTAGTCGGGCCTAGGTTTTCCCATCAACCTAGCACTCCGCCTACTGTCTGGCATAGGACCTGCGCTGGCTCCCTCTTCCTCATCTTGACAAGGTCCAGCCGAGTATGGCGCGGAAGGGCATTGCCCTACAATGGTTTCAGAGTCACCACCTGGGTCCGTCTGCTCACCTCGGTCTTGCCGGCTTTCTCTCACTTCCTCTACCGCCCATCGCATCTCAGCCCGACGGTCATCTAGTTCGGCGCTCAATCTCGCCCACCTGTCCCGAACATCGTCTTGCTCTGCGAACACGACTTCCATCTCATTTGAGATATCCATTATCCTTCCTTCTATCTGTCTTTGGCGTCCGTCTACCTGTCTCACACTATCATCGATCTGTCTCACACTCCCGTCGATCTGTCTCACACTTCCTTCGATCTGTCTCTGTCGTTCGTCCACCTGTCTCACACTATCATCGATCTGTCTCACACTCCCCTCCAATTGTCTCACTTTAGTATCAATGCCTTTCATTCTACTGTCCACACTCAACAGGGTTTGGCTCATGCTTGACAGCATCGCCATCAATCCTGCGTCCGTCCCAATCGGTCGTTGTCCTCCTTCCTCCCTTCTTTCCATATCTATCTCGGTCCCGTCTCCGTCGTCAGTCACAGAAACTTTAGACATGACACTTCAAATAGCAAATGCTATATTATTTAATACAAAATACAATGAAAAGTCACAATACTAAATAGCGCAATATAATACTCAACGGCTAAAAATACATTCACTCCACATATATTCGTCTCTATAACTATAGGCAACGGCTGATCAAGGTAATTTCTGGTCTGGGTTTTCCCTTACTAATCAAACATTCACGGCTGAAGGTCTAGTTCATAACATACCGCTGAGCTCGTAGTTTACTGTCTTCCACGATCTCGACGTTAATGTCCTCTTTCTCCGCTTGAATCACTGAATAATCCTGAGTCCTTCTCCTTGCTTCCTGCTGCAACGTAATTTAGATCCTTGTCGTCGTAATCGCAAATTCGTCCTTTCGTTTCCTCTCTTCGTCGTCGTTACTCAACCACTTCGTTCGGCAGAGTCTCTCTTCGGTCCACTTCACTTCAATAATCGCACTAATCCTTTTAACGTCGTTCTGATGTCGGCATCCAAGAAGACGGGCTTCGTTTCGCATACTTTTCGACGAACAATCCAACTTTAATCACATAATTTAGAGCGCAACTTCCACGAAGAATCCAACGTCAACAGAGCGAGCGAGAGCGAACGAACAAGCCCTGATTGCTTGCTCTCGTCCCTTTTAAACACTTTCCATGCTGAGCTAAGCAGAAATTCAGCATTTGCACGGTCTCTCTTCCTTTGACTCCTTGCCTCTGTCTGTTGTACGTGCCGCGATCCTGGTCTGTCAGCCACGCCATCACGTCTAGAAATCGCTGATGCAGCGGGTCCTGGTACAACCTCGTCAGCATGATCTCTAAATCCGCTGTCTGCCTTCCCACATATCACCACACACATCCATACACATACACACATAGTTAACGATAATTGCTATTAAAAGGCGCTATATCAAGTGCAATCTTATAGAATCGCACAAATCTAGCTTCTGTTTAAATAGCAACAATTGTCTCCATCAATCCAACTTCTGTTTAAGTTACAAGTATTTCATCAGACCGGCTCCAATTTAAGCAAGAACTTTTCATCAATCCATGCAGCCTCCATTCTAGTAAAAATTATTTAGTATGAATCCGGCTTCTATTTAGCGATAATTTTTCTCATCAATTCAACTTTCGTACTTAGGACCGTCGTTTTATCAGAATACCACAGAATACGAAATATGTTCTACCAGGGGGCTTTGTCCTACCCGGGAAGGTTTTTTGTCCGGGTGGCTTTTTGCCGGGGGTTTGTCCGGGGAGTTTGTCCAGGGGAAATGTCCGTTCCCCGCGAAAACATTACAATGTTCGGCCTAGGTAGGCCGAGAAATTCTAAGCTCACGACCATAAACGAAGTCAGCTAGAATAGCAAGAGAAAACATTTCGTATGAGAAAAACGATAGTAACAAATTACAATCTTATCTAGCCATCTCTCTACCTAGATGCGGCGTGGCATAAGTGGAATAGACAATAAGCGAGGATGCTACTAGACAACTTTGACCACATATATGCATGGTAGCCATGGTAACGACGTATAATGATGATGTCAACAATGCAGCTGAGAAAAGGAGACAAATTGAGAAAGATTTAGAAAAACCAAATCGAATCGACTTCGCAACTAATTATCGACCACTACCCCCGTCCTCCCATCCTCCTCCCTCTATCTCTCCTTCCCTCCTCGTGATCTTCAAGGTCTGACGCCTTCCTTCCTATCTCTTCAAGTCATCATCGGCAGTGGATGACCAGATGGCCACCACCACCACCACCACCACCACCACCAGCAGCAGCAACTGATGATGTTGTTGATCATCTTCTAAAGGCAATAGCATCATCATCATCATTAGCAGCAGCAGCAGTAGCAGCAGAACTTCCGAAGATGTCGGGTAAAAGACAGGCGCTGACGACGCGTCTCAGCGTAATAATGACACCGAAAAGGGTAAGATTAGATCTGTCTGTCTGTCTGTCTGCCAGTGTCTGCCTGTCTCAATTCCTCTCTCTCGGTATCTCTGTCCGTCTGTCTGTCTGTCTGTCTGCTTGTCTCTATCGATCTCTTTAATCCTGCACATCATCTCAGACTCCATGCACTGCATAAGATTGTTAGCCTGGATCATCATCTGATCATAGCCTAATAATTAATTAATTAATTCGTACAAATGATGATCGTATAGTGCAATCACGTGATCATTTGAAAATCACATTCATTCACACACATATATATATATTATTGTTCATTTGTATTTATTGATCAGTCGAAGATTGCTATCATTATTTTGTCTTTTGTTTAAATGAAGACGGAGACAGCTGCGTCGGCGTCAACGTTGGCTGAGTTGCTGGTGCATGACGCAGCTTCACGCAACACTGCACTGCGAGCACAGATCGACGAACAAGCGAAGACGATTCGCGACATACACCAGAACGAAGTAGAAAACCAGAAACTATCCAAGGTAACTACAGCAGCAGCAGCAGCAGCAGCAGCAGCAGCAGCAGCAGCAGCAGCAGCAGCAGCAGCAGCAGCAGCAGCAGCAGCAGCAGCAGCAGCAGCAGCAACAACAACAACAACAACAACAACAACAAGAGAGCAACGGAAACGGTTGAATGACGAATCTGACTCATTCATTCGTTCATTCATTCATTCATTTTTAGAATTTATATAGCGCCTCTTCTAGACAACTACTCAGAGGCGCTCTCTGCACGAACTGTTTCCGCCTATGGAGGTTAGGGGTTTGACATCGATAAGCTGATTAGGCCTAATTAACAACCGGTACGTTGACCTGTCGACCTGTTGACCTGTCGGATATACGCACTGTATATGAGAATTGGTTTCGATTGGTCGGCTACTACGCATGCGCAGTTGATGATCGTCTGCTATAATTCTGTTACACGGTAGATCATGGACGAGTACAAGCGACGAAACATGGAACTTCTGAAGGAGAACGGGAAGCTGTTGAGTGAGAACGAGCGACTGAAGAGAGAAGTGTCGTCGAAGATCTCGAAGAAGCTGGAGGATCTGAACGACCAGACGAGGGAGAGGGAGAGGAGAGTGGAAGAGCAGGAGGAACAGCTGACCTTCATCGAAACACAGTATCGGTAAGTGGAAGAGCAGGAGGAACAGCTGACCTTCATCGAAACACAGTATCGGTAAGTGGAAGAGCAGGAGGAACAGCTGACCTTCATCGAAACACAGTATCGGTAAGTGGAAGAGCAGGAGGAACAGCTGACCTTCATCGAAAAACAGTATCGGTTTGTATACATAATTATGAGACAGCTAGGAGATCAAATGGCGCGAAGAAGTAGCCGGGTGGGAAGGCTGAGAATAATTCAAAGGCTGGTATGTTGATGGAAGGAGCAAGGAAGAAGGCACAGAGGATATGAAGGCAAAAAAGGGGAAGAAAGGAAGGGAGGATGGAGAAGGGAGGATGGAGAAGTGAGGATGGAGAAGGGAGGATGGAGAAGTGAGGATGGAGAAGGGAGGATGGAGAAGGGAGGATGGAGAAGGGAGGATGGAGAAGGGAGGATGGAGAAGGGAGGATGGAGGATGGAGAAGGGAGGATGGAGAAGGGAGGATGGAGAAGGGAGGATGGAGAAGTGAGGATGGAGAAGGGAGGATGGAGAAGGGAGGATGGAGAAGGGAGGATGGAGGATGGAGAAGGGAGGATGGAGAAGGGAGGATGGAGAAGGGAGGATGGAGAAGGGAGGATGGAGAAGGGAGGATGGAGAAGGGATGGTGGAGAAGGGAGGATGGAGAAGGGAGGATAGAGAAGGGAGGATGGAGAAGTGAGGATGGAGAAGGGAGGATGGAGAAGGGAGGATGGAGAAGGGAGGATGGAGGATGGAGAAGGGAGGATGGAGAAGGGAGGATGGAGAAGGGAGGATGGAGAAGGGAGGATGGAGAAGGGATGGTGGAGAAGGGAGGATGGAGAAGGGAGGATGGAGAAGGGATGGTGGAGAAGGGAGGATGGAGAAGGGAGGATGGAGAAGGGAGGATGGAGAAGGGAGGATGGAGGATGGAGAAGGGAAGATGGAGAAGGGAGGATGGAGAAGGGAGGATGGAGAAGGGAGGATGGAGAAGGGAGGATGGAGAAGGGAGGATGGAGAAGGGAGGATGGAGGATGGAGAAGGGAAGATGGAGAAGGGAAGATGGAGAAGGGAGGATGGAGAAGGGAGGATGGAGAAGGGAGGATGGAGAAGGGAGGATGGAGAAGGGAGGATGGAGGATGGAGAAGGGAGGATGGAGAAGGGAGGATGGAGAAGGGAGGATGGAGAAGGGAGGATGGAGAAGGGAGGATGGAGAAGGGATGGTATAGAAGGGAGGATGGAGAAGGGAGGATGGAGAAGGGAGGATGGAGAAGGGAGGATGGAGAAGGGAGGATGGAGAAGGGAGGATGAAGAAGGGAGGGACAGAGAGAGCAACGGGAAACAGAGAGAAAAGAGAGGTTGAGGAGGAGACATGCAGAATTGAGGAAGACATGGAAGATTCGGTATGTACACATTGCAGCCTATGCACGTAGATGAAGAGCAGAGAGATGGAGAGGAAGGACGGTAGGGAGGGAGAGGGAGGGAGGGAGGGAGGTGGGGAGGGAGGGAGACACAGAAGGAGGGAGAGATGGACGGACATGTAGATAAGTCTGATCAAGCAGCATAATAATTATATTATTCATTAATCATCGTTTGTTGTCTAGAAATTTGGCTGAATACTTGTTGAATGGAGAGACGAAGTTCAGGAACGAGATCCAGCTGACAAAAGAAACGTATGAGCAGAAGATGAAGGAACTGGAGCGTATGTCACCTTTGACCTTGACCTCTTTCTGTCCAATAATTATTGTGAGTCGTTCTTGTTGCATCGATAGGTCATCGTCATGGGCGGACTTTATCAGGGATTGGGGAGGCTAAGCCCCCCCAAGAAGACCCAGAATCATTTTTTACCGTGTAAATCGCATATTTTCTCAGACTTGCCTCCCCACCTCCACCCCCACCAAAGAGGTGCAGACTCAGAAATTCGTTCGGAAAATGGTTCTTTTCACGAACGCGAAACTTATGAATGACTAAAAAAAAGAGATCATCAACTTTGATGGTTGGTTTGTTGGTTGGTTTGTTGGTTGGTTGCTTGGTTTGTTGTTTTTTTTTGGTTGGTTTTTTGGTTGGTTTGTTGGTTGGTTGGTTTGTTGGTAACTTGGTTGGTTTATTGGTTGGTTGGTTGGTTTGTTTGTTTGCTGGTTCTTTGGTTTTTATTTCGATGGTTTGTTGGTTGGTACTGTATAGATGCCACTAAAGAATACCACAAGCTGATGCATCTGCAAGACAAGGATGAGGTCGTTCCAACGAATCTAACTCACTTCATGCGACAGAAAGGAGAACTACTCGACTTGGCCGACGAAAGAGTTCGACAGCTCAAGGTAAACATTATTATTATTATTGTTATTGTTGTTGTTATTGTTATAGTTATTGTTATTATTATTATTATTATTATTATTATTATTATTATTATTATTATTATTTATTACTGCTGCTCTGAGAGGATGGTCGGCCTTCTGTACGCAGAGGAGAAGAGGGAGAAGGAGCAGGAGCCCGAGGAGAAGATGGAGGAGGTTAGGAGGAGGAGAAGATGGAGGAGGTTAGGAGGAGGAGAAGATGAAGGAGGTTAGGAGGGGAGAAGATGGAGGAGGTTAGGAGGAGGAGAAGATGGAGGAGGTTAGGAGGAGGAGGAGAAGATGGAGGAGGTTAGAAGGAGAAGATGAAGGAGGTTAGGAGGAGGAGAAGATGAAGGAGGTTAGGAGGAGGAGGAGAAGATGGAGGAGGTTAGGAGAAGGAGAAGATGAAGGAGGTTAGGAGGAGGAGGAGATGGAGGAGGTTAGGAGGGGAGAAGATGAAGGAGGTTAGAAAGAGGAGAAGATGGAGGAGGTTAGGAGGAGGAGAAGATGGAGGAGGTTAGGAGGGGAGAAGATGGAGGAGGTTAGGAGGTTAGGATGAGGAGGAGAAGATGGAGGAGGTTAGGAGAAGGAGAAGATGGAGGAGGTTAGGAGGAGGAGGAGATGAAGGAGGTTAGGAGGAAAAGAAGATGGAGGAGGTTAGGAGGAAAAGAAGATGGAGGAGGTTAGGAGGAAAAGAAGATGGAGGAGGTTAGGAGGAGGCGGCCTTGTGAAGCCCTCCTCTCTGTGGTGGCGCTGTATAAATCGGGATTGCAAATAGTCATTGTAGAATAGTTACATATATATATATTTATAGGAGCTATTTAAAGCATGGATGGATGGTATACGAATAATGATAGTAATAATGATAATGATAATGATAATGATAATAAATTTTATTGTGCTGTGCAGGTGAAGGAGGAAGAAGCAGATGTGCTAAAGAAACGAATCCGTGAACTTCACCAGACGATAGCAAGACTGAAGGATGAGTCAGTGATAATATACAGACGAAGAAGCTGATCAATCAATCAATCAATCAATCAATCAATCAATCAATCAATCAATCAATCAATCAATCAATCAATCAATCAATCAATCAATCAATCAATCAATCAACCAATCAATCAATCAACCAATCAACCAATCAATCAATCAATCAATCAATCAATCATTCAATCAATCAATCAATCAATCAATCAATCAACAAATCAATCACAGATGCATGTATGTATGTATGTATGTATGTATGTATGCATGCATGCATGCATGTATGTATGTATGTATGTATGTATGTATGTATGTATGTATGTATGTATGTATGATTGTAAATGGATGGATGAACAGTTGGATGGATGTATCGAGGGATGGGTGAATGGACGTTATACGTGTTGGCTTCTGAATATCTCTGGTGCGGAATATTTGTTGAAGGAAGGTGAATATGGCGATGCTGTTTCCCGCCAAGCCACCTGCATCCTCATCCGCTGTAGCTGGATCATCATTCCGGCGCCGGTCAGTGTCTGATGGGTTGTCTCAACGTCATCGTGCGAATCCATTCCATAAGTCATCATTCTCATGAGGAGGGAACATCGCTTCCAACCGACACACGCTGCAGTTGGAGGACCACCGAAAGAACTGATCCATCTTAGAAAGACCAAGCAACCTAAAGATCGAACCACTTAAAAATTGCCTATAATAGACAAGCTTTGTGTGAACAAGTTCTGCATACAATTGGCCTATTTGAAAAAGATTATAATTAAGTCCAAGAATGTTTTCTTTTACAAATATAAGTAATTAAGTCTTCATTAAAAGTCATCGGAACCCATATATATATATATATATATATATATATATATAATATTTATATATTAGATCACATTTTAACCATCTACAGCTGATACTCGTCAGGCCTATGGTAGGTTCTGATAATTAGTAAGATCGACGCACCTGAAGTTGCCGAAGAATTACAGGGACCTTCTCGAGTCTATAGATCTACCAAAGACTTTGGAATTACGTATGTAGCCTATCGTTGTTCTGCATCAATTGCATGTTAGGCCTACTTCGAACCCTTCACGCAGCTATACCCTAGTTTTCTCGTAAATCATTCTTGCACCTATAGGCAATGATCATTGATCATTGATTGAACCACCGCTACATATTTTACTAGTCTAGCTCATGCAACTGATGCAAAGTAGGCCTACGCTATCGTAGGCTAATCGTAAACTCATGTGCGCAGACTTGTTGGTTTAGAAGTTCAGGGGACGAACGATCGAGTCCCAAAGACGATCGATCGCCGAGGAGCGACATTTTGGGCGGACACCCGAGTTGCAGACGAAGTTTTCCATTTAGGCTACATCGACGAAATTTTCTGATGACCTTCTTTTTAGGACTTCGTTTGGTCGAAATTTCCTGAAAACAGACCTTTTTTTACTCATTCGGTCATTTGGTCGGAAATCTCTTCTTATAGCGTAATTACCAATAATTTTCTTAAATTTAATAAGCATGGGGGGCAAATGCATGTGCGGTCCCCCCTACCACAAAACATTGAGGGGACCGTCCCTCGATCTGTCCTCTGTATAGACCTAATTAAGTCTCCGCCCATGCATAAACCAAACTTCTAAAGCGCCACCCGAAAGCCAAGCGCAGGGCACGATCAGCGCTATAACAGTACTATACGTACGCCCATTGTCTTTCACGTAGGCCTACGTAGGCCTACAATCATCATGTTGCATATAACTTTCTTCCTCATAGGTCTAGGCATAGGCCTACTGTTTATTAACTTTGTACCGGTACGTTAATTATAATGCTAGGATGCTGTTGCAATTTTTGATTGCATGCCATAGGCCTATGGTTAGCAATAATTAAGTAAGCGATTCTTTGAGAAGACATTCAACAAAAAGGTAAAAAATCTTTTAGGCTACATCAGATCTGATGGCGCTATTTTCGAAAGTTACCAGAACCGAGTTGGGCTTGATGCAGAGAATCTACGTGCTTTATCAGAGGCACAGAGTCAATCTAAGAATGGAGTCAAAGACCTATTATACGGTTCCGTTATAATAATAGCTCAGGGTTTCATGCAAGAAATCTATTGTATCGTAGGTCATTTGCATACGTAAGTTCATCATAATAATTATAAGATTTTACAACCTTTTAACTAAAATTTCAGCGCATTATAAATTACTGTAGTTTAACGAGCGTTATTAATCGATCAATTTGGCCAGACCGTTTGATGTTTTTTTTTTAAATTTGACGAATTCATGTCCGAATCCAGTCATACTACGACCTCCTTCGGAGACTAAGCTTAGTCTACTCTTTTTGACAACCCTTCTGACCAAGAACAGTAATGTTTATAGAGTTCTTGCCTTCTGACAAGACGTAGCGCTCGTGAATAAACTGGTGCCCTGCGCTTGGCTTTTGTGGCGCTCTAGAATTTGGACGATTACTATAATTGCGATCCATTATGCCAGCCCTGTGCCTATACTGCGTTAATTTATGAGGAACTTTTAATTGCTAAGTTAATGATTTTATTGGTTGAGCTGCAGTTTAGGTTGGTGAATTAATGCGATTTTCTCAATGTCGTTCTTTACGTCGGTAAGTAAGTAAGTAAGTAAGTAAGCCAATGTCCATGATGACTTGTTCAGCTAACTGCCATTAGGCAAAAAATTATATCATCACAGCAAGCCGGAGATAGCGGACCACAGACGTTTAGGATTTTCATAAATTGAACTTCTATTTGAACAAAGGGTAAACATGTAGTTTAGCACAGTAGATTATTCACTGTTGCATGGTTTTCAACATTGGTCGAATACAAGTAAGATTGATGACAACGATTCTTGCTAAATAGAAGTCGGTTTCATGGAAATAATTTTTTTTACTAGAGGTGGGATTTATGAAAAGAATCTTGCTTAAATTGCAAATGGATTGATGAATTATTTTGAAATTAAATAGTACCATACATGATAGTTGTATTGATTAAAATAGTTGTTGCTTAAATAGAAGCAGGATGGATGAAGTGAATTGCTGTCTAAAGAGAAGCTGCGTTGATCAGAATAATTCTTGCCAAAGTAGAAGCTGGATTGATTAAAATAATAGTGCTACAACGTGTGGATAATTTACTCTAAATTACATGTTTGCCTAACAAAAAATTATTTTCACCAATCCAGCTCTGTAAAGAAATTAGTTTCATCAATAGAACTTTTGTTTACAAAGCAACATCTTCACGAATCCAGCTGTTATTAAAGCAGAGAATTAGTTTAATCAATTCAAATAACATTCACGCACACAATTATTTTCATCATAATTTGCCACCATAAATTGCAGTTTTGCCAATTGTTACGATCAATACTACTTCAATATGGACGATCTTTTGTAGACATTTTAAATTAGAATTATTTTAGAAAAAGCTCTTTTGTGGTAGGGTTGTTTAAGCGAATGGGCATATCATTTGCTGGAAACTACATAATCCAACAGCCTTAAGTTTGTTTGATTGTGAACTTAGGTGTGTTTATGTTCGTTTTGCTGTGATGGTCTTGTATGTAGAGTGAATAGTTTGCTACATTTTGTCATACGTAAGCACAAAGTTTGTATTCATATACAGTATAATCATCTGTGGTTTAGGATGTGGTGGGTTCATTTGCACTGCATCTCTCACATGTTCCTTCCCAATATATTTACATCATAACTATACACGACTTTGTTTTGTTCTGGACAGTTACCTGTTCTTGTGTCATGACAGCTTCTGTTGGCATTTGAGGCCAGCAACCCTAGAAATTGATTCTGGTGAAGTGACACAAAGCGGGATTTTGAATAGACCCTTAGATATGAGTCGTCCAGTATGCAACTTGTTGCATAGGCGCAACCACCCTATAGGACCCACAGGACGCGTCCCCCAACTTTTGAGCGGTCCCCTAGCTTTATTATTATGGTCCCCCAACTTTTAGGACGTGATTCATTATGGTCCCCCCCAACTTTTAGGACGTGATTGCGCCTATGACTTGTTGTGCTTCCATCTATGCAACTTGTTGTGCTTCCATCTATGCAACTTGTTTTGCTTCCATCTATGCAACTTGTTTTGCTTCCATCTATGCAACTTGTTGTGCTTCTATCTATGCCTTTTTGGAAGTGTATTGCTTGTGGTTTGGGAGTGCATTGTGTGTGGTTTATGGATTGGAAAGTGTGTTCTTTGTGTTATTTCAGCTACAAAAAGTGAGATGGAGAAACGAGCAGAGCAAGCCCAAGGGCCAATGCCTTCCACTTATGAGGACATTCTGAAACTGGAGGCAGATGACTTTGCCAAAGCCAGAGCACTAAAAACTGGTGATTGTTTATTTGTCAATAGATTTGGAAGACATTCTTGTCACTAGATGGAGTTTTTATGTTGAAATTTCTTTGTTGGTAAATAATTCATTTAATCAATCAATCAATCAATCAATCAATATCACTTAGATATTGCTTTGTGCTCAGAAATAACTGTTTCATGTTAGTATTTTTTATTGCATTTCTCAGCATCTCTAGCACAAGCTCAATTTATTGTCCCGTGATCATGGACAGCTATTAGGCAATGCCGTGCCTTATCCGTGGCTGACCATGCGACGTGGAATGGACTCCATACTACTACTATTTGTCTCATTTTCACTGTTCTTAGGACTGTTCTGTTCGACAAGGGGGTTCAACTGGGTACACTTCTGAGTAGGCACCATTGAAGTCTTTGAAGGGACAAATTACTGACAAAGATGTTGCTTAAATTGCTGTTGTAGATAAATAAATAATTTTGTAAAAAAGTCTGTGTGGCAGGAAGTGCATCGGAATGAGTAAATGATGATGATGATGACTGTTATGGAGATGATTGAGATTCTACGATGAAGGCTGATGAAGAGTGTGTGTGTGTTTGTGATGTTAGATTCAGAGATTGGAGGCGTTGCAGTGGACCGTGGAATGGTCGTGTATGTGACGGTTGATCCGGTCAGTCATCCAGATGACGAGCAGCTGGTCGCTGGTCATGCAAAGAGAGGTCGTAGAACTTCACCGAGTGAAGAAGCGTCGTTGGGTGAGGATGTGTCGTCCGTTGCTTGGATGGGAGCTTCGTTCTCCGATAAGAGAATACGTCGTGCGTTCATTCGAAAGGTTTGCAGATGTTCGTCATTATTGCTCTGGAATTCAGCAAACAATGTTTTCGTTGGAAGGAAAAGAGTATTTGTGACCCATCTGACCAAAATCAGGCATATTTTGCTCACACTTCTGAGATGATGCAGGCAGGCGCAAAATGTGGCATAAACTAATTTTTTCAATTTTTTTGGACAGTATTACAGTAATGATAAAATAAATATGTTTTATACACATTAAAACTAAAATTTTTGCCAAAAATATTTTTTAATGATATTTTTGATGATTTTGTGGTTTTATTGTTTAAATAATTCAATGACTTTTCCCGCCACTTTCCCGCCATTAATAGCCATATTTGGCTATCATAACAAATTAGGTATGAGTGAAAGGCCCAGACTTCTCTCTAGCCTATTATGCAATCTGTTTATTTGTTGCATATATTTGATTTAATTCTGAACATGGTTGCTAAAGAATCTTACATTCCAAAGTTATATGAAACTTTAAATGCATTTTTTCTCAGAATTGTAATTTGAACGGTCGAGCCATATTATTACTCATAACTTTGGACAGGAACATGATAGAGCACTAAGATTTGTGTCATTTAAAGAAGAGACTCTATTCTTTTAGAAGATATATGACACTCAAATTCTACAAAATGCGACGTAGCCTTGTTTTGGTCAGATGGGTCACATATCATAACAATGATATATATATTTTTCAATACGTGTTAGTCGTCTGAGAAAACTAAGAGCATCACAGTGATGCAAATTAGACCTCTGTACGATGTACCGGTACATCTGTGATGTATTTATTGACCGTGTTTCTAGATGTCACATCGCATCCAGGCGCAAGTTGCATGAAAAATAAGATTGATTGTCATCATAATTATTTTTCTCTTAAATTTATTCGGTATATAAGGCGAACATTTTAACGATTTTGACTTCTGCTGGAAATAAACTTCGGAGAACATGTTTCTCGTTGCTGATCAGTCTGCAATAGTTTCATCTCTTCAATTCCATTCGTCGTTGATGGAAGGTATCCAACAATCGGTAATTGCCTTTTTGGATGGTTATCAACGGAAGACACTATTCCAATGTTGTGAGATGATCATACAGTTGCCTGAAATGTCATCTCGCCAGCTGATGAAGTATCATCCTCACTACATGGTTATGTTAAAGTGTGAAGAATACATTTGACTCTCGCTCTGTTTTGGTGCTGTACATTTTTCAATACGTGTTAGTCGTCTGAGAAAACTAAGAGCATCACAGTGATGCAAATTAGACCTCTGTACGATGTACCGGTACATGTTTCTCTATTAGTCTAGAGAAACAAACTTTTGATTTAATTTCAGATGTGATTCAATGACTACCTTTCGTGTGCATTGTGAAAGAGATTCTGGCGCTTTAAGTTGGCCTTTGATATCTTATTTTTCTATTCCATTTTTATTCTATACATTTTTTAGTTTGGATGTTTTCTAATTTGTTGATGTGTTCAGGTCTTTCTCATCCTTACTTGTCAACTGATTGCCACAGCTGGAGTCGTTTCTCTCTTCCTGTTCTGGTCAGTACTTACCTGACAATACTTACTTACCTACCATTCAAAGAGAGTAGTTGCACTTCTAGAGCTTCGTGCTTGTATTGTATTGAATTGTATGTAACTATTTATAAAGTGCCACTAGTAGGGTGAACCATTCAGAGGCGCTCCTAGTGCATAAGGCCCCTCGAGAAGAAGCAGTTGTTTTGAGACAAGGAAGAAGATAGACTGCCAGACAGAAGTGTAGAGCGAACAGAAGGAGAAAGAGCATTCCAAAGAGAAGGACCAATTGAGGCAAATGATCAAGAAGACTGAGCCATGGCAGTTCTAGAGCGAGAAACCAAGAGGTTTGGTCAGTTAATGTAGAAATTCTTTGAACGCAAGGTACGCTTGAGTCTTCCATGACTGTTGTTATTGTCTGTTGATATAAATGCAGTTTTGAATCTTGAGCAGACTTTACATTTCGTTGTCGATTTGCTTAAATCGTGGTTGTTGAGCAGTTGTCAGCTGAAAAGCTGTAGCACTTGATAAATATCCAAATGAAACAGAACTCTATTGTTATAATGAAGCTGGTGATTATTCTCAAATTCTACAGTCTGAGAGTTTCATGCAGTTGTGCACTTTATCTCTGTTAAAGTTTCTCCATGCAGAGTGTGTGTATAATATGTATGTATATGTGTGTTTGTGTGTGAGTGTGTGTTTGTATCAGTGTGTGTTTGTGTGAGTGTTTGTATCAGTGTGTGTGTGTGTTTGTGTGAGTGTTTGTATCAGTGTGTGTGTGTGTGTGTGTGTGTGTGTGTGTGTGTGTGTGTGTGTGTGTGTGTGTGTGTGTGTGTGTGTGTGTGTGTGTGTGTGTGTGTGTGTGTGTTGTGCTATTGCCTTTGGTGTTTTTGAGAAGAACAGATTTTATTTTAGGCGATGAATTCAACTGTAACAGTATTTAACGATGACTTTGCTCATTGTATTTGCATCTGTTGTTTTTCTCTTTCCTCTAATTAATTAATTGTTGTGCTGTTGCTGATGTTCTTTTGTTTTAAGCCAACCAGTCAACAATTGGATCCGCAGCCCTGACAACTTTTGGTTCTACTACGTCGCTTAGTAAGGTTCTTTTGAAGATAGATCTCTGCTAATAATAATTACTGTCACTGCAGTTCATCTTCTGCAGCCGAGAGACGTTATTCTTCTTGTGGATTTGATGTGGCACTGTAGGTGGATTTGTTAAACTTGATGTTACAGACGTGAATTCGATGTAGCGCTCATGGTTTTCGTTTTCCATTTATTACTTATTAGACAGACGTTTATTTGCATATTCTAGATGAATGTTTGTTTGACATCTACTTCTTTTCATAGTCTACAACTTCCTACAACTGGCCGTTTCTTTTGTCATCTGTCTTCTGCTTAGTATTAATTAATGTCTTAGGCATCTGCCATTGCTGTTAGAAATGAAGTTGTTATTGAGTTAGAGAAACTGTTAGACGTAGCGTTGTGTGATAAGTATGTGTCGCCGTTGCGTTTCTACATCGCGTTGTCTCTGTTGCAATTTCTACATCGCATTGTCTCTGTTCCGTTTTGCTTCAGTGGAATCTTCCTTGTGACCTACATCGTTCTTGCGTGCTGCAGGAACGTCCGACGTCATTGGCCGGGAAACTTCATCTGCCTCACGATATTTGTGAGTTAATTAATATTTGTGAGTTAATTAATTAATCAGCCGATGAACGAAATTGTTTCTGTGTCTTCGTTTTTGAATGATCCGCTGGAAATCTCTGAATTTCTCTTTGTAGGTCCACTTAATATGAGTCTTCAGAGTCTTCTTCGTCCTGACTCCTTGACGTTGGTCTTTGCATGGCACGGTGAAAATGTCAAGATTATACATGTTACTTTAGCACACTGTGTATGTGTGACCTGTGACCTAATAGCATTGTCTATGGCAGTGTCTATGACGGCAGTCAGTTTCATTTAACCATATGCCTACGGCTTCCTAGAAGTATCTTTTTAGACTCTTGAGTCTGTCATGCATGGCAGGTACAAACTGGCACAACAACATAATTTCTTTCAATTTTTGCTAATGATCTTTCCTTTTTGCTCTCTTAATTTACCATTATTTTGTATTGTGCACGTAATGTGCAAATGGTCTTTTTTCATACTTTACCTCAACTATTATTATGCTCTCTGTATTTTTATGGCAGCACGCAAGCAGAACACGAGATCTTGTTTTTGCTGCCAGGTTTTGTTTATCTCCATTCGTATTTTGTCAAGTTTTTAGCAAAAAGCTTTAATTAGTATTTTTCTGCGACAAATTCATTTAATTTAATTCAGAATTTGTGTTGAGCTTGTCACCTTACTAGTCTCTGTGGATGGCTGACCAATGGCAAACGAGATTATATATATAAAATATATAATATATAATATATATATATATATATATATATATGTTTTTTCACCTATTTTAGACTTTGAGTCTGTCCTGCATGGCTGGCACAATCAGCAGGTAAGCAAATGTTGTATGTATGCACGTACGTATCTGTGCGGCTGTTTATTGTTTGTCGGTAGGATCTTTTTCAGAGGATTAGCGGTGCTGTGGCCAGGATCACTTTTTCTATGCTTCTGTCGACAACTGGTCCCAGCTATCTCTTTAGAGATGATCTGAGCAAGTTGCAGTGCATGCTGGACTTGTAATTGCATAAAATGTGCACTCTTATTAATTACTGTGCAATTGCATCATATGTGCACTCTTATTAATTACTTGCAATTGCATCATATGTGCACTCTTATTAATTACTGTGCAATTGCATCATATGTGCACTCTTATTAATTACTGTGCAATTGCATCATATGTGCACTCTTATTAATTACTGTGCAATTGCATCATATGTGCACTCTTATTAATTACTTGCAATTGCATCAAATGTGCACTCTTATTAATTACTTGCAATTGCATCATATGTGCACTCTTATTAATTACTTGCAATTGCATCATATGTGCACTCTTATTAATTACTTGCAATTGCATCATATGTGCACTCTTATTAATTACTTGCAATTGCATCATATGTGCACTCTTATTAATTACTTGCAATTGCATCATATGTGCACTCTTATTAATTACTGTGCAATTGCATCTTATACATGTGCACTCTTATTAATTACTGTGCAATTGCATCATATGTGCACTCTTATTATTTACTGTGCAATTGCATCATATGTGCACTCTTATTAATTACTTGCAATAGCATCATATGTGCACTCTTATTAATTACTGTGCAATTGCATCTTATACATGTGCACTCTTATTAATTACTTGCAATTGCATCATATGTGCACTCTTATTAATTACTGTGCAATTGCATCAAATGTGCACTCTTATTAATTACTGAGCAATTGCATCATATGTGCACTCTTATTAATTGCTGTGCAATTGCATCATATGTTATTAATTATTATGCCATTGTTGTGTCTGATCTGCTCAACACACCAAACCAAACGATATGATCATTTCAAAAAGGTCAGTTCTGTACTTAGACAGTCCTGTGCTTTGATTCGAAATTATGTCCAGTATTAACTCAACTTTTGTAATTATGTTGTTTTTGGTCTTTGGTGATGTTTGTCTTTCTTCAAGCGAAGACAGGTATAAAATTGTTGCTTTCCAGAGGACCATCATCCTTCCTTCCTTTCCATCATCCTTCTTCCTTTCCATCATCCTTCTTCCTTTCCATCATCCTTCCTTCCTTTCCATCATCCTTCCTTCCTTTCCATCATCCTTCCTTCCTTTCCATCATCCTTCTTCCTTTCCATCATCCTTCCTTCCTTTCCATCATCCTTCCTTCCTTTCCATCATCCTTCTTCCTTTCCATCATCCTTCCTTCCTTTCCATCATCCTTCTTCCTTTCCATCATCCTTCTTCCTTTCCATCATCCTTCCTTCCTTTCCGCTTTCTGCTGGATTGTCAGTGGAAGGATTGGTTGCTGCTGCTGCTGCTGCTGCTGCTGAAGTATATATCTGCTGTTTCTTTGTTTCAGTTACCACGATACTCGCATCGTCCTCGTTGCGTTTGGCGTGACTGCGTTCATCTGTCTCGCTGTGTCGATCTTTGCCATTCAGACGAAAGTACGTTGCTTAGACATCATCTCAACATCTAACAAGATTTGATATACTTGAAAGAAAATTATTGCTGTGTTATAGGAGGAGGAGCAGGAGGGGAGGAGGAGAGGATGAGGAATAGGCATTCGTTAGAGAAGGTGCACTTTCATAAGAAGGGCTGGAGAATATAAGTTTTGCCCAATCACATTCAATCCAGTACATGTTTGGTTTTTATGTGATTGGACAATACTTGATTCCTTGATCTTGTTATTCAATTCTGACGTAATTTGTTTTAATAATAAGTTTACATTCAATGCATTATTTCTTCTGAGAAACAGAGAAAGATGAAATGGTTATTTTATGATCGAAGTTACGGGAAAATAATTGCAATGGTTTACATAAAGTGTCTTACAGAATGCATCGATGTTCACAGAGACTGTGTGCAACTGTGCATAGCAGTTGTACTTCATGGCTTGTGTCTGTTTGGTGACTGTGGTCAGGCATCTTGCCTTGCAACAAGACGGGCAGTTTAAAGCTCGACTGGTGTAAGACCTCTTGCATGGTCATTGCCTAATAATTCTAATGTCAATGATTTTTCACGTGTTTAGGTGGATTTTACGTTATGTTCTGGTCTGCTCTTCGCTGTTTCGATGGTCGTATTTCTGTTTGGACTCTACTGCATTGTGACGGGGTCAGTTCTTGGATGGAGCTCACAGCCTGTAAGTGCATTGACGTCACATTGACGTCACATTGACGTCAGTCAATCTGTTTCATATTTGATTTCAATTTCATTAACGGCTTATTTTGAAGAGGCGTCACTGTAGTCTGTAGTTGCTGATAATCTATTATTTGTGAAGTAAAATTATGCAAAAGTGATTGTAGCACTAGAATCATTTAAATTTTGAATAGATTCTTATTTTAATTTACAAGTTATGTGAATGTGGAGTATGATACTTCCTGGCGCTTTTTGTGATAAGCGCGTTGGTCTGTTTTCAGCTGATAACTGGAGTCTGGGGTTTTCTGGTCGCTTTGCTCTTCTCAATGGTAAGCACACTACACTTGCCTTTGCTTCTTCTTCATCATGTACTGACTGATGGCAGCGTAGAAATGAGTTTTGCTCATCTTGATTATTTTATCAAGTGCTGGTCTTTAGCGTTGTAGAAATTGACTTTGGTTGTTCTAATCCAGCGATTCATACCGCACTGTCAACGCCATTGTGCCGATGAGTTGTTCATCAGTCGATGGTCACTCGGTTTATTCACATTTCTACTGGAAAAGCCAGAGGTCGAGATCCGGGCAGTTGGGCATACATTAATGCATGACCAACATAGGTGCAACCACCCTATGGGACCTACGGGACGCGTCCCCCCAACTTTTGAGTGGTCCCCTAACTTTATTATTATGGTCCTCCAACTTTTAGGACGTGATTCATTTGGTCCCCCCAACTTTTAGGACGTGATTGCACCTATGATGACCAGCCTATTTTTTTGGCAACGGCCTTCGTTTTCTGTTAACTGGTTTGCATGAAAATTACCAGTTTTTGCCTCTGCCTACAAAACTTTAGACGTTTAAATGATTTCAATTTCAACTAGGCTTATTTTGCAATTTTTTCCTGACCAACAGAAATAAAAGCGCTCTCAGCTGCTGGCAGAAAGAAATTGTGTTCTCTTATAAAATATATATATATTTGTGGGGCATGGTGGTGTAGTGGGTATGTTCTTTGCCTTGCAGCCGGAGGGTTGCAGGTTCGAATCCACCTCAAGCCACCTCGTAGGGACCTTGAGCAAGTCCTTCACTCGTAATTGCTCATTCAGTGTCCATGCTGTAGTCAGGAACGCTTCTGAGTAAAATCTTGAAGAGGCGCTATAACAAGTGTACATACATACATACATTTCGTTTATTGAACACTAAATTGACAACTGCAATTTATTACTTCCGATAGGGCGTGTTTCGTTGGCTATGGAGTCAGTTTCTGCCAGAATCTGGGGCTACATAATAGAATAAGGTTCTTTATTGGTTCTGGAGCAAATACTAGGAACGGTCTGAAAAAGTAATCGTTAGATGATATTATGCTTATCGTTTCTATTAAATTACTCAAATTATTCATGCAGTTAGGAGTGCAGTGAAGATGGCTTGCAGGTGACAGGGCAGTAGGTGACAACAGGCTTTAGAGCAAACGATTTGAGTTCCATTTGACCACTTGCAAGAAATCACTGGCGTATGGAATGTACTCTGGAAGAGACTTTTCTCATCTGCGTGTGTGTGTGTGTCTGTGTGTGTTCGTGCGTGTGTGTGTGTGTGTGATAAATCGGTCTGTCTTGTTGATTTAACAGTTCCTCGTCTTTGATATCCAACAAGTGGTTGGCGGCAATTCAATTGAGTTGGATCCGGAGGAGCACATCTATGGCGCTCTTCACATCTACCTCGACGTCGTCTTCCTCTTCCTCATGCTGCTCAGCTGCTCCGGAAGGTCACAGTAGCTGAGTATTGACAAGCTCCTTGCTTCCATTCCATTTGAATGAAATGGAATTGTCTGGAGACCGTCTTGCACTTAATTGTACTTTGAAGAAACGTTATGACAATGGAATCGAATTTTCAGTGCCTTCAAATCTGATCTGCTCAGCTAATCTGGTCGTTTGAATGCTTTTTCATTTCTTCACTGCAGATATCTCTGTGGGTGTGGGTGGGTGTGTGTGCCTGTGCCAAATTTACTTTTTAAGCTATTGGAGCTACATGTTTCTTTTGATTAAATCCTGCTCCAATATTTCTTAGTCTTTTGACTAAGATCAATCTGAAGAGTTTATGCCTAAGCAGTTTTTTGTGATCGGTAGACGCTTTGGGGTGTTGTACAGACTTTGAGCACTGTCCAACATTTGTCATTAATTGTATTAATTCTGTGTTTTTGGCACACAATCAATAGATGATTTGTGATGATTGAGTGATCATTGACGTTGTGATTATCAGAACGCAAGTTAATGCCTCTTCTTGAACAGTGTTCTGATCTTATTGAATGATTTACTGAATACAGATCATCTCAGATTTTAAAGTACTGAAAAAATCTTTCTGAGAAGTCAGATAGATGATCGAGATAGAAAACAATCTGAAACAATATTTGCATGAAAATATGGACTTCGGATTTAAATTTTTTTTCGGATTTCAACTGCTGGCTCATTTCTGGGTTATACATTTTTTTATACAAATCATACAAAGCATTTGTATTACGCCTCTACCAGGACCGTAGCAACAAAGAACGTAGCCCCCTATGAACATAATTTATGTCTGGGGCGGCGGGGCCCCTTACAATGCAGAAACTGGTATGCGTTGTGCGTAATTCTGTATCGTACTTAGGCCTATTCTAAGTAATTTCGTTTCATAATTATTATTAAGCTCTAAATCTGATATTATTTATTCTCTAAGAAATTTTCTAGAATTGGCATCAAAGTGCCCTGATCCAGTAGTGCACATCTGAAACATTTTCAGCGGTCAAAATTTGTCTCATAGGGCCCCTTAAAATGCAGAAACTGGAATGCGGATTATGTGGTATTTATATTTATACAATATAGGCCTGCCAGAGTTCATATAATGTATAAATAGGTCTACAGTGTGCATGCATTCAGTATTAACTGCTGCTGACAGTGCTTTAGAATATGAATAGACTAGTGCAATAGCGTCAACAGCCTAAATGTCACTTTCCTATGGTTGAACTTTTGATACTGTAGACCATGACATCCTACTTAAGCGGTTGAATGTTTCGTTTGGGTTGTCTGGTAATTTTCTGGAGTGGATCGGCTCTTTCCTGCATGGGTGCACTATAAGTGTGGTCCATGGCTCGACTAGGTCTCGGTGGGTCCCTGCCCCATATGGTTTGCCTCAGGGTTCAGTTCTTGGTCCACTCTTATACATAATTTATACCACTGGTCTCGACCTGCTTCTTGCAGAACATGGTGCCTTTAGCCAACTCTACGCTGATGACACACAGGCATACATGCATTGCCTCTCATCTAACGCTTCCTCTACAGTTAGGGCTATGAGTCAGGTGCTCATTGCCCTGAGAGCATGGATGGCATCAAACCGTCTTAGACTAAACCCTGCTAAGACTAAATTCATTTGGCTGGGCTCCAGGCAGCAGCTGTCTAAGCTTGATCTGATTCACCTCTCTGCTGAATTTCCCGACTATATTTTCTCCACCTCAGTCCGTGACCTTGGTGTTGTGCTAGACCAGGAACTTACTTTTGTACCTCACATTAATCGTCTCAGTCGCTCCTGTTTCTATCAGCTGCGCCAGCTTCGCACTGTCGCTCGCTCTCTCTCAACTGGTGCTGCAACTACGCTTGTACATTCCTTTGTCTCAGCTCGTCTTGACTAAATCCCTTTATGCTGGTTTACCATCTGGTCGATTATCTTCTCTTGACCGTATTCTGCGCGCTGCAGCACGCCTCATTGGTCATCTGCCCAAATTTGGTCATGTTACAAATTACATGCTGGAGGTTCTGCATTGGCTCCCAGTCCGTCAGCGCATCGAATACAGAATCTCGTCCTTAATATGGCGCTGCCAGCTAGGTCTTGCTCCATCTTACCTACTCGATCTTTGTCGGCCTGTGTTAAGTGCTCGGACTGGTCGGTCCCTACGCTCGGCTGTTAGGGAAGTACTCTTTGTCCCATTTGCTCGTACCTCCATCATGCAGAGTCGTGCTTTTTCTGTGGTTGGCCCAGTGGTATGGAATGCCCTCCCACTTGAGCTGCGCCTGTTCCCTAGATCACTCTCTGACACATTCTATAAGCACTTAAAAACTGTTCTGTTTGTCCGTACTGGAGTCGGGAGCGCCTCTGAGTAGTTTAATTGAAGAGGCGCTATATAAATACATGAATGAATGAATGAACCTTACATTTTTTGCCACTTTCAGGGGGCCCCCTTCCTTGCGGGGTCCCATCCATTCGGAGGGCATGGAGGGCTGTCGCTACGCCTCTGAACAGGCGGGACTGACTATGAATGAGAAAGGACAATTCGCGGTAACTACGTCTACACACTACTGTCTACAGAAACTGGCCTAGTTAGCTACACCGGTAAGCTCGAGCGCATTCGTCTGTTGGTTGCAACGGACTGCGGTTCAAGCCCCCGGCTGGGAGTTGACATTCAGAGATTTAAATATCTCGGGCTACCACGTGTGGGACGCAGGGGCGCAAGCTCCTGCGGAGCGACCTTGGGCAAGTTGCTTACCCATCATTGTCTGTGGGGAAGGCAACGGGAAACCACCTCACTCATCTCATCCCCAGGGGCGTAAAGCCAATGAACCTGCCTTCGGGCAGAGAACCATCATCATCATCACGTCTACAGAAACACCACTAAGTTTCACGGGGAACTCGACCAACACTAGGGCGAACGAGCAGGCAAGATCGTGCTGAAGGCCCGGGAATGAATGATCAACAGTAGGCAATTAAGGATCCAACAAGCCTACGCAAAAATACCGCTACGGGGAAACTACGCGAAAACTACACTGGCGAAATATACGATAATCAGCGTCCGGAGCGGCCGATGACTCTGTAAGACGGGGAACTAAGTGCTACACCAGTAACACCACGATCATAGGCTATATACTACCGAAAGAAACGTGCGGCCGACCAACAGTATCTTATCTGACCATTTAAAAAGCGCTTCTCGCAGCAAGAGCCTTTCAGAAGCGCTCCCAGTGCGTTTAACTCCGAGAAAAAAGAAGTTTTTAGAAGAGAGAAATACGAGGATACACTACCAGAGACAGGGCTGTTTTAAAGGAATTTTTAGAACTGCAAACCCCTTCTCTCCCTTCCCATCATCCATGGTAAATTACTTCCAATCGGAGGACAATGACCATTTTGCTATAGTTTTAACCCTCGAATGCCCAAGGGGGGGTCCGACCGGACCCCAGGCCCGTTTTTTCCGGATAACTTTTTAACGGCTATAGATCTGCAAAAATGCTTTTAGGACATCCTAAAACAACCTTTTGGACATCGAATGGTATATTTTGCGTGAGTATTGTCTAACCCTGTACCCCACACCCACAGCATATACTAAGGGTACCGCAAGATATGCGGCTATTAGTCATACATGCGTATGGCTACTGGCCAATAAATAAATGGTCAACACACTTTATATGAAATAAAGATTCATATAATTTGTTGAACTTAGATTTACTGACATTGTAGCACTATGTTTGGCCTATGTTTGCAACACAGAATTTGAAAGGTTGCAAGTCTGTGTAGGCCTATCATAGCAATAATTGCATACAACAGGCGTGCGTCAAAACAAGAACGGTGGCAACCGTTCTGTCAAGGTTACGCGAGTAAATGGCTCCACTTTTCTTCTTAGCCGGTGATGTTGTAGACGGCAGTGGCCTACCCTTCTTACTCGACCCACAAGTAGGCTAGGCCTAACACCACACAGTGACACAGCTGTTCATACTTCCCCTTCCTACGCAATTGCTTGAAAATTACCTCTTTCAATTGTGGCATGGTGTTATCAGGTCAGGAACCCCTCTGAGAAGTTTCTCTTGAAGCGTCGCTATACAAATTTGCAATTGCGACTACGATTTAGTCTACCATAATGCAACTGGTCCGTCGATAGCTGGAAGTGGGAGCAGCTGACTTGCATGCGGACGCGCCGGACGTATTATAGCTTCCTTCGGTAAATGACGCAGAGAAGCATATAATGTGTATCACGAGATTTTTACACCATTATTTTACACCAGATGGTGCTATTGAGATATAAGATACATCAATCGAGTGTAAATTCATTTGGAATCACATAGAACTAAATTCTGTAACGATATTTCAATCCCTTCTCAAGATATTAACATGAAAACAATATAGGCCCCTATATAGGCATCCTTCGGTAAATCACGCAAGCAAGCATGAAATGTGTATCACGAGACTTCTGCACTGCTATTTTACACCAGGTGGTGCTATTGTGATATAGGATACATCAATCGATTGCAAATTCATTTGGGATCACATAGAACCAAATTCTGTAACGATATTCCAATCCCTTCTCAAGATATTCACAAAAAACGTTGGGGTCCGCGCGGACCCCCCTTGGGCCTTCGTGTACCAAAAAATACCTTGGGCACTCGAGTGTTAACTGCACAGTAGTGATTTTAGTGCCTTTTACAACTGCATAAATCCATTTAGAACTGCACATTTTGTGTACAACTGCACGTTAAAAAAGCCCTCACCAGAGAGGATGGCAGAGCGAACTGATTGGGGGAGCCCATTCCATAGGGAGGGACCAATGCCGTAGCGACCTAGACGTCCAAAGGCCTACACCACTACCGACGATACGGGGAAAAGACGGGGAACGCGGACTTTACGCGAAAACGACCAATAAACTTCACTGGAAACTAGGCGGGGATGACTAGGCTATTTAGAAAGACGCTTTAGTTTCATGTTTTTGTTTTTTATCTCTTAACTTCACTATGTAGCCTACCAGGCTGCGGTGTGTCAACCTGCTCTTTTTTATGAATTAAACGAATAGGCCCTATATATACATCCAACACTAGACCAAGTGACAATGCGGGAATCCAATTATCCAACCTCTGACAGATCGAAGCTGATCTTCACTAAAAGCTGCCATTGAGATTAGAGGAAAATTTGCAATTGCTCCATTTGAATCCTCACCCAAAATATGTATATCAACCGTAATGCGCACATAAGACTACGTACGCATCGATGTTTGTCGCTGGTGGCTCGTCTTTGCTTTTCTGGCGGCGTTTTTTACCTTCAGACGGTCGACTGTCTGCCGTGATGATTGTTTACAATACCTTAGACCAGAGTTGTGGAATGGACGCTATTGCTGGTTGTCAGCTTTATTTGTATTTGTACGTTTAATTTTTCGCATAACGATTCTAACCTGTAGGCCTACTCATCGCCATCATCACCGTCATCATCATCATCATCATCATCATCATCATCATCATCATCATCATCATCATCATCATCATCATCATCATCATCATCATCATCATCATCGTCATCATCGTCATCATCGTCATCATCATCATCATCATCATCATCATCATCATCATCATCATCATCATCATCATCATCATCATCATCATCAATCATCATCATCATCATCATCATCATCATCATCATCATCATCATCATCATCATCATCATCTTCATCTTCATCTTCTTCATCATCATCATCTTCTTCATCATCATTTTTTCAAGAATTCATCGTCATCACTGTATTGCAATACAACGACGATTGCAGGTTGTCTGTTGTGTTAGTAGCTATTGTGATTTGTTGTTCCTGTGATTTATTGTTTCAATTGCATAACTGTATGCTACACTGTACCGGTTGCGGTCTATTAGTCGGATTGTTTTCAATAAAGGGAATTACATAGCCTATTATATTCACGTTATTGGGGTGAGGTAGGGTTAGGGTTAGGCCTATAGTTAGGCTTAGGGTTATGGTTAGGGTTGGGGTGAGCTAGGGTTAGGGTTATAATTAGGTTTAGGGTTAGGTTTAAGGTTAGGGTTCGGAATAGTGAATTTTTAACTGAACTAGGCCGACGTTTGTCAGTTGTAACTGGAAACCCACTCGAAACCACGCATCTTTTCCAACACCTCTGAATTTGTACGCAAATCAATCAATCAATTAATCAATCAATCAATTTTTTATTGGTCCGGATGTATCAAGCACACTAAGATATAAGGCAGGAAAATAGTTACATAAAGCATAAGAAGTAGGCTATCACAAATTAATCAGGCAATAATCAAAGTGAGAACTATATATATAACTAGCTGTACCCGGCCACGCGTTGCTGTGGCTGAAAAGACCGTCCATCCATCCCTCCCTCCCTACCTCTCTTCCCCTACCTGCCTCCCTCCCTCCGTCCCTCCCTCCCGTTCCCTCCCTCCTTCCCTCCGTCCTTCCCTCCCGTTCCATCCCTCCGTCCCTCCCTCCCATGGTATTCATGTGTGAAGGATGGGCAAGATGGCGGTGGACTGATGGTGGCGTGACCGAAGTAATCGATCAAATTATGATTTAAAATCTCGATTAAGCAATGTAAAACTGTGAAAAACGTTTGGATGCTGTATTATACTGACAGTCTCCGAATACTTTTAAAATTCTGAGGAATTACATGTACATCGCTGGAGGAATTCGAACTTTAATCAACTACGCATCTGCACGGCCACACCTTGTCTACACGCCTATAACACGTAAGGACTATCTACTGCGGTTTAACCCAAGAATATGGCTAAAAGATTGGCTAAAGTTGACGAACTATCTGAGTTAATCGTTGACGATAAAATACTAAATATTCTACTTGACCGCCTGTCCACACTTCTCATCCCCTTGATGAAATCCCTCGTCAAGGAACTCGCAGCGGAGGTGACTGCGGACGTGACCACCTCAATTACCCAGAACATGGAAACAACTAAAATAGAAACCTTCGCTAAACTCGACGAATCCATCCGTGTAATCAGCGACCAGGTAACCACCATCAATTCTTCCACGAAAGTACTCGAAGCAAAAGTTGATGATCTTGAGAGACATGCTCGCTTAAACAACCTGATATTCCATGGAGTACCGGCCTGCTCATCTGACGATATCGGTACTGGACTTCAATCTCAGAACCAGTATCACACTGAAACCGAAAGCGAAAGAGCACTCACCAATGGAATCATCCGACTTTGTCGAGACCGTCTTAACCTGCATCTCACTGATCACGACATCAATACGACCCATCGTCTGCCAGGCAACAAGAAATCGCCTCTCAAACCCGTCATCGTCAGCTTCACTACTCGCAGAGTAAGAAACGAAGTCTTCAAAGCTAAGAAACTTCTGAGTCAACAGCCAGCCTCCAACCCTTCTCACCTGGAGTACCCCAAGATTTACATCAATGAACATCTCACCGCCAACGCTGCCTTCCTATACTCTTCTGCGCGAGCTATGGTAAAGGAGAAGACCATCGCTTCATCATGGTCATACGGTGGTAACATCTATGTTAAGAAGTCACTCACGGCCGGCGTTGCTCCGATGAAGATATCATCGATGGAAGACCTCAACAAACTCGTTCCAAAGTAACGATCATATTCCATTATCTTATCGATCTGTCGATCTGTTATCTCTATTATATCCGACCTTACTGGTCGTTCAAAGTTTACTGACGAGATCGTTTAGCTCTAGCCTAATGCGCATCGATCGGTTTGACTATTCCATTGTGCACATTTTCTTAACTATATATATTATGCTCATGTTGTAGATACATTATATACGACCCTACTGGTCGTTCAATGCTTTTTGACGAGACCATTTATTTCTAATTGCGCATTGATCGGTCTGACTATTACTTCCATTGTGCATATTCTCTTAACTATAATATATCTTATGCTCATGTTTGTAGGCACATGCCTGCACTCGATGCATTAAGCATTTTTTTTACTTTGCGCGCATTGATAGGGTCGGATCGACCCTCACTGTTATTGTGCATATAGGCCTACTCTAAACTATCTTACGCTGATGTTGTGGTCTCATACCTGCACCCGATGCAATTAATCGTTTTAATAGTTTATTGGTTCCAGTGCACACTAATAATAGTGAGGAGGTTAAGGTCCAAAAACGCAGTGCATTGTGCATCTTGTGGATAAAAGCAACAAATTTTTACAGCTTCAAGACAAACATATTTTAAAACTTTTCAGCTAGCTGCATCAAAAAATTCACATGGGAACATACTTAAACAGAAGGTTGAAAGTATGCTAAAAATGCACATGCTCTATAGTAGATACACAGCTCTAAACTGCACCTAGATGCAGAATATGTGGTCTTTTGACACCATGAAACATTACTGATCTGATTTAAACATTACACATTGTGGAACAATTCATATAGAACAAGTATACTATGAAAGTATGCTAAAAATTAGCATTCCAGAGATGATACGCAACTATTTATTGCACTACTATGCACAATATGTGGTCTGTTGACAACATGAAGCATTACTAATCAGATTCAAACATTACACAGTGTGGGACAATTTATATAGCACATATATACTATGAAAGTATGCTAAAAATTCACATTTCCATAGCCGATACGCAACTCTTTATGCACATAGATGCAGAATATGTGGTCTTTTGACAACATGACAACATTACTAATCTAATTAAAACATTACACACATGCACACATGTGTGGGACAATTGATAGAGCACAAGTATACTATGAAAGTATGCTAAAAATTCACATTTCAAGAGCCGATTCACAACTTTTTATGTACATAGATACAGAATATGTGGTCTTTTGA
Organism: Lumbricus terrestris; assembly: GCA_949752735.1. NCBI lineage: Eukaryota > Metazoa > Annelida > Clitellata > Crassiclitellata > Lumbricidae > Lumbricus > Lumbricus terrestris. The sequence goes on from OX457045.1 coordinate 890,730, forward strand.
CAACATGAAACATTACTAATCTAATTAAAACATTACACACATGCACACATGTGTGGGACAATTGATAGAGCACAAGTATACTATGAAAGTATGCTAAAAATTCACATTTCAAGAGCCGATTCACAACTCTTTATGTACATAGATACAGAATATGTGGTCTTTTGACAACATGAAACATTACTAATCTAATTAAAACATTACACACATGCACACATGTGTGGGACAATTGATAGAGCTCAAGTATACTATGAAAGTATGCTAAAAATTCACATTTCAAGAGCCGAAATGCAACTCCATATTACACTTTGATGCAGAATATGTGGTCTTTAGACAACATGAAAAATTACTAATTAGTAATATTTCAGATTAATCTGATTCAAACATTACACATTTTGATGTAGCTCCAGTATACCATTTAAGTGTGCTAAAACTGCAGTTTCCAGAGCCAATATGCGACTCCATATTGCACTTAGATGCAGAATATGTGGTCTTATGACAACATAAACATTACAATTTTCGGTTGCAATATGGTCATATGGGATAGCACAATGTTTGACACACCAATACAAATGACTTGAAGAGTACTTTCAGCAGATACCAAATACTAATATCAGCGTGCTTCCGTCATGGAAGACATAACAACAAAATAATGTCACAAATAGGCACCATGTCGACATTCCACATGTAAAACAGGACTTTTTGCATCTGGGAATTTTCCTATAAAAATGCATGCTGGCATCACAAGTTTTAGAAAATATTTGATTTACATTTTGTATCACTAGTAAAAAAGTTTCAATATGCTGTCATTTATTTCTATCACTATTTTCACAATGTCAAAGTGCTTTCTCTGCAAAGAGTGTCCAGTTAATCACGATCTGTCCGTAGGTTGTCTCATAAGATCACGCTGACAACCAGCACTAGTGGTAACAATTTCTGGTCATTTGGTATGAAGAACTGGAAAGTTTGAAGTGTCTAAAGTGAAAAACTGACTGAGGTATGTGGGCTGCTAAAGTTGGATGGGTAGAACAAAATGTATATGAATTTGTATCTGGGTAATTTATGACATTTTCAGACTTCTTCAATAATTTTTGATCTTGAGCAGCTGAACACATATGCTTTTCAGTTTTGAGTTCTGAACATTGCCTAGATTTGTATGATCAAGTAAATTTGTTGTATTTCGTATGAGGAATAAACCACAGTTGCTGAAAAGTGTCAAACATTTCTTGTCAACCCTATTTTTGTCATGCTTGCTGACACATTACACCTCCTAGTACATTACAGTCTTAGATAATTTTGTTTGGTTTAATTTAGCTACAGCAAGAGTATTAAGCGTGCAATTTATTTGTGTCTTGGTTGACAGGAACTGTTGCAGCAATTATTATTATTATTATTATTACATAAATTTATTACGCGCGCAAGGTCACACCAAAGTGTGAATCTGAGGCGCGGGTAGTTAGCAGGAAGATGCAGTTAAAGGTCCATGTGCTTGAAAGCCAAAGAGAAAAAGTGAGTTTTGAGCCGTTTTTTGAAGGTATGGAGTGAATTTGAGCAACGAAGAGAGAGTGGAAGTAGATTCCATTCTTTGGGAGCAGAGGCATGGAATGCACGTGAGCCCATAACAGTTCTGCATCGAGGCTCAGCTAAAAGACCCATGCTTGATGATCGCAGGCAACGAGGAGGAATGTAAGGAGTAAGCAGTGACTGAAGGTAGGGAGGTGTTCCGGTAGAGAGGGATTTGTAGGTTAAACAGGCCAATTTAAATTTAATCCTGAACTCGACAGGAAGCCAATGCAGCTGATGAAGTAAAACTGAAGAACTTGATCGTAGTGGGACACGGAGCACAACCCGAGCTAAGGAATTTTGGATGCGTTGCAGCCTATGTAGCTCATAGTCTGAAATACCAACAAAAATCGCATTAGCATAATCAAGGCGAGAGGAGACAAGGGAGCAAGCTAGTCTTCGACATATCCTTAGTCAGAGCAATTAGCCACAAACCTCTCATTTCCGTGATAGCACTCACTTTCAACTGACTAAATGGGCATGTGGGACACCTTATAAACTTTAGCGTTCTAAAAATTATTCATCATTGAGTGGGTTGTAGTGTTCGATGCAGACAAGTAGGATTGACGAAAAGACTTCTCACTAAGCAGAAGTTGGATTGATGAAAAATGTTTACTTAAATAGAAGTGGGATAAATGAAAAAAATTCTTGCTGAAATTAAGCCTGGATTGATTAACAATATATTTTATTTAAATATAGATTGACAAGAAGTAATTGTTGTTGCCCAAATAAAAGCAATACTGATTTTAAAATAAATTCTTGCCCTGATGAAACTTATGGAAGCTAAGTCAGTGAAAATGGTAATCATGCAGACTACGGCCCTGTTCAAGCAAGCGGTATAGCCACCCAAGAAATTGCTAAAATAGAGTACTGTGAGTGAGTGCTTTTTCCGAAGCATCATTGTGATCTCATGGTTCATGTCCACTCTGCCACACCACTGGTGCCCTCAGATCCTCTGATCGGCCTGACCCATGATGCAATGCATTGAATAAGTAAGTAATCAACACAACAAATTAACACAATTTCTAAGTAAATAAATAGGACATTTCATTCTAGTGTGCGTGTTTATCTATTAACTGGTAATCTATCGTTTTAACGGAATTAATTATTTGCCATTTTGTCCACTATCGTTTTAGCGGAATTAATTATTGGCCATTGCATGGGATATAGCGATGATGGCATACAAGTTGGATTGACGAAAAGAATTCTTGCTAAATAGAAGTCGGATTGATGAAATAATTTTTCACGCAATAGAAGTGGGATTTACGAAAACATTATTACTGAAATTGGAGGTGGATTGATGAAAAATAATTGCTATTTAAATATAAATTGAATTGATAAAAAAATTGTTATTGTTGAAATAGAAGCTGGATTGGTTAAATGAAATCTTGAGTAAATGGAAATCTGATTGATGATAATGATTTATGCCAAAGCGGAAGCCGGAATGTTGAAAAATAATGATGCTGCGACTGCCCAAAAATTTCGTATAATTTATTCCGCTATTCCGTTTTACGAAATGAGAAAAATAATTAATTCCGTTAAAACGATAGATTACCTTAACTTAACCTTTTTACTTGGGATTTCGCGCTAATTACTTAATGAGAGCATTGTATCATGGGATGCAGCTGATAAGTCGCAGCGCTCTATTTTAGCGATTTCTTGGGCGGCCATACTGTTTATATGGACAGGACCGTAGTCTGCAAAATTACCATGAAAAGTATTCATGCCAAAACAGAAGTAGGATTGATGAAAAAATACTTATGCTGCGACAGGCGAATACTTTATAACGCTATTTAAGCGATAGATTAAACGCACACTGCGTCCAATTAACTGGCAATTCGATTTAAAGCACTGCTTAGACATCGCTATGCTAACCAAAGTCTAACCTTCCAAACACAATATTCAAATGCATGCAAATCTACATAATCCTTGTTCAAAAAAATTAATGTTCTTGCGCACAATACGAGCGAAATCCAAATTTAATTAAGTTTTTAGTCCCAATCCAATTATAATAATAATCCTATCATCGCTCACGAAACCTAGTGTACAAGCCAAGCTATCGCACAATGTTGGCTCTGTAGAGTGAATATAGCCCAATAAAGTCGCCCAAATGGTCGATCTAACAGCAAAAGTAACCGATTTTTTCGGACTTTTCACTAATTTTTTTAGTTATGTTCCGGATCGAATTAATTGATGCCGCTAGCTGAAAAGTCTTAAAATATGTTTTTCTTCAATACAAAAAAGTTTGTTGCTTTTATCCACAGTTTGCACAATGCAAGAGCTTAACGTCCTCACTATAAGGTCGGATTGACCATTACTGCTTTTGTGCATAATTTATGTACACACATTATCTTTTGCTTATGTTGTGGTCATGTGCCTGCACTAGATGCAATTAGTCATTTTACTAGCTTTATGGTTGTAAGTTTATCGCACTAAGCTGTCGACTCATCGATTAATTCGCCTAGACATTGTGTACTTTTTTTCGTCTGGCATATTATGGCTATACTGACTGTCGATGATTTGTTCTGTTAATCTGCAGCGTCCTCTGTTTTCGAGTGTCATTCTTTTGCTTAAACTATTTGTTCAGCTAAAGTGAATGTATGCCATTGCCATTGCTTTGATAATTTAATTTGTTCTACCGTGTCGATTACATGGTCAGCTGCCACTCGTTTCTATTTCACTCCTTTCTTTTCTTTTCTTTTTTCTCTTTTGTTTCTTTCCCCCATTGTGTTTATGATTTCTAATTCTTCGTGTTCTAATTTAGATAAATGTTGTGTGTGCACTGCACTAATTAGCCCAGGGCAAGATGTTGGTGCCTGCGAAAATTGTAATACACTTTGTCATACTGCATGCATGAACGCTTCCGACCAGTTAAACACAGAGGATTGGCCGTATGTAGCCGGTGCATACTGTACAAAGACTTCCAATTCTACCCACTTGGAGACCTTGTTGGAACCTGACCTACCTCGATCAAACCTTTACGAATCTGAAGATTCAAATAGACCCCTTCTCAACAATAAGGATTTAGACCCTGACTTTAATTACTTTTTGGATATCGTAAAAGAAAGCAGATATTACGGCGCTTCCCAGCTAACCCATAGATTTGCCAACGATCCCTCATCATTCTCGATTATGCATCTTAACTGTCGCAGCATTACTTATAAAATTAACGATATTAAGCTTTTATTAACTCAGCTTCCTGTCTCTGTCCTAGCGGTTACCGAAACATGGTTAAATAACTCAACGGCTGGCTCAATATTCATACCTGGTTATAACTTCGTACATAAGCATAGGGAGAAGGGAATGGGAGGAGGGGTTGGATTCTTTATTAGACAAGACATCTATTATAGTGAGATGCACATTTGCACACCAACGACATCGTTCGAAAACCTCTTCATTAACATTAAAGTTGTTAAGTCCGCCGACATTCTACTCGGTGTTTTGTATAGGCCTCCTGGTCTCAATATGGATGACTTTAACACCCAAGTAGACTCGTTATTGGACAATCTTACCCTTTGTAAGAACAGGAAAATATTCTTAACTGGTGATTTCAATGTTGATTTACTAGCACATGGTAATCACAACCCTACCAATGAATTCATTGAAAGTATGATGACCCACCACTTCTTCCCACTCATCCACCAACCTACTAGAATAACTCCCACCTCGGCTACCTTAATTGATAACACTTTCACTAATACCCCTGACTGCATTATTACCTCAGCTATAATTACATCTGAAATTTCGGACCATCTGATATAGCTAACTATAGACCTATTTCGGTGTTACCATTTTTTTCTAAATTTTATGAACGAGTTATGTATGATCGCCTTTTTTCCTACCTTAATCATAAATCTATCCTATACCCTTCGCAGCATGGTTTCCAATCTGGACACTCAACTTCAATGTCCCTATTAGATATCCAAGACAGGATAGCCGCTGCGATGGACAAAAATGAATATTCTATTGGAATTTTCCTTGATCTCGCCAAGGCCTTTGACTCTGTTGACCATAATATCCTCCTAACTAAACTTGAACACTATGGCATTAGAGGTACTTCATTGGATTGGTTTACTAGTTATCTTACGAATCGCTACCAACGAGTTATATGTAATGGTTTCCTTTCAAACCCTTTACCCATTCTATTTGGTGTACCACAAGGATCAATTCTTGGCCCACTCTTATTTTTAATATTTATTAACGATCTGCCAAATTCGTCAACTGTGCTACATTTCATTATGTTTGCAGACGACTCTAATGTCTTTTTTCCCATACCTCATATGCATGACCACTTAATACAATTGGTTAATAGTGAACTTATGTCTGCAAGTGAATGGTTTATAAGTAATAAATTAACACTTAACGCAAAAAAATCAAATTGCATCGTCTTTCGTTCCATAGGAAAATCCATTCCATATGACAATAGTCAAATTGTCTTAAACAATATTGTTATTCCTCAAGTATCCTCAACAAAATTTTTAGGTATCTACATTGACCAACACCTGAAGTGGAAAACTCACATTTTTGAAATTAGCAATAAAATTAAGAAGAACCTAGGCATTATAAAACGAGTGTCTTATCTTCTTCCACTTCATATCTTACGGGATCTCTATTTTACCCTCATATACCCATATCTTACTTACTGCAATATGATCTGGACTTCCACATACGACTCTCATCTTAACGATATAAGGATCCTTCAAAAAAAGGCCATAAGAGTGATAACTAAATCTCCACCAAATTCACACACCAGTCCGTTATTCTTCGAACACAAACTCCTAAACATAACCCAAATTAAATTTCTACAAACTTGCATTTTCATGTACAAATATATTAATAACCTCCTTCCACCATCATTCTTTTCCTATTTTGATCCTGCACCGCACCTGATATGCACTAGAAGCAGTAATGATTTTAGACCTGTGTTTGCTAGGACTAATGTCCGTAAGTTTTCGCTTGGAGTCCAGGGCCCTATTAATTGGAACAGTTTACCCAAAGAAATCCGCTTGGTTACATCCCTCAGCCACTTTAAAACCCTTGCAGGTGCACACACATTAATTTACATCTCCTAATCTCAGTTTTGTTGTTTTATTAGTTAAGCTTTAGTTAAGCTTTAGTTAAGACATGCTTTCATATATTATTCATACTGTATAATAATTATTATGTACTATACTATAGCGTCTGTTCTTTCCCCATTTAATCATACCCCACCATCTTGCATAAATTAATCATGGTATATATAGGCTCCCTACTAAGCGGGACTTGTCCCTTCTGGAGGGCCTATTGCTCCCTTCTCTATCTAATAAAGTTCTGTATTGAATACATTACAATGTTAAATATAAATTGTCTTGCATTATTTTCTGTTTGTTATGTTTTTTTATTGTGGGATCAATAAATGATTTTGATTTTTTTTGATTTTGATTTGATTCCCTCCATCCATCCATCCCGTCCGCTCCCTCCCCTCCCTCTTTCTCCCGCTCCCTCCCTCCCTCCCTCCCCTCCCTTCCTCCCTCACCCCTCCGTTCCCTACAGCTACATAGATATATACGCTATATAAGAACACGCGCGGATAAAAAAGTCCGCATACACGCATTTGTGTTTTTTCCAAAAAAGCATTTTAAAACCCGTCCGTTCGAACGTTCTGTGAAAATTTGAAAACCGACAGTTTTATATGCGCTACAGAAACTCGCGCCGGTATGCACGGCCTCATTGGAATGCAAATGAACGGACGCGTGAAAGTGGAATTAAAAATTGTGTTTTTTGGTCGCACGCGCGGATTAAAAGAAAAACATCCGCATTCACGCGTTGTGTTTTTTCCAAAAAGCATATAAAACCCGTCCGTTCGAACGTTGTGTGGAAATTTGAAAAAGGGCCTACACATAAATGCGCTACAGAAACACCCGACGGTATGCACGGCCTCATTGGAATGCAAATGGACGGCGCGGCCTCATTAGGATGCAAATGGACGGACGCGTGAAGGTGGAATTAAAAGTTGTTTTTTGGGTCGTAAAGATTGCGCTTTTTTCCAAAAGGCATAAAAAAAACCGGAGATGTTCGAATGGAACGGTTTGCGAAAATTTTCAATGCACTCGGTGGTCATTGTGACTAACCGCTCGGTAGGAAGTAAACAGTATGGCGGTCACAGATACACGCAAAATAGAGCGGCCTCAACTCCGGCGATCGATAGCCCAATGTTTCCGCGCGAAACATTGGGGTCCCGCTTCAGACAGTGATGTTGTGTGAAGTAAGTAAGTAAGTGATGAAGGTATTTGTAGATCTGAAATAGAAGTCGGATTGATGAAAAAACGCTTAAGTAATGGAAGCTGGATGATGGTATTCTTATATTTGAAATAGAAGCTAAGTTGACGAAAATAACAGGCGAGAAACAGAAGCTGGGTTAATAAAAATATTATAGCTTAGATTGGAGCAGGATTGATGAAAATGTTCTTGATTAAATTAGAGCTGGATGGATAAGGATCTTGTTAATTAAATAGGAGCTGGATTGATTAAAATGTTTCCGATTAAATTGGAGTTGGATTGATGAAAAATAATCATTATTGAAACAGAAGTTGGATTCATAAAACAGCTGATGCAATTGAAAAGCTGGACTTTTACTTACTTACTTATTTTTGCCTGCTGTCTTATTGCACCATTGACTATTAAGCGGAAACATTGGGCTATCGATCGCCGGAGTTGAGGCCGCTCTATTTTGCGTGTATCTGTGACCGCCATACTGTTTACTTCCTACCGAGCGGTTAGTCACATTGACCCAATCGGTTCAGAACTCTCCGAGAACCGATGTAACAAACTGTAACTTTTTACATTTTTATTTATAGGCTATAGATTGGAGCTGGACTTTTACTTACTTACTTATTTTTGCCTGCTGTCTTATTGCACCCTAACCCTAACCCTAACCCTAACCCTTAACGCAAATTATATAAACCTTTGGCCTAAATTGGGAATACCCCACGAATATATAAGAAGAGATCATTTAAACCCAGTGGTTATAGGATTGAGTGATAGACCTACCAGTGTGCAGTTAGCCCTAAAGCCCCCGGAGATAATTTTCCATTTTAATTTTTCATGCGCCAAAATTTCTGACGACCTTCTTTTTCAGTCATCCGGCCGAAATCTCATGGAAATTTTCTATTTCATCCGCCTAAATTTCTGACGACCTTTTTAAAAAGTCATCCGTCGAAAATTGTGGTGGAAATATTTCAGTTTTGCATGTAAAAAACACCGGATGGCCTGCTTGTTACATGTTTAACGACACTGCCATTTCGAAGATGATTAGTGTCGCCACGCCATTTAGGTCCCCGTGGACGGACCGTGCTAGCCCGAGATTTGAATCTCTGAAATAGCCACCTTCGGGAATCGAACCGCGACCCGCACGCTCTTTCACAGAGTGAATTGCGTGCAGACGCGCGGCCTTACCGGTGTAGCTAAGCGAGCCAGTTCACCGGATGGCCTGATGATGATATAAGGTTTATTTCGAGGTTTCATTCCAAAGATGATCGCCTCGATCAAGGCACTCTGACAATTTATGCAGTGATTTAGATTAAATGTATATTTTTATATACAGTTAGGTCTATTTACAGTTTGCTTCATTAATGAGCAATTGTCCTTGCATGTATATAATAGTGTTCTTTGAAAGTGTTGCGCTGCCGTCAAGTGGCGCCGCGCGGCGAATCGGTCAAAAGTTTAATTCTTGTAATGAGTAACTAGGCAATTAGATCGTCGCAATGGTGTAGTGCAGCGGCACCAGCCCTAGTGCCAATGTATTTAGCACCGGAGATAGCTCCACCGCCAACCAAGGCACGCGGTCATACATATAATTATACTGAAGTGCAGTAAGAATTCTCTTATCATGCAGTTATAATAATACTATAGTACTATAGAGACACCGTAAGGTGGCGTCTCCTACCGAATATGTCGGAGATTTGGTCAAAGACCGGATGCCTTTGGGGCTTAGCCTTTTATAGAAAGGGCTTAGCCCCTAGCCTCACTCTAGCGCCGCTGTCACGAAATAGAGTATTCCCCCGTATTAATTGTATCCACCAAATTAAAAAAAATTGAAAAAACCGCTTGCGCTTGTATTTTTTTGGCAAATTAATTTTCATCTCCTTTGTTTTGAACAATATTATGACACTAACAGGTATGTTTATTCCTACTAGATAATTTGTTTTGCCCTGTTTTTAGAGCACTTGAAACATTTAAAACACTTAAGAACACTCAGAGTCACTAAATAAATTCGAGTTGCCTTTATCTGAGCATTGCTTAGGACACTTAAAACAATAAGAGTCACTTTAAATTTTGATTACAGCATAAAAAAATTTATTATGCGCATTTTTCAAAAAGGGGATAGAATGGTTTATCCCCCCCGGATAGTATAGACCGGTTAATTCCATCCGGGGGATAGATTAATTCATCCCCCCGGATAGCTTTCAGGGGGATACTCCGTTTCGTGTCACCGCCACTGAATTTGCTGCCAAATTGGAGGCTGACCACGTGACCAAAGAAAAGTAGGCAACAGACAGCAATATGCGAGAAGACGTATTGTTTGTTATTTATACTGTGGTTCGGTTTTCAGTCGTGAATGGAAAGCAGCACAGGAGAGTGCAAGTGGAGGAGAGGTTGAATTTGGAGGGGAGATTCGAGAGATAGGAGGATGTAGATGAGCGTGCAGGCGGAGATATGTTGGGAGTCCGTTCCAAAGAGCTGGTGCAGCATAAGCGGTTGCAGAATATATATATATATATATATATATATATATATATATATATATATATATATATATATATATTCTGTCATCACGGTCATCACGTATTATAATATTCGTTTTATTGAAAAACCAGTCGACATAACGCGACAGTTAACAAGCACAAGCACAGAGGAGCAGCAAATAAAGTCTAGTAAACGTTTTTATACAGCATCCGTGTTATGAAATTGTTATTGTTTTTATTGGTAAGTTCGAATGGATGCGGCCTAGGACGCAGATTGTATTTGTCAGGACGTCTATAAGAGAAAAATTTATGTAGAACATGATCTTTGTCTTTAATTATAGCTTTGAAAAGGGCAGCATCAGCAGTCTCAGCCATAATGTCTGCTTTAGGGGAGTCTAAGGGGAGGAATCCAGCTCGTCTGACGCGTCCCAGGAACCTTTCGATGCGGTCGACCTCTCCCGCGCTCAGCAGTCCCCACCAGGCTGGAGAGGCGTACAGCAGACGCGCTACTGTAGTCGCTCGAGTGATGACATGCAATGCCGGTCCAGGCATGCCATGAGCACGCAGCACGCGTAAAGCGTAGACTGAGGAGGCACATGAGCTTAGGGTATTGTCAACATGCTCCGAAACAGTAAGACGTTCACCGATTGTAACACCCAGTATTTTTTTTATAGAAGTGACTCTCTTAACTCCTGTGATAGACGACATGGAGGCCAATGAAGCATGTGATCTCCTCACTACAGCCATTTCCCTGGTCTTTTTTGGGTTGATGTGCAGGTTTTTGCTGGTGGCCCAAGTTTGTATGTGTTGGAGTTCACTTTCACCTAACAAGTAACAACTGAATATAGGCCTATATATAAAAAGGTCGTCGCCATGCAACTCATCGCTTACCTAGAAGGGAATAATCTGCTGCCTCAGAATCAGTCTGGTTTCAGAAGATTCCACTCAACTGAAACGCTTCTGCTCCGACTCCTCTCAGACATCTACGGAGCGATCGACAGAGCTCAGCTGACCCTGCTGGCCCTTTTTGACGTCAGCGCCGCTTTTGACACTGTAGACCACGAGATTTTGTTAGAGCGGCTGAGTGTTTCTTTTGGTTTGTCTGGTGCATTTTACAAATGGATAGATTCTTTTCTTCAGGAGCGTTCTCTCTGTGTGGTCCATGGCTCTTCTAGGTCCTCATGGGTGCCTGCACAATATGGTCTACCCCAGGGTTCAGTCCTTGGTCCCATACTTTATATTATTTACACCTCAGGTCTTGCCACTCTACTAACAGCTCATTCGGTTTTGAGTCAGCAGTATGCTGACGACGTCCAGGCTTACACCCATTGCCTCCCTTCTAATGCTGTCAAAGAGGTTCGGATAATGAGCGGGACTTTGGATGCTCTAGAGGCATGGATGTCATCCAATAGACTACGCTTGAACCCATCTAAGACAAAATTTATTTGGTTGGGCACACGGCAGCAGCTTGCCAAGCTTGATCTATTTTTTCTTGCATCTGAGTTTCCTGGCTTTGTTTTTGCAACCACGGTTCATGACCTCGGTGTCCAACTTGACCAAGAACTAACTTTTGCTCCTCAACTTCACCGTCTTGCTCGAGACTGCTATTATCAGCTGCGCCAGCTTCGCACTGTCATCCGTTCTCTGACGTCTGCTGCTACTCTTACTTTAGTGCATTCTTTCGTTACATCTCGCATCGAATATTGCTCTTCGCTCTACATTGGCCTCCCATCCAGCAGATTGACTTGTCTTGACCGGGTGTTGCGCTCTGCTGCACGCCTAATTGGGAAAATCCCTAAATATGGTCATGTCTCAAACTACATGCTTGAGGTACTTCACTGGCTCCCTATTCGCCAGCGTATCGAGTTCAGGGTAGCTGCATTGGTATGGCGATGTTGTCAGGGCCTTGCCCCAACTTACCTCCGTGAGCTATGCAGCTCTACATTGGGTATCCAAGGACGTCGTCAGCTACGCTCTGCTGATAGGGGAGTCCTCTTAGTTCCTTTTGCTCGTACTACTACCATGAAGGATCGAGCCTTTTCTGTGGTTGGACCAGTGGTCTGGAATGGCCTTCCTTTTGAGCTACGCCTACACCCTGGGACTCTACCAGGATCCTTCCTTACTAAACTTAAAACTGTTCTTTTTGTGCGCGCTGGAGTTGGGAGCGCTTCTGAGTAGTTTTTCTTGAAGGAGCGCTATATAAATGTCCGAATGAATGAATGAATGAATATGTTACATATATATATATATATATATATATATATATATATATATATTTGAAGCTGCTGTCGTTGTCTTTGGTCTCCGACCCTCAGAAATGAGGATGGACAGCATCATCATCATCATATATATTCAGTTGTTACTTGTTAGGTGATGACCGTGATGAGGACCGCTAATTCCAGAACAAAGTAACTTTTAATGCGGTTTCTTGTAAAAAATGCTGCGTTTAATAAATGATAATAATAATAATCATCATCATTTCATTTATTATATAAAATTGGCGACTAGCTTACTTATTTAAATTTTATAGCGAGTTGAAAACCTGTCCGTTAGAAACAAATCAGACGCTGTTAAGAGGGTTTTATTTGTATTAGTGGTTGTAGAAATAATACTAAATGATTCTGAAATTAATTTCGTTGCATCTTGTGCTTTGTTTCCGTCCAGTCTGGTCGGATTCAGCTTCAACTGCAAGTTATTCAGCTTCAACTGGAAGTGAACAAGAAACAACTGTAAGTGACAATGAAACAGACATAGAGGAGCCAACGACGACGATAGAGCCACTGCCCATCTTGAATTTGATCTTCATGCTGCCATTTACAAGCAGCGGCTTCCAGTATACCGGAGGAAGTATAGCGCCGGCAATTGTGGTGGCCCTTGAAGACGTCAAAAACTTGAGATTGCCTGGTTATAATTTAGACAACTGGGATGCCATTGATACTGAGCATCACAGTCAGAGAGGCGTTCGAAAACTGACTGATTTGTTTAATGACTATAGGCTGAAGAACAAGGTTATTCATGGTATAATTGGACCGGAAAACGGCGAATTATGCTTCTCGGTAGGATTTATCGCAGCTGCCTACAACATATCTCAAGTATCCTATGGCTGTGAAGACACAATCTTCAGCGAGGACACAATGTACCCGACATTTGCGCGAACTACTTTTAACGTTGATGGAGCATTGCCAGTTTTAGCAGTAAAGCTGATCGATCACTTCAAATTTACTACTTTTGCAATTGTGTATACTACGGAGGTCAGACAAAAAATGTTAATGGCGCATAAAATAGCCAATGCAATAAAGGATGCAGAGGGCATAAAGACAAAAGTAAACGAGTTTTCGATTGCACTAATTGATAGCCAAAGTCCGGGTGTTAGTATAAAAATCAGACTCTTTTTCACTATGCTACGGATGAAGAGGGCGGCTTTCGCAGGTACAGTTTTGAATAATTTTTTTTGATTTTCAGTCAGATATTGTTTTTTTCTTGTTTGCTTGCTTTTCAGTCATATCTTGTTTGTCTTTACAAACAGTTTTTGATCATGAACAACTTTGTACCATTTAGTTGATTCTTGTCTATGTCACTGACCGGTTTAATTCCTCACATAATGAGAAGGATCCATATATTCCCACAATCTCTCACGCTCTTGTAGTCTTTCAGATCACACTTGTAAACAAGTTCCTTCATTCCTCTGTATTATAATTTTAGTCAAATGCATGGTTCATAAAGCACCAGATTTCAGTGTTTACTTAGTCTACCTGAGTTTGTCTGAGTCTCTAGAATTTGCCTAGTGATTGATGAATGAAAAGTCTTAGTGGGAGACATATGCCTTTACATTGCATTGCCTCACCAATTAATTGATAATGGTGCAACTTAATTGATAGTGCCGTGTCTGCTATTTTGTTAAGACCTAGTTACGAATTGTTTTCCTTAAAGTTAGTATTATGATATAGTTATTCAGCAGTGTTTAATCTAGACGTCTCTGTAGCGGAGAAAGTTCTCCAGAAATGAAATTTTTTCTCCAGAACAATTTGACAAAATGATAATAGTTTTAGTTCCTGTTTACATCATTGCATTACGCAAACTGCTATTTATAATATGCCATAATCTTATTTACTGCTATATACTTATAATGTTATTATTTACCATTATGACATAATTCTGATATCATCACAATAATTATTATTAAGATATTATAATATGGGTTAATGGTTATTGTTTAGCCTGCTGTTGATATTTGTACTTAAGTACTGCTTTTGTACAACTACATAGTTTCTCTTTAGTGCTACCTCTCAAATTCGAGCTGTCAAATGTAAACATGTTTTGCTCCTTGAAGACTTGAACCGTTACTACATCACTTCCAAATTTGAGTAGTTTGGTAGTTCTTGCTTAGTTGTATATACTATTTGCAACAAATTCTGCTAATTGTGCCTTTGTCAGCTATTCATGCCCGTCTTGGACAGTAGGGATAACTGATTCTAGTGCAACAAGGTGACCTTATTTAGACCTAATTATGCATACGTCTGCCGTTATTCACTATAATAGTCCAGCTGCAGAAGAACTGTGTTGCTGAGCTCGATACATAAAGAGTTATTGTTGTAATTATAATTATCTTTATTGAAATCCATGGGCGGAAATTTAAGAGACGGGGACGGTCCCCCAAGTTTGTGGTGAGGGCCGGAGATGCCTATATCCCCAATATTTCAGAAATATTCATCAATATCAGTAGGCTATAAATTTCTACAATGTTATCCACTGTATATCCATAATGAACAATTTCGATCCCCTCGAGACAGAGGATTCGAGTGGCTGACCCATCCCCAGCGAGGGACTAATTTAAATCAGAAAGAAAAGAAAAACATAATGGACAATTTTGTTAAGATGACAGCTGAAAATGCTACCATTACAGTGGGAAAATGAAAAATTCTTAAACAATGGGAGGGAACATTTATTTAAATCTTAAACCACGTCTCTGAGCACTGAAACTATTTGTAATTTTGTTAAGATTTGTAATTTTGTTAAGATGACAGCTTAAAAAGCTACCATTACAGTGTGGAAATTCAAAAAATCTCAACAAATTGGAGGAGACATTTATTGAAGTCTTAAACCATGTTTCCCAGCTATGTCACTGTGAGAAATGTTGTTGGGATGAGAGCTTAAAATGCTGCTCTTACAGTGTGCAGATTAGAAATGGTTTAAACAATGGGAGGAGGCATTTATTGAGACCCTAAACAACGTCTCTGAGCACTAAAATAACGAGTAATTTTGTTAAGATAGCAACTTAAAAAGGAATGGTTACAGTGTGCAAATCCCTAAAATTTTATGCAATTGGAAGACAACACTCTGAAGTCTTAAACTACAATGTATGACTATCAGCATTTAAAATGAGCAATTTGATTAAGCTGACAGCTTAAAGAAGCTAGCATGCAGCATGAAAATTTAAAAAAATCTAGACATCTAGGCCTACATTTTTTGAAGTCTTAAACCATGTTTTTTCAGCAATGGAATTACAATAAATTTTTTAGATGACAGCTTAAAATGCTACTACTACAGCGTGCAAATTAAAGCATGTTTAAAAATGGAAAGGTATATTTATTGAAGCCTGTCTCTGAGCACTGAAATAATGAGTAATTTCGTTAAGATGACAGCTTAAAAAGCTACGGTAAAAGCATTCAAACTCCAAAAATCATAAGCAATTGAGGTGCCAAGTCTTAAACTAAAATTTATGACTGCCAGGATAAAAAATACCAATTTTATTCAGATGACAGCTTAAAAGCCTACCATTACAGTAATATATATATATATATATATATATATATATATATATGTATGTATCAGGGCTGTTTTTAAGGAATTTCTAGAACTGCACAACCCCTTCTTTTCTTTCCAATCCTCCATGCTAAATTACTTCCAATCGGACGACAAGGACCTTTTTTGCTATTTTTAACTGTACAGAAGTGCTTCTACAACTGCACATATCTGTTTAGAACAGCACATTTTGTGTACAACTGCACGTTAAAAAAAGCCCTGATATATATGGAAATAATTAAACAATGGGGAGGAGACATTTATTGAAGTCATAAACTGTCTTTCAGCAAAGAAATTATGAGAAGTTTCGTTAAAATGACAGCCTAAATGCTAATGTAGTAGCTCTGGTTACTCGGCTCAAACTCCGATTTCGATTTGGATTTACCAGGATGTAGGGGAAACGAAGCTCAGGATATTTCAGAGTTTAATTTGTCCAATTATAATAGCAGATAATTATAGTGACAGTGATGACACTTTACCCAATCAACTGACTATTACAAGATAGACGCCTGACGAACTGACTAAATCAACCCATGATTACCCCGACGATGACTGAGCCCAGCCTCCTGACCGACTTGACTGAGCTCAAACCCTGGTTCCTAAGTGAAGGAAGTTTAATGACCGTGTATGACCAATAGTCTTTACAGTCACAACCCTGGTTTCTATATGTGGCCCTCATATAGCGACTCTCTTAGCTTCTTGGCCTATATGTCTTAATCTGATTGGTCGCTCGCCACATTCCACACTCCGTCGCTTAGCAACTCAGCTGCTCTTACTCTCTCTACTAGGCCTGCCGCCAGTCTGCTCTCTCTCTCTCTCTCTCTCTCTCTCTCTCTCTCTCTCTCTCTCTCTCTCTCTCTCTCTCTCTCTCTCTCTCTCTCTCTCTCTCTCTCTGTCTGTCTCTGTCTCTGTCTCTGTCTCTCTCTCTCTCTCTCTCTCTCTCTCTCTCTCTCTCTCTCTCTCTCTCTCTCTCTCTCTCTCTCTCTCTCTCTCTCTGTCTGTCTCTGTCTCTGTCTCTGTCTCTCTCTCTGTCTCTCTGTCTCTGTCTCTCTGTATCTCTGTCTGTCTGTCTGTCTGTCTGTCTGTCTGTCTCTCTCTCTCTCTCTTATGCTTAAATGGTTGGTTATGTTCTGTCTAACTGCCGTACCTTCTCTCTCTCTCTCTCTGTCCCTCTCTTTCTCTGTCTCTGTCTGTCTTATACACCTATGCCTATCTTGTGTGTTAGGTCCTCCGCTACACTAACATTGCAGTTTAAAATATTTGATGCTGAGGAGGTGGTACATTCCGGGACTTTTTTTAGCGTGTAGTTATTTTCAACACGTCCTGTTCTAAATTCTGTGCAGCTAGAAAGAGCTGGCAAGCAAGAGCCTGAAACGTGCTGTAGCTGATGCCAACAGTCGAAAAAGCGCTGGTTGCTGGTGCTACGCCCTAGACCCCGCTGGGGGAGCTTACGACGCTCCCACATACCTCCTAGTCGGCATGGGCTTCGTGCCTTCGGCACTCGCAATATGAGCACCCCACTGTCCCCAGGAAAATGCTCTGGTTGCGGCCCTGGTTGTGGCCCACATGGGACACATATTATGACAAAATTATAGAACCCCAAATAGGTCCTATATAGTGCCCACAGAAATGCCTACAGCCCTACAGGGATGGTAATCAGTCCTGTACATATAGAAACTTGTAGTGAATCGAAACTTATAACAATTAAAATTTAATTATTAAACTTTTTATCCGTATTGTCTATTTTATAGCTCTTGCTTTAAATTATATGCTTTTTCACACACCACCTAGTTTAAGTATTCCAATAGACTAGGTCCATGATGTCTGACATCATTATATAAAGTGTTCATAGTCAAGAATTTCTATAACGCCCATGGAGACTACTCAGAAACGCTCCCGGCTTTAACACTGCATAAAGCACAGTTTTGAGTTGAATT
This sequence comes from Lumbricus terrestris, assembly GCA_949752735.1. NCBI lineage: Eukaryota > Metazoa > Annelida > Clitellata > Crassiclitellata > Lumbricidae > Lumbricus > Lumbricus terrestris. The sequence goes on from OX457045.1 coordinate 908,752, forward strand.
TAAAAAATGCTTCAATAAGAACCGCAGGACGTAGACATGGCCTTGAAAACAGTGATGGGTAACTAATTAATTAGACAGTAATTAATTGACTAATTAATTTGTTGGGTACCTAATTCTAATTATGATATATTGGTGACAAAAACTTAGCCTATTCTAATTTTAATTGAGAGTTGCCTAATTCTACCAGTAATTGAAATCTCATAATTATGTTCTTTCGTAATTACCGTGTATACATATTTCCTTGCTTACCTTTTGCTGGATGCTTTCAATGTTATTAATAGACTTCAATGTCACACATCGTAAATGACTGCAGAACAACTCGCTTTCCGAGTGGCTTAACCGTCTTGCATGTGGCTGGTGACAGTGGTAAGGCTGCTGTTCAGTGATGCCACAGCTGGGTTTTTCCCCACTAGATCTGGGTTTTTTGCCTTCGTCTGGGTTTCTGGGTTTTTTGGGCAAAAGTTGGGTTTATTTTGGTGAGTTGACATTTTGCACTTACAACACATGAATATTCTGTGAAATTCAATGTAAAATGGTTGTGATACATAATTTTTCCACTAATTTTAATTTTAAACTCCACAATCAAGATCTCATGTTGTCAATTCACAAATGATTTATAACCTGAAAAATTGTTCTGCACAGAAATAAACCATTTTGACATTTCAAATAGGTCAGGTCGCTCGTCTCTTTCCTTGTTAAGCCGTATTACATCTATAACATGCATATACAGTTATGCACTGTAGGTCAGGTCAATCCTCTAGTCTAGTGGTATAATAGCCAAGTTGTTGCAGAGTATCAATGTTGTAGGTGGTTGAAACGTTGGATTGTTGGTGTATTAAGAAATTTGGCTGGAAACCTCGGACAACTTTAAAACTTTGTAAACTTAAGCCACTTGTGTTATGTGCTTGCAAATGTTGCAATTATGGTAGACTCGACCTGCTGCGCATGCGCACACAAATATATCGATTAAGCTTATTGTTAGTATGGACCCCGAGTCTCTGACAACTTTGACAATTGATATTTTCAAAGTTGTAGCTACATTTTATTCGACTCTTTTGACGAACATTTTGTTAATCCTCATGCGAACAAGCGAAAAACCAACTTAATTTGAACAAAGTGGGTCTAAAATAGCTTATATGAATAGTCTGGGTTTTTCTGGGTTTTTTCGGAAGGAAATCTGGGTTTATTTCAGAAACCTCAGTGGCAACACTGCTGCTGTTCAGTGGCAGGACGCGCTCTTTAAAAGCTAAATAAATAAATAAATGATAATAGACCAATATTTGTTTGTTTTTGACTTTTTTTACAATATTTACATACCTTGATGTATATATATCTACTGCCAGTTGTTGGAACATATTTCATCTATTTTTTTATCAACTCCGTGTTTCTTTGAGAATGTTTGCCTGTCAATATGTGAGGAAATTGATGATGAGGAGAATTTTGACAGACTGTTTTGCTGTTTGTAGTTTACTTTCTCCTTGTTCCTGTGGTAAGCGTCAAGTATATTATGCAGGCGGCTGATGCACTGAGCATGCTCAAGGGTCACCATCTCTTCATAGTTCCATTGTATGGCATCGGTAAGTAGAAGATGCAATATTGCCTGCTAGATAAAGCAGTCTTGTCTACTCTAAAGATACTTTGAATTATTTAGAATTTAGATGATACATCTGCTGTCTTTGCATAGAATTCTTAGTCAGCTGCACTAGAGCAATTCATGCTAAGACGGTACGAAGAGCAGGCCAGCATCAAGTTTTGAGATGCAATGACAATAATTAGTATGCTGCACTGTATGCAGATGTGGATGTGAGACCTAGTCACTACATTTTATTGATAATAGTTTATAGACGCTTTGAACTTTTTAGAGTCTATTCGAAATAGATTATTGTTGTCTGGGTGAGACCTGTGGAGGTTTGAAGGGGTTAAACCTCTTAGTCTTTCTTAATACCCATGGTAAAAATCTTCATTGCATACCCCAACTACACATTAATCAATGTTTGACCCCATTTTTTTCTTCGATTCTCACAGTGCCCGATAACTTTAATCCGTGAATGATTATTGGTAGTCTTTATGAAGAACTGCGAATTTAGTTGCTGGTTGTGATTTGAAGCCTCCGAATCTTCGCCCCATGAGCATGGGTTAATGGTGATCAACTACAAGATACCTGAAACTACACAATATAAAGAATTTCTTAACAGATTGATGCAAGCGAACAAAAAGGCCTACAAGAACGAAGATCTAAAGCCGTATAAACATTTTCAAGTTGAAAAGTCACGTGAGGTATTGGTAGTTCTTACTCTAAAGTGTATCTCATTGATTTCTGTGGCACGTCACCTGTTTCAGATCTAATTCCATAGTCCTTTGGCTGTTTAAATGACCCACTCTGCACTGCATTAGGTGCGCAACATGTAATATATTTATTGATCACCAAGACCATGATACATGCAATCAACAGATTAGACCATTCATGTGCAATTGGCGTCAATGGGTAAACCCAAAGGTACATAAGGTTCCGCTAGGCAGGGTCACCATAGACTCATCAGATATTATTACAACAGTGTCTGTTTAGACCTTAAACACTATGTAACATGCTACAATGTGTCCTCGAACAATGCTTGAATATGGTGTCCATTCTTAATCTACAGGAATGCAACAACCAATCAACTTAATTAATGCAATGAACGTAAAGTAGAATCATAAAATCATAACAATGCATGCACAAACCATGTGGCACATTCTTTACATAATCGTCGCTAAATGGTGGATTTTAAATTTATTTTTGAGCTGATGGATTGAGGGCAGATCGGTAAGTTCTTTAGGCAGGGAGTTCCAAACCAATGGTCCATGTATTCCAATACCATGCTGTCTAATGTTGGTGCGTACACTTCTTTGATGATAATTGTTTGCTGAGCGCGTATAATGATCATGTAGCTCAGAGTTTTTGCAGAACCAGTGGTCAAAATTTCCTGTGTTTTGGTTTGAGTGAATTCTGTACATAAATAGCTCCACTTGCAGCTTGTTAATACACTCAAAAGGTAAAATTTTCAATTTTAGGAATAGAAGATGAGTGTTGGTTCTATAGGGTACATTACAGATGATTCGCAAAACTCGTTTCTGTAATGTTGTCAGGAAGGTCAAGTGGGTTCGGTATGTAGAAGCCCAAATGAGATTACAATAGGAAAAGTAAGGATATAATTAGAGAGTAATATTTTGTTTGACCTTGATCTAAATGCCACTGTAAATTGTTTTGATTTATAAAATGTAATTATTTTTACCCATCCAGTTATTGGCTGGAATGGGCCGTGATTCATTTTAAGACAATTCATCTGACATTGTACTTTGTTGCAAAATAGTGATAAACTAGCCTAAAAATTGGATGATAATTAGATAAGATGGACATTGTTCACTAAATAGGAGCTGAAGGTAATTGGTGAGCAAATGCAAGTGACATATTATGTTTCTATTCATCCTGATTGGTTTTGAACGTTCTCCTTATTGTTCTGTTATGTTAACAGATCTCCTACAGTGCTGGCTTGCTGTACGATGCTGTTCAACTGTGGGCGTCAGGCTTCAATAAATCTCTGGGTGAAAAAGGCTTGATCAAAAATGGGAAACATATTACTGATGAGATTAGGAATGTGAACTTTGAAGGTGAAATTAATTGCAGAATTAATTACTGAACTTCTCTTGTTGTTTGACAGTCAAAAGGGCCGTCATGTTAATTCAGCTGAAATCAAATTTAAACATAATCAAGATAGGAAGTAAGTTTATTGTAAGCACAATGTGAACTGGATGAAGATGGAGGAAGCTTTTGATTCGATATGATGGTTCAGTGTGTTTTCTTTTGAAGGCATGACCGGACCAGTGAATCTGACATCGGACAACCAGCGGTTCATGGACTTTGATATCAGAGTAATACAGAATGGCACCTTTGTGACTGTTGGTGATTATAAAACGAATGCAACGATTTTGACAGTGGATCAAGGGAACCTCGAAAAGATCATCTGGCCTGGTGGACAAGATAAAATGCCAGGCAGAATACCAGTGAAAGAACGTTAGACCACACCTATATCTCTTTTACTCTCTCTTAATCTAACCACTGAGTGACTTTGGAGATTTTTCAGATGGTTACTGTTATGTTTCATATAGATATATAAAATTCTCCAAACAAGCAACTGTTTGCTTGATATTCGAGCTGTTGCTTGTCGTTTGAGAATTGTTAAATTGCCAGAGATTTCCTACATTGTACATGTCAGAGTTTGTTCATGGAAGCTTCTTGCCCATTCTTATCTGCACCTAACTCTATTGCTGTTGACTACCGGAAGGATTCTAAGTTGCTTTTCTAGACTTGACATTGAGTGATACTTTAAAAAAGAAGCAGACAAGAATTACATTTTCAGGGTTGATTGAAATTAAATGGGAATTAGAATTGAGAATGAAAGAGTGGTACTTGGAAGACCTCCATGTTAGGTGCTCACAAGGGACCAGCAGCTGTAACAAATTTTTTCCTGCTATGTAAAAGTAAACATTAGCTGGGTTTTTCATGCAATGTTTCTACATTCTGTTCTGTGTGTCATTTGTCATTGCAAGTCTTGCTGTATGTGTCCGTTCATTATGTCATTGCGTGTTTTATTGCATGTGTCATTACATATCTGCTTGCTTGCCTCGTGGATGTTTTGTTGCATGAGTCAGTTCATGTGAGGGTGTTTGGGTCAACGTTGTATCAGTGCATGTCAGGGTGTTTGGGTTAAGGTTCTGTTGCATGTATCAGTGCATGTGATGATGTTTGGGTTAGGGTTCTGTTGCATGTATCAGTGCATGTCAGGGTGTTTGGGTTAAGGTTCTGTTGCATGTATCAGTGCATGTGAGGATGTTTGGGTTAGGGTTCTGTTGCATGTGTCAGTGCATGTTAGGATGTTTGGGTTAAGGTTCTGTTGCATGTATCAGTGCATGTGAGGATGTTTGGGTTAGGGTTCTGTTGCATGTGTCAGTGCATGTTAGGATGTTTGGGTTAGGGTTCTGTTGCATGTATCAGTGCATGTGAGGATGTTTGGGTTAAGGCTCTGTTGCATGTGTCAGTGCATGTCAGTGTATTTGGGTTAGGGTTCTGTTGCATGTGTCAGTGCATGTCAGTGTGTTTGGGTTAGGGTTCTGTTGCATGTGTCAGTGCATGTCAGTGTGTTTGGGTTAGGGTTCTGTTGCATGTGTCAGTGCATGTGAGGATGTTGGGTTGTGGATATAAAGATGAACACATAGAGACCTCTGATTGTCTTGTAGCTAAGGACGAAACGGAGTTTATTATAATTGTCACTGGAAGTTCGTTTGGAGGCCTTCTGATTCTGGTCATCTTGACAGTCCTCATCATCAGGTAAGAGGTCTCAATGAAACGCTCTTAGTGTACAGGTTAGTGGAGCGCTGTTGGATTGTTAGAATACAGTCACTGTTTGTGTATTCCTTTGAGATAGTCAGAATGTCCAATATAAAAACAAGATTGCTAGTCTGGACTCACATCACATAGTCCGTCCAGCCAGCCAGCTTCCTAAAGCTGAATTAGGCCTACTAACTGTCAGAACTGTTATTAGATATGGGTTGTACCTGAGAGAGATGAGTGACCAAGACAGACGGAATTACAGCAATGACCAACTTGTCACTGACTTAATGACTGGATTTCTTACTCAGTGGTGCAAAGCAAATCCGAAATTCACTGAGCCAGTCATAACAGTCATATAAGAATCAAGGCAAAGTTGAAACCAACGTGGGAGCAAGGAAGCAAGGTATCTTCTGGCAGAGCGAAGTTGGAGGAGAAAGATAGGTTCATGGGAAAGCTTGGCAGACTCATAGACATTTTAACCTGTAAGTGTGACATCAAGAGTTGCACTGATGTGAGTTGCAGTTTTCCCTGTGTTGGTGGAGTGCACATATTTTGTGACTGCATGCAGTAGAGAGAAAAAGATTCCCGTCATTGAGTTAGCTTTCATCGAGGGTGAAAGAGAAAAAGTTGGATACATTGGATCTCATCAGGTAGGGCCAGTTGACCTTCAGGAGACAAGAAAACAATAGTTACAGAAGGAAAGACAAGTAAAAGGATGGATGAAAATGGAGTATGAAGAGGAGAAGATGACAGAGAGATCCATGTTTTATGTGCAGCAGAAAGAGTTTTGAAGAAAATATGAAAGAATCGGTGAGGAACAATTGTAGTGATGAAGACAAAAAAACTTTACAAGGTGAAGGTGTGGTCTTTGATGATTTTGCGAAAACTAGGAAAAGAGCTACGAGATAACCAATATAGTCTTAGCCATTCTAAGAAACCACACCAAGTTGAAATAGACAGTGGAGATTGCTACTGCTGCCTTGATTGATTACTCACTTTGACACTACTTTGGTGATTGATCACAACAAGGAGGAGAGAGTTCAGGAGAGAGTTATGAGGGAACTTGATGCAAAGTTTGAAGACAGAATTCAGCATAATAGCCTCAGTTTATTTGCTTTGATGGATATAAACATGAAACCATTTCAAGGTCGCGCTGACTAAAGAACTTGAGGATGATTGTCAAGTTCGGCGTTGGGGTGTATTGTTAGGCGGTTTCAATGTAAATAGAAATCACAACTGGACACAGGGACCCAGGCATCCTATTTGCCAGCTACAACTGAATCAAGGAACAAAGAGAAGAGGTGAAAACGATTGTCATACCTACAATGATGAGGTCTGGCATAGTTCTAGTGAGTGTGTGCTCCAAGAAATGTTGTGCAGTGACGAGGAACAGGAAAGAAGAGAAGCAGTGGAGAAGATAATGATGATCAGAAATGAAGGAGATGACATGGCTTGGAATTAGGCGGGTGAGACTAAGGAGAGCCCCAGACATCAACCCTGAAGCAATTACAATCTCGCAACTGATTGACTTGAGCTATAGGGTTTGTGAACCCCTCGTACCTGCTCTCTATGGCAACAACAGCGATCAAGGTGAATTAAAGCAATCAAATGGTTGCCTTAAATCCAGACTGGCCATCGCACGCACGGTCTTTGGAAAGGTTTGTGAAAATGACAACCAAGGCTGCTTGCCATGCGTACAGCGATGAGAGGAGGACTCACTACATCAGAGGTCAAATGGTCAGCAGAGAGGTCATAGGTCGAAACAGAAGCAAGCAGGACATGATGCCTTTGGTTTATTTAGCACAATTCCTTTAATTTGACTTCATAAATGGCATTTGATATGACACTGTGTAACTCTAGATTTTCTTCAGTTCTGTTGTACGTTTAAATCAATTGTATGTAATTATAACTAATTTCAACTGTAAATTGAAGTAGCTAGCTATTAAAACAACTAATTTGCGTATTTTCCACGATAATTCAAGTGCAAATTGAAGTAGCTAAATCCCATTGCAGACAAATTTCATACTTATATTTCGTCTTTTCACATGAAAATGTACTATTTTATTCCTAAGGCCTTTTTATATATTTTTAAATATTGACCTTTAAAAAATTGACACACCCTAGTGGAGCAGAGGAGCAGAGAGGGATGGGAAGGAGGAACCCTTGTTTTGGCAATGACGGATTTCTTATACTTTTATATTGGGGGATGGGGGAATTCTATGACATGATGCGTGTGGTGTCACGATGCATGTGGTCTTCATGTAAATCAGCCAGGAAGTGATATCAGCCGTTGTCGCTTCTACACCTGCCAACAGCAGCTGAGATCTTTCGCATGAAATTTGATGAGTGTTCATGTAATACAGACAGAAGACTTCTGATTAACTAACTATCAGACTGCTCAAAGAGTAATTTGTTTCATTGTCAAACGGATGGTAATCATTGCCCAGTCGAGTCAACTACTTGTTTCAGGGGCGGATCCAGGGGCCAATCCGGCCATGGCCCCCATTTAGAAATTTCTTTCATTTTGAACAGCTATTCTGGCTCGAAAAGTTGACGTGACCCCCCATGAGTAGTTCCGCAGGACCCTCCCCACGCCCACGAGGTCCGTACGACTAAAAAGAAGTCATCAACTATTTTGGCGGATTGGCCCTCCTTCGAAAATTTCTGTATCCGCCCTCGACTTGATTTTAATAACTTAACTAGATTCAATCAACTGACCATCCGCACCTTTTGCAATCTATGCACAAGCCTTGGCTCGTTCTAGGCTTCAACATCAGCCTTCAGCAAATCGTATCCTGATTGCTTTTCGAATTTCTCTCATTGACTCCGATTCGATGAACACATTCCACAACTGTCTGCATGCTTGAAATCTTCAGTATCATCCTGGAACCGAACCTGGTGATGGGCTGGTGTTGATGACTTTGCAAGTTTGCATGCTTACTTAAGATTGGTTTATTCATTCTTTCATTTCGAGAATTTATATAACCCCTCTTGGCGAGATTTGCTCAGAGGCGCTCCCAGTCTGCCACAGCTAACAAGTAATCATAATCGTAATCTCCAAATTTCTAAAGCATCTAAGGCACTACTTTAAAACCAAGTGCGACGCACCAGCTTATTCACGAGGGCTTCGTTGAGTCAAAAGGTTGTCCGTAAGAATAGTCCATGGTGGTTTGGGTCGAATAGGACTTGAGCGACTTATAGAAGGTGGGGGAGTTTAGCCTGAGCATCAATCGCAAGGCTAATGGGAGGTCATTCCAGATGGTGGAACCCACGATTGAAAAGGCTTGGTGCTGTCTGATAGAAGTGCGAGCTTGCAGAACCAAAAGCTCCTGCGATGCCGAAGAGTGAAGAGCTCGACGGCTGCGTGGTCAGAGAGAGGTCATCAAAGATCAGACAAGTATGGTGGAGCAAATATGATGACGAAGTTCCTCTGAATAAGCTTTATTTTCTGCATCAGATGACTTGGCATTCATGGTTTGTTGAAGAGATTAGAGAAAACAACTGCAAAGTAGGTTGCTGTCGATTAGCTGAGATGTTTCATTGTATAATGCCCAGCTGTGCATCAAAGTGTAACATGAGGGAAGTCTGATCACTTAGGTTTGGATGTTGTTGTTGAATTACAGGAAGATGAAGTTTGAGGTGGAGCTGAAGGCAGTCAGCCAGTATTTCATTAAGTGGGCTGACATCAATGTCTTCATCCATCCAAGAAAAGCAAGGCAGGTCAGTCTTCATATGTTTCGGAACCTGATCCAGGCTCTTCTTTCTACTGTTTTTCATGAGCATCGCTAATTATGGTTCAAGTTAAAATTATTTACGACTGGATTAAATTATTTATAGCATTGTAAAATTCATTTTATCATCGTCATCATCAGTTTCACAACAGAAGTGGTTGCTAACAGGACAAATGGTGAGAGAGAGAGGGAGAGAGAGAGAGAGAGAGAGAGAGAGAGAGAGAGAGAGAGAGAGAGAGAGAGAGAGAGAGAGAGAGAGACGGACAGACAGTGATGGGTCAGAATAAATTACTTCAATTTCCAGCAATTATTTGTCAAATCCACAATGTTTGTCAGTGTATGTTCTATCCTCACTTGTTTATCCAGCGCAGTCGTGATCTTCCCTTGCTTCTCTTACTTTCGAATCTTGCATGCAATGTAGTGCAGACTGTGCTGTATGCTGAGTTTGGTCAGCTGGCATTCTTCTTTCCACTTGCGTAACCAAGAGAGTATTCACTGAATAACTTCCTCTCACAGAATTGTTTGGATATCGTATTATTATTATTAACTATCATAACATAACATAACATAACATGGGTTTTAAGTGGTTCAGAAGACACTGGGTCTGTGTTAGAACCACTGCAAATTAACCTGGAACATCTAGTAGCCCAATTTTCCTAGTTTCCTTTTAAATGCTGAGACCGTGTCCACCGACACAGTGCTGTCATCCAAGCCGTTCCACATGTCTACAACTCTAGCACTAAAGAATTTCTGTCCCAATGTTCCTCTTGGCTTCTTAAACAATTTGTACCTATGACCCCGAGTTGCTTTGTTTGGTGCTAATTCAAAGAATTTCTCCCAACCTAGTGCTTCCTTTCCAGTAATGATCTTATATGCTTCAATTAGGTCTCCCCTGCTTCTCCGTCTCTCCAGTGTTGTTAGCCCACACCTCTCCAACCTCTCTTCATAGCTCAAATCTTTGTAGCCCCAAATCATCTTCGTAGCTCTTCTTTGCACTTTCTCCAATTTTTCAATGTCCTGTTTCAGGTATGGGTTCCATGCCTGAATGCAGTATTCCAACTGTGGCCTAACCAGTGATTTATACAACCTCAGTAACGTGTCCTTGTCTCTAGTAACTATTGTCCTTTTTATCATGCCTAATGTTGAATTTGCCTTTTTTGATGCTTCCGCACATTGCCTTGAGGGTTTTGCACTCTTGTGCATAATCACTCCTAAGTCCCTTTCTTCCTCGCTAACCCTCAGTACCTTACCTCCCATTTCATATGCAAACTCCTGGTTTCTTTTCCCCATATGCATCACTGAACACTTTTCCAAATTAAAGAGCATTTGCCAGTCCTGCGACCATCTAAACATTCTTCGTAGATCTTCCTGTAGTATCTCTGCTTCTTCTTCATTACCCACTGCTCTACATAGTTTTGTGTCATCCGCAAACTTAGAAATTTTCGATAGAACCCCATCATCTATGTCATTGATGAAAAGTACAAACAACAGTGGCCCCAACACTGATCCTTGTGGCACTCCACTTAGCACTGCTGCCCACCTAGAATGTTTATTGCCTATTCCCACCTTTTGTCTTCTATCTGAAAGCCAGTTTTGAATCCACTTGAGTACCTGCCCACTAATCCCACATGCTTGCAACTTTTTAATTAGTCTTTTATGGGGTACTTTATCAAATGCCTTTGCAAAGTCTAGGTAAATCACATCCACTGGTTTTCCCTCATCTATCTTCTCAAAGACCTCCTCAAAGAATTCCAACAGATTTGTCAAACACGAACGTCCCTTAGTAAACCCATGCTGACTACCTTTTATAATATCATGTTCCTCCATGTGCTTAACTATGTTATCCTTAACAATTCTCTCCATGACCTTACACGCCACACTGGTTAGACTGACTGGTCTGTAGTTACTTGGTTCACTTCTGTTTCCCTTTTTAAACAATGGCACTATAAGGGCGTCCCTCCATTCTTGTGGAACCTCACCGCTCTGTATCGATTTATTGAAGATCTGTGCCAATGTCTCTCCAATTTCTTCCCTCACTTCATGTAAGAATTTAGGATGTAATTCATCGTTTCCAGGACTCTTGTCTGTTTTTAATCTTTTCAGTTGTTCCACCACATTTTCCCTAGTAAACATTATTTGTGTCAATCTTCCACCGCCATTGTCCAGAAATGCTCGGCTAGGCTCAGGAATGTTCCCTAAGTCCTCCAAAGTAAACACTGAGCTGAAAAATTTATTCAGTACTTCAGTAGCTTCCGTGTCGTCCACAACAACTTCTCTACCGTCCTCTTCCTTTTTTATTGGCCCTACTCTGTCTTTCCTTTTCTGCTTGCTTCTAACATAATTGTAGAAACTCTTGCTGTCCTCTTTTACATTTCTCGACAACTTCTGCTCAAAGATTTTTAGTGCTTCCTTATTTGCTTTATTGCAGATGTTTCTTTTCTTCACATAGTTCATCTTCAATTCCTCGAGTCTTGCTACACTATCACACTCGAGTACATTCTTTGTTTCCTTCTTCAAATTCTGATAATTCTTCCAAGCTTTATTCTTTGCCCTTCTCTTTTTTTGTACCTCACGTGTTACCCACGGCCTCCTCTTGTTGGTTCTTTTGCGCTTCGGTATATTTTCGTCAATAATCTCTCTCATGACTTCATTAAACTTCTTCCAAGCTTCGTTCGCTCCCATTCCACTCACTGCACTTTCTAGTTCCTTTTCCTTCAGCCTGTTCCTCACTAATTCATAGTCTGCTTTAAAGAAATTGGGTTTGCTCATATAGGCTTTCACTTCCTGAGACTGCTGTACATATAGTTCCCATCTTACAACCTGATGGTCACTAGTGTTAAAATGCTCCCCCACACTCACATTCTCTACCATATTTTCATCAGTCGTTATCACTAAGTCCAAAATGTTGTCTCCTCTTGTTGGCTCCATAACATGCTGTTGCATAAAGCAAGCATCAACAAAATCCAAGAACCTCCTATCTTTTTCTCTTTCCCCTTCCAATGTTTCCCAATCAATATGATAGTTGAAATCTCCCATTATCAAGGACGTTTCCTTATTATATCATCATTTAGAATTTTCTGTAGTATTAAAATCCCTGCAGTTTTCCATAGCCAGCTCATTTCTGTGGGACTGTAGTAAATTACTTGGGACGATATTAAATCATTTAGGGTTGGATTAGATCTTTGAGGGTCTAATTGGGTGACTTCGGACCTAACGACTAAATCCGCTTAGACCTGGTCAGATCGTTTGGTGATTTGTCAGTTTCTTTGGTCTATTGTCATTTGCCAGGAGAACATTAACCAGCATTCTGCTCCTGGCGGTTTGCACGGAATGGGAGGAGGAGGAGGAGCGAAGGACGAGATGAGATCATTTGAGACGTATGTCATCAATCAATGGACAGACGTCGGCTATTACCAGGTTATCAGGCACTACACTTTCACTCACAACAAAAGTGGCTGCTAACAGGACACATGGTGTGAGAGAGAGACAGACAGAGAGAGACAAACAGACAGACACACAGAAAGACAGACAGAGAGAGAGATTCAGACAGACAGCGACAGAGACAGACAGAAAGAGAGAGAAAGACAGGGAAGATAGAGACAGACAGATAGATAGAGAGAAAGACCGGGAAGATAGAGACAGACAGATATGTTACAAATACTGACCGACGGTTGGAAGAACGAATCTAACGGATGCATTGAGAGAGGGCGTAGAAAGCGAGTTAAAGAGGCAAAGAGGTAGGCCTATGAGATGAGAGTAGAAGAGACTAGAGGAGAGGAGATTGTATTGCAATGTATCTATGCATTTATGTAGCGCCTCTTGAAGAATGACTATTCGGAGGCGCTCTCAGCACGAAAAACGGAGATAATAGGAGTGGAGTGGACGAATAGATGGACTGGTGGATGATTAGTGTTTTTGGTTGTATATGAGTTCATGTTTTCTTTGTTTGACTCTAAAGGACAAAAAGATCGTAATGAAGCTGATGAGGAATCAACAGGTGGATACAAAGGACAGGAAAATACTGGCAGAGGTTGTCCAAGTAAGTCTGATCTTAAAATCGCTTCCATTGCTTTGCATTTGTTTCATTCATTGGTAGAATGAGCAAGATCATAAACCATTGCCTAAGTTTCAGAATTCTTATCTCCCCTAGGGATACAGTCATTAATTAATATTGCTTTTACCAGGTACTTTGTCACACACGAATTATGTAGTTGTGTGCGTGCGTGTATGTTTGTGTTTGTGTGTTAGTGTGAGCAAGCGATTTGTCAGTGTACGAAGAATTTTGTGTTGATTTACTGTAGATTAAGAAGCTGCATCATGACAACCTCAACCCATTCATTGGTGTCTGCGTTGAGTTGCCGAACGTCTGCATCTGTATGGCCTACTGCCCCAAGGGTAGCCTCTGGGATGTCGTCTCCAACCACACCATACCTATGACGTGGGACTTTCGCATGGCAATTGCCTTAGACGTTGCCAGGGTATGACTTACTATCGAATTGCCTTAGACATTGCCAAGGTATGACTTACTATCCAGATACCTTAAACATTGCCAAGGTATGATTTATCAGTTGCCTTAGACATTGCCAAGTCATGACACTCTGTCCAATTGCCTTAGACTCTAAGGCATATGGACAGTAAGTCATGCCTTGGCCATGTTCTAAGGCAACTGAGCCGTAAATCATACCATAGCAATGTGCAAATGTCTAAGGCAATTGAACTGTAAATTATCATACCTCGGAAATATCTAAGGCTTAGACGTTGCTAAGGTATGATTTACAGTTCAATTGCCTTACACATTACCAAGATGCTCAATTCTTGCCTCGGCTCCTAAGACGTGCGAGCTTGATCCTGCACCTACATTCCTTGTGCAGGAACTGATTGACGATTTCCTGCCTTTCCTCACGATCCTATGCAACCGATCCATCAGTGAGGCATGTTTACCTGCTTCACAGAAACGATCAATTCTTCTGCCTGTATTGAAGCGAGATGGTTTAGATGTTAGCGATCCTGTTAACTATCGTCCAATTGCAAATGTAACTTTTCTCTCTAAACTTCTAGAGCGCATTGTTGCTAACCAGTTGATTGCATATTTAGATGTTAATGAACTGATCCCTTCTCAGCAGTCTGGTTTCCGGAGGAACCACTCCACAGAGACCCTTTTGCTACGACTTCTTTCTGACCTGTACTCCGCTATGGACCATGGTCAGGTTACGCTCTTGGCTCTTTTTGATGTTTCTTCTGCATTTGATTCTGTGGACCACTCCATCCTCCTGGAACGTCTTTCTACATCCTTTGGGCTGGTTGGACAGCCTCTAGAATGGTTGCGTTCCTTCCTCTCTGACCGCTCAAACTGTGTGGTTGTTGGATCCTCTAGGTCCCTCTGGGTTCCTGCTCCTCTTGGTGTTCCTCAGGGCTCTGTACTTGGCCCCTTATTATACCTTCTCTACACGGCTGATCTTTGTCCTCTACTTGAGTTCCGGGGTCTCCTCCACCAAATCTTTGCTGATGACACTCAAGCCTACATACATTCTAACCCATTGGATTCAGTTAGCACTGTGCGCCTAATGTGTCTGACTGTTGACGTCCTTTCCTCTTGGATGGCGTCAAATCGGCTTCTCCTAAATCCCAGTAAGACTCAATTCATTTGGCTGGGTGGCCGTCGGCAACTTGAGAAGATCGATTTGCCTCTGCTAGCCCAAATCTTTCCTGACATTAGTTTCTCTTCCACGGTTCGTGACCTGCCATGGGTGTTACCCTTGACTGTGAACTCAGTCTCAGCCAGCATGTCAATCTTGTTGCTCGAAGCTGTTACTACCAGCTTCGTCAACTTCGAGTGATTGCACGCTCTCTCTCTCATGATGCGCTGGTAGTTCTTGTTCATGCCTTCGTAACTAGTCGAATCGACCATTGTTGCTCAATCCTTGTTGGCCTCCCCCTTGGGGTTCTGGGTCGGTTAGATCGGGTTCTGCGCTCTGCTGCCCGGCTCATTGGACGAATCCCTAAATTTTCCTCTGTTTCTACCTACATGCGTGATGTGCTGCATTCGTTGCCAATAGCCCAACGCATCCATTATCGAATTGCTGCCCTGGTCTCACGTTGTATCCTTGGTTGCGCTCCATCCTACCTGCGCATTCTTTGTCGCCCAGTCTCTGACATTGAAGCGCGTCGGGCCCTTCGCTCTGCTGCGAAGGGACAACTGCTTGTTCCACGGGCTCGCTTGGCTACCAGACAGTGTCGAGCCTTCTCGGTTGTGGGGCCGTCAATCTGGAATGACCTCCCCCCTAACCTCCATCTCCTCCACCTGACCAGTCAATCCTTATTCCTTAAGTCCCTTAAGTCTTTTTTCTTTTGCCGTGGCTGGGCTGGGAGCGCCTCTGAGTAGTTTCTTGAAGGGGCGCTATATAAATGCTAATAATGAATGAATGAATAATGAATTGCCACACTCGTGTCTAACGCCCTAGTAATGCATCTGGTTGTTTTTGTTAAATTTTTTTGTTAGGTTTTGATTGGGTATGGGGGGATGGATGCTCGCTCCCTGGAAAATTGAAACCTATTTTTTGAATACTACTTTTCAAATGGTTTTAGCTAATTTTTTCGTTCTGAAGCATTGATGAAATACAAAGTGAAACTGAGAAATTTGCATTCATTCCTTATGAAAATACCAAATTTGTCATGTCCTTAACTTCCTGCTTTGCGTTTTCAAGCTCCTGCTAAAAGAATTAACCGTGGTCATTGTGTTTTTGCCCCTTCTGAAAAGATATCTGCGTACGCCTTTTCGTTATGGTCACTTATTCTGGTGTTGAGGTCAATGAAACTTATAAATGGTTTCTTATTGAGCAGCTGACGCAGAAACCGTTTGGCTGTGGACATTAATTTTGATAAACTGTGAGATATGTTGTTGCTACATTGGCTGAATAGGGCATGGAGTACTTGCATAAGTCACCAATTGGGTCGCACGGTCATCTGACAAGCACGAACTGCATGATCGACGGTCGATGGACTTGTAAGATAACTGACTATGGATTGAGCTACTTTCGACGAGGCTACCTGCTGTCAAAGTCAGCGACAGTCGACACAAATGAAGACGACCAGGGTAAGTGCATCGAATTGCTCGACGACTCACCTATGTATAATTATAGATATAGATGCTAAATGAATCCACGCAACTGATATTGTTTGCTTCTGCTCTGAATGGTGTTGCTTAGCTAGCCAATTGCAGTTCACTATTTATGACAGATGAACGGATGTGATGTGCTAGATGTCAGTTGTGCCTCAAACAGAGCTGACATGAAATAGCACTGTGGCTGGTGATGACATTGATGGGGGGTGATAATGATAATGATAATGATGTTGATGATGATGACGACGGTGATGATGATGATGATCATGATCATGATCATGATGATGATGATCATGATCATGATCATGATGATGACGACGGTGATGATGATGATGATGATGATGATGATGATGATGATGATGATGATGATGATGATGATGATGATGATGATGATGATGATGATGATGATGATGATGATGATGATGATGATGATGATGACTCTTGAAGAGTAGATTATGTGGTCAGGTGACTGGATGCTATGTCATCATCTAACACTTTAATTCAGTCCTTCAAGGAAGAGTTAGCGAATTATAGAAATTGATCTTGAAAGAGATTTCCCTCTGTACTCGTAGCAATGCCATGATAGCCACGTCAACACCGCTCTGTTCTAGTTTAGTCTTTGCATCTCACCTTCTGGTTTATGTGTGTTCTTGTGTAATATGCAGTGTATAGTTTGTCAATTTGTTTACGTGCTCACAGTTTACACGATCTGGGACCATGTCATCCTTTGATGTCTTCTCGTTGTGTACACACTGTGAAGTGTGCATGCATGAAGTAATAATAATAATAATAATAATAATAATATTTTTTCTTTAATTCAACGCCTGCAAACGCACTGCGCTTTACATTTACAGGTTATGCAGTAATCTTAATTAAACTTAACTACTAACTGAACAGACAGCTTTGTAATTACACGGCGCCCCACAAGTCATTAGGTTTAGACACTAGAGTGTTTGTTGTGCATTGTAGTCTATCTGTGGACAGCGCCTGAGCTGCTGCGTGAGTCTTTCTACCAACGTCCGTTGAATGGGACACGAAGTGGAGATGTCTATTCCTACGGCATCATCATCCAGGAGATCTGCTACCAACAGAAACCGTTTGGCTTCTGCTTCTTCACCCTTGGAGCATATGGTCAGTCCTTCCTTTTTCCTTTGCCCATCGCCTCCGCTGATAAGATCCTGTAAAATGCTTTCTTTAAACTGTTTAATGTTCAATTTACTTGAATACTAACACGTTGCTGTGCAAATACATTGGCTGATCAAGCTGCACAATTTCTGTGGAACTTGTCTTTTAAGCTGCTGCAGCTTGCTGCTCTTCAGCTCGAATTTGACCCATGCACTGAAATCTGTGTGTTGTGTAGGGATTTTGAGCGAAGTGATATCGGGCCACACTCCCCCATTTCGTCCAATGGAACCAGATGACAAGGCGGAGATGACTGGTGACACAGAGAAGTTCTCACCCAAGTGGAAGATTCTGATGGATATCTGCTGGGCTGAGGACCCGAGGCAAAGACCGACGTTCACACAGATACTCAAGCAACTGTTGGTCATCCACGAAAGAAGGTATAGTGTCGACCGCGATAAAGCAGAATAACCAGCTATTCTGAACTTTGGATGGAGGGCAATATCAAATGCAATTGTTATTGTTTTCCTAAACAGTCCGTTGTAAATCGCGTGTTCGAGAATTCCTTCTGTTGAACCAAACTGATCATCGCATTGGCATGGGTGTTTCATGTAATTGCAGCAGAGGATCATTTGCCGTTGATTAGCAGATGATTAGCTATCAATTACCACTAGCAGCTGAGCATTATTTTGACCCATAATGGTTTCTAAGGAGGTCCCCAGATGGGCTCTATGTGGGTCCCAGATGGTTTCTATTTCTGCATGGCTGGCAGAGCATTGATGCTGGCAAGGAAGGTCAGTTGGCCTTAAAACTGTTGCCACTGTGAAGGACGCATTTTTCATAAATTCCTTCAAAGCTATTTGCAGTGTAATGGAATCTCTGACTCTAGCTTTGTGCTTCTCTCATTTCACATGAGGTTTTGTTGGTCATGATTTAGGTAACACTGTTATCATAGCTCGAGGGTTCGCGTACCCTAAAATAGAATACGTTAAATAGGTACGTACCTTTCAAAAAATACAATACGTTTATGGTACGACACGAAAATTTTGTTTATGGCTTACTCGGTGATCCATAGCCTACATGTACATGCAGTCAACAGTATGCGTCATTGAAATCGGTATTTCCGGTAGCGTACCGTAGCAGTAAATTTAATTTGATAAATTCTTTTATAATTACTTGAATGCAGCTGTTCAATCTTTTCCTTGGAGTTGGACTGTTAAGTGCTGCAGCAGAACTGAGCCGACTCACCTTGTCACCTTGTGCTGTCAACTCGTAGAGTTCTAGCGATCGACTTCACACACATTCTCCATTGTTCTCTGTTCGCAGACAAGTCCCTCAGTTCTTCCAAATTCATACCAGTTAAGTCGTGTATCTCATCCATCCATTTCATCCTTGGTCTGCCGAGTCTTCTCCTTCCCTCACCACAAGCCAGCATCATTTCCTTCTCCAAACCATCAGATCGCATTACATGTCCGAAGAATCTTAGCTTCAATCTTGTCGCAAATTGTTTTAACGACTCTTCGTTTTCCAATCCAATTTCCATTCTTATAGATTCGTTCGTTCTTTTCTCTGTCCAAGATATTCTCAACATCTTCCTCCAAATCCACATTTCGCAGGCGTTAATCTTTTTCTCCATATTCTTTGTCTTTGTCCATGTCTCGCAGCCATATAATATCGTTGGAAAGATTAGTGCTCTCACGAGCCTCTTCTTAGTATCTAAACTTACATGTTTGTCCTTCCATATCTTTTCCAGTCCAATCATTGCGGTTTTCCCTATCGCTATCCTTCGCTTTATTTCTGGATCACATTTTCCCTCTTTTTCGATCAGTGATCCTAAGAATGTGAAGCTTTTTACCACCTCTATTTCCTCTCCATCTATCTCAAAATTAACCCAATTTGCTGTTGTCATGACCTTTGTCTTGCTTATGTTGAAGTATAAGCCGGCTTTTTCACTTTCTCTCCTCACCCTTGTTATCAGTTCTACCAGATCAACTTTCTTTTTTGCCATTAAAGTTGTGTCGTCCGCATATCTAAGATTATTCAGTGTTTTCCCAGCGATTTTTACTCCCTCAGTTGCCCCTTCTAATTCCGCCTTTCTCATTATTCTTTCCGCATACAAATTAAAAAGGAATGGAGACAAGATGCATCCCTGCCTCACCCCTTTCTTGATTTTGAATTTGTCAGTGTCTCCATATTCAGTTCTTATCTCCGCCATCTGGTTTTCATACAATCCCTTTAGCAACAGTATCAGGTGTTTTGGTATTCCCATCTCCAGCAGGGTTTTCCACATTAAATCATGATTAATGCAATCGAATGCTTTACTATAGACTAGCTGACATTAATTAGTGCATTAAGTGCAATGTATGCTGGATAAACATAGACCTACAATATATCATTGCAGCAATTCACTACGCTGCATACTTGGCTGTGATTGTTTGCTTAAATTAAATTGAACATTCTTATAAATGAGCAATGACGAGGCTAACGTATTTTATTATTGTTTACGTACCCTAAATAAGGTACGTTAAAATACTTACGTACCTTTCACAAAATAGAATACGTATGGTACGCACCCTCGAGCTTTGACTGCTATCATGATGGCTAAGATATATCATAATAATGACATTTCATTGGACGGTCATAGCAGATGAGCCAACTGTTAGTGAGAAAGGGAAGTGTAGAGACAGAGAAAGATCTAGACAGAGAGGGAGGGAGGGAGGAAGGAAGGAAGAGGTCAATGGAGGTGGAGAGGGATAGGAAGAGAGAGAGAGCATGGGGAAAAGCTGAAGGTTTGTCTGAATGTGTTAGGCCAGTACGTGCAATCGACAACATGGTGAAGATGCTCGAGTCATACACGACACGACTGGAGAACATCGTCTATGAACGAAGTCAGTTGGTTGTCGATGAGAAGAAGAAGGCCGACTCGCTTCTCTACAACATTCTGCCCAAGTATTTATTCAGCTCAACACACTTTTTCTCATGTCCTTAAGTCACACATGTTTAGATCAATCAGATAACTCTCTGTAAACAACACTTTTGGCAGATGTTTGGAGGGTGCTATATAAATGACTTGTTACATTACATTACAAAGAAGTGAATCTTGTGTTGCCTAATATGCAGAAAACCAGACCCTGTTAGCTGTACTTTGAGTGTCATGTGAAATGACGAGTCCTCTTTGGGCTGCCTTCCTTTCTTCCAGTCTGCAGGTTCTAGCTTCACCATTAGACACAGTGTTCAAAGGAAGTTTATTTTAAATAGCTTGGCAGATTTAGTGATGATTGTGTTGAACTTTAAATTCTGTTTGAATTTGTTGGTATGTGATATATTTGTAGGTTTGTTGCTGAGCAGCTGAAGGAGGGCCATAAGGTTCTTCCCGAACAATTTGAAGCTGTTACGATTTACCTGTCAGACATAGTTGGGTTTACGCCTTTGGCAGCGGCTAGCACTCCAATTCAGGTAGATAGGGATTGAGATCCTTGGAAATATGGATGAATTCAAATGATTAGAAGAAGGGTGATGCAATGGGAAAGTTGTTTTCTTCTGGGTCTTGCTTTGCTTTCTGATTGTAATTGTACATATTTGTGTCATCCGCACTGTGTATGGATATGCGCTTGCGTATGTGTCGTGCATGTTTCTGCTTGTGTTGTAACAGAGCATTCCTTAAACGCCTCCTAAGCACCTTATCTTTGCTTACTGTTACTTGGATTGCAGAAAGTATTTAACTGAAGCACTCTGAAGTAAATTGCTTAATTCTAATATTGTGTTAATCGGCTGTTTTTGTAGGTAGTCAACATGCTCGGAATGCTGTACAACAGCTTTGATGAAATCATCGACAAGAATGACGTCTACAAGGTTTCTTTATTCATTTCTGGCTGTTGGATGGATTCTGTGTGTTTTTCTTTTCATATGTGTTTATATAGGCATACACTGTGTCCCGATGAAAAGTAGACCTCAACAAAATGTGTCATAATTCGGTCAAAGTTTGTAGCATTTACCTGAAATTTTAATAACTTCAACAGCAGTCATATTGCCACCAAATCCTAACGCCGTTTAGACATATTCTTGAGTTTGACAAGTTTATGAGCGTTTGTGATGCAGCGCTGAAAACAGGTAATTTCCAGGATACGAAAGCTGAAAGAAAGTGAAGTTCAGCTACAGCTGGTGTTCAAAATGTCCTCGTTTACGGACACACGACAACCTGCAGAGCTGTGGCCACTCAATAGTCCAGACCTCAATTTGGAGTGCATGTATTGGAAGAGCGGTTTTTTCGTTCCCGTATTCATGACATCGATAACCTGATTGATAGTGGCAGCTGTTTGACCGCGTGACCAACGACCCAGCCATCAAACAGTGGCGTCTACATTTACGGTCGTATGTCCGTTACAGTCTGCGAGCAAGGAGTACATTTTGAACACCAGCTGTAGCTGAATTTCACTTCCTTTCAGCTTTTGCATGTTGGAAATCACCATTTTTCGGCGCTACGTCCCAAACGCTCATAAAGATGACAAATACATACAGCGTATAAACACTGTGTCCTTGCGCCTTTGTAACGGCATGGCTGTTTTAAGGCGCATAGAAATCGTCATTGTGTTATATTCGTTGAATAAAAACCAGGTTGACAAGCTGCAACACGGTTACAGGATGAAATGAAATATAGTTAATAAAGTACGCCCTAGTGTTGATTAACTTATTGAGCAAACTCCTGTAGATATCCCTAGGTTTAAGGTTCTTATCGTCCTTTGCTGGTAATTCAAATTGTAAGCTCTCAGTCAAAGGCTGTAATGACGCTTGATGACTGGAGGACACAAGCTCCTTAGGACATGGAATGAATTCACGTTGACAGACGCCAGCTGTCTGAATTAACTCGCGTTGTTGCTTGCTCTCATACAATGATTATGGATGCTGTCTGTACATCTTTGTTTCTGTTCATCCCTTTGTGTAGTTGTATACATGTGTGTCTGCAATAGCTTCTTCTCCTCTTGGACACTTCAGTCCTTTGGTGCCAGTTACACTGCCCCCATTTAAATGCTCGGGCATATCCATTTGCTCCATTTGCTTTACAGTAGGTAGGCCAACGAATAGACTCTCAGGAACTTTGACAGCCTTGACTGCTAGCATCCTTCTCCCTCTTCAACTGTGCGAATCATTGTGAGTGAGCATACAGTTTTAGTGATTCTTTGGAAGTTGACACTGGACCAGATGATTTATTGTTGATGTCCCTTGACGGCGAACCTTGCTTATTCGACCCAGCCGTTCGCTTTAACTGAACAGTAGGGTAAGTGGGGCAAGTTGACAGGGTTAAGAATTTTTGGGCCCCTGATCATCTACGATGATGCCAACAAAGTTTTTTTATAACACTTACATTCTAGCACAAAATCAGGCATAAAAATTTATTCTAAGTTTGCAAATGAATTTAAAATTTTTCTGGAAGTCAACCAACTTGCCCCTATGCTGGGGCAAGTACTTGACCCTATGCTGGGGCAAGTTGGTTGCCTGCTTGGGGCAAGTTGGTTGACAATCTAGACATGCAATTTTCTATTTTCAATAGTGGAAAGTTACTGTGGCTGTTTCAGTTATAAAACATTCAGCATTAATAAAGACGTAAGATGAAATTATATCAGTAAATTTGCAAGGTATACAACATTGTAGTGTCCTTGGTTCTTCTAAGTCTCAACAAAAGTCGCAAACTACATAGATTTGTGTTAGTTAAAAAATCAGTCTTGATAAAGATTATAGATAAATTTCTTCAATAAAAAGGCAATTCTAAAAAAATGCAGTGTCCTTTGTTCTTAGAAGTATCAACAAAAGTCAAAAATAAAGCTTCCACGTCTTTCGTAGGCTGATCACGCTTCATGCCACCAGGTTTGGCACTGGTCGCATTCCGCCAACTTGCCCCCGCCATCTTGCCCCCACAGAGGCACTCAACAAAACCTGGGAGCTACGATTTGTGCAGTGTGATTTGGAAACAAAATACATCAGTGACAACTCAAAATAAATGCTTAACAAAACAACCCATTTCCCAATTTTTTGTTTCATGGGGATTAAGATGAATGTTATTTTATAACAGCGAAATGTGTTAAGAGGTAAGATAGGAAAACTTACTTTCAAGAAAAAACCGGCAATCGAAGGACCTTAGTACGTTGTCGCCATTCCCCAAAAGGACGAGCTTGTTTTCTTCTTTACTACCTATCCAGTGATGGGGAAAATACTTTTAAAAAGTATTTTGAGTATAAGTAAAAATACTTGGTCACAAAAGTATTTAAAATACAAGTAAAAATACTTTTTTACAAAAGTATTTAAAATACAAGTATAAAATACTTGACTTCGAAAAGTATTTAAAATACTAAGTACAAAATACTCACTGCCAAACTATATAACAATTAAGGAAGTCATATTAGGCCTACATTGCGACAAAAAATACATAGAATTTTGAACACAAACATTTTCTTCAGCATTCAGTTCAGCATTCTTTGTGTCCATGTCTAATGTGTCTCATGGAATTAATTAGCCCATGGCATCATAACTGTCATCTTAAACACTTGAAGGGCCACCGAGCAGTATGGTGACTTCCGACTTCTGGCTCATATCCTGCTTTCCAGTGATGTAGTCGAGTCCACCTGAGCTTAGTCTGAGTCATGCCCGAGTCCATCTAAACTGAGTCCGAGTTGAGTCTGGGTCTAAAGGTGTCCGAGTCTAGGACGCTAGAGATGGGGATCCAAGTTCGAGTCAGAATCCATTAACATCAAGATCCACAGAAACACTCAATTTAATGGCATATAAAAATATCGATAGCTCACTACCTATGGAGAAAGAATGGTCAATGTAATTTATCCAAACTGAACTTTAAAAACATTAAATTAGATAAAGTTTTGTTCATAAATCTGACCAAAAGAGATGGATAAAAGTTGTTCAACTGCTGAACACAGGTTCAACATACATACCTTATAAAATCTGCTATGTTGAGACGTCCTATCACAATTCTGCCCATCGGCAAAAACCTTTAGGGTACTTTTTAAAGTAAGTCTTTGAAATCTGTGGTATGGGAATGGGCCGAATGGCCTATCCCTCGTGATATTAATACAATAGACTGCACCAGCACAGGTCAACTTAGTGTTATAGGTGTCTTCCTGTATGCTGTAATTCGTCAAGAAGTGTGTAGTCTGTGATCCATTAATGGAAATCAATGTAATGAAACTCGGCACCCCGTTCCAAGGTCAGAGAAGTTCCAATTGATACCAGCCAATAGACACGTCTATATTGCCTTCCTCATTTGTCCTATTCATAAACATCTAGATTGTTAAATCTAGCATTTGTCCTATTCTATCAGCGTAGACAAGTCCATTGTGGTGCCAAACATCAAACTGATTTCGAACATAATTATTATAATATTATGCATGTCATTGATGCGTCCTAGGCATTATGTATAGACTCGGTATACTCTTCCCATACACCATATACCATACATCAAATACACCTGTAATTAACATTCCTCACCCTGTTGTCAGCGGTGCCCAGTCATCCCTAACAATGACTAATCAATGTCAGCCTGTTTTACTGTATTGTGTGACTTAAACCTCCTGTACAAGGATTCCTTTGTTTGTGTAATGAAGCAGCCTAGTGCATGAGAATGCAATATTGCATAGCTAATTGCAGCTGGTGAGATTTAAAAGTATTTTGAAAAAGTATTTTGACATAATCATATTTTTAAGTACAAAATACTATCAAAAAAGTATTTTAAGTAAAAGTAAAAATACTTGATCACAAAAGTATTTAAAATACAAGTACAAAATACTTAGATTGTATTTAAAATACTATTTTAAATACTAGTATTTTAAATACTTCCCATCACTGTACCTATCCTGTTAGACTGCTTTCCTGTCACGCATTATAATTTTATAGCGCAACAATCATCTTGCCCCGCCGTCAACTTGCCCCCACTTCCCCTAGCCTAATTTGAATCTTGCAGTGATGTGTGTTGAATAGGTGGAGACTATTGGTGATGCATACGTTGTCGCAAGTGGCCTTCCAATACGCAATGGTAATGCGCACGTTGTAGAGATAGCAATGTTTGCGCTAGACATCCTTAGCTTTATCCTTGGATTCCAGATTCCACACATGCCGCGCAGGCCACTGGAAATTCGCATCGGACTGCACACAGGTCTGCAGCTATGTCTGTCTAAATTTCTGTCTATCTGAGTGTCTGTATCTATGTATTATAATATATCTTTTCCAAGCTCTCCCTCTTCCTTCCCTCTTCCTCTCTCTTCCCCTCTCTCTCTCCCTCTGCCCCTCTCTCTGTCTCTGTCTTTGTTTGTCTGTCTGTCTGTTCTCTCTCTTTCTCTCTTGTCTGTCTGTCTCTGTCTCTCCCTGTCTGTCTGTCTGTCTGTCTGTCTGTCTGTCTGTCTGTCTGTCTGTCTCTCTCTCTCTCTCTCTCTCTCTCTCTCTCTCTCTCTCTCTCTCTCTCTCTCTCTCTCTCTCTCTCTCTCTCTCTCTCTCTCTGTATCTCCTCTCTCTCTTTCTCTCTGTCTCTGTCTATCTGTCTCGCTTCTCTCTCTGTCTGTCTCTGCCTGTCTCTGTCTATCTGTCTCGCTTCTCTCTCTGTCTGTCTCTGCCTGTCTCTCTGTGTTTGTCTGTCTGTCTCTACCTGTCTGTCTGTCTCCCTCTCTCACATCCCTCTCTATCTCTCAATCTCTATGCCTGTCTCTTTTTCCACTAAATGACTTGAAATCTGTTTTCAGTCCATCATTCTTTTGTCCTGGGCACGACGACGTTAAACTGCGTCCATCCTCCGCCACAGGGAACCAACCCTGTGCCGGTCCTAAGCCCGGACAAAGGAGGAAGGTTTGCCAGATGCAGGGGCGGAGACCTAGGGGGGGACGGGGGGATGGTCTCCCCAATGGAGGTGTTGGGGGGAACGGCCCATGCATTTGTTACCCCCAATCGTTGAGCGTCAAGACTAAAAAAAAAAGGTCATCAACTTTTTTGACGGCAAAAACAGAAATTTGTCGTCGAGATTTGGCCGGATGACTAAAAAAAAGGTCATCAACTTTTTTGGTGGCGAAAACAGAAATTTTTTCGAGATTTCGGCGGATGACCAGAATTTTTTCCCTCAAAAGATGGAAATTTTTCGGTCCGTCCCCCCAACTCTCCGCCCAGGTCTCCGCCACTGGCCAGATGGGTGGTGATATACTGGCAGTAAAAGACCAAGACGATTGAAATCCGCAAAAACCACGACACAAGTGACAGATGCTTCAAGGTGTCATGATGTGTAGCAGACATGCACTGGCCGGTCAGGACAGACCGGTGGAGAGAGTCGGGGGAGAGCGTGGGACACATACAGGCATTGACCCAGGTAGTCCTTCATGCCTCTCTCCCAATATTCTCTTCAATCAGACAAGGTGGTCTAGCTGCTCCAAGATGTTAATGGTATGGAGCAGACCTGCTGACCGGACCGGTTGAAGTTGGGCAGCATGACGCGAGACAGACTCAGACAGAGTGGCGTCGGACTCCTACAGGCATTGAGCCCAATGATATTGATGATGATGATGATGATGATGATGATGATGATGATGATGATGATGATGATGATGGTGGTGGTGGTGGTGGTGGTGGTGGTGGTGGTGATGGTGATGGTGATGGTGATGATGATGATGATGATGATGATGATGATGATGATGATGATGATGATTCTTTTAAGCTGTTATTGGTTGAGTTTTGTCATCTGCCTCATTCAGGTCCTGTGTTGGCCGGGGTTGTCGGATTGAAGATGCCTCGCTATTGTCTTTTTGGGACCACAATTGGCACAGCCAACTTCATGGAACACACTGCTGCAGGTAATAATTATTGGTTCACCGGTTTTCCTCTTGTCTTCCAGTCTGTGTTCAGAATGCTCAGCAATTCCTCAAAAATGAGATGCAATGAACAATTGCAATGCACTGCAGTTCTGCTGCATCCATAATATCATAAGTCAGAGGAAGCATTTGTGTGCACATATTCTAATCTAATCTAATCTTATCTAATCTAATCTAATCTGATATAGCATTTGTAAAGCACTTCTCACAGCAGAGCTGCTCAGAATCGCTCTCAGCGTGACAGGCCATGAAAAGAGAAAGGTCTACAAGCAGCAAAAAGATACAGGTGAATTTCGCACCAGAATTCAGCTACGAATTCTAATGGGAAGGTCATTCCACATTGACGGACCCACAATAGCAGAAAACCCGATGCTGTGTTAACTAGGTTCGTGACCAAGGCTCAGATAGATCAGGGCGGTAAGCAGAACGAAGAGGGCGAAACGATCTTGCAGAAAGGGACTTGCATATCAGAGGTATTTAGGTGTTATCGCAAATTACTTCCAATCGGAAGAAATTAAAGAAAATGACCTTTTAAACTAGTTTTAACTGTACAGAAGTGCTTCTGCAACTGCACATTTTGTGTACAATTGCACGTTTAAAAAGCCCTGCAGATAATAGTCACAGATTGCACAGATGACGAGCGAACCTTAGGATGTCCAATTAGTAGAGAGTTACAATAGTCAATTCATGAGGAAATAGGACATGAACCATGGTCGTAAACACCTTGGAGGACACTGATTTCTTAATGTTGTCATAAGTCGTCCAAGTTGGTACTAATAGGAGCGGATCAGGAGAGATAGGTGTTTAGTAAAATTGTGTCAAAGCACTGCTAAGTGTGACATCCAGGTCACGGACACTGTACGAAAAGGTGAAGTCAGGGAATAATGAGACCATCAATTAGAGTTCAAGCTTTTGTAACTGCGTTTAGTTACTAACCAGATCGATCGAGTCTTTGAAAGTTTGAAGGGTTAAGTCTAGAAGTCTGTTTGCTGTCGTGCAGAGGTGGGGGATATTATTTAGTGGGTCCAAGTGGATCTAAATTGGCTGCAGAATTATGCTTTGGTTGAGGACCAAGTGTCAGTATCTGCAGTGTCACATCATATGTTTAGCTGCTAGATGCTGATATACGTATCTGGCAGAATGATTTAAGTATACGTGTTTGCTAACTGGTATATGTAAGTGCAATGTAGGTCTAATGTAATGTAAATTTTCGAGAATTTCTCAGGGCCCACAAAAGCCACGTCAGGGAGATCAACTTATTCACCGGCGCTATATCAAATCAGGTCCGCAATAGCCAGAGCTGCCCTTTCCGGGGAGGTCAAGCCGAGGAGACAGCGTGGTGCCACTGTGGTGTCGGTGATGATGGTGGTTGTGCGGTGGAATTTGATTAGAATCGGGATAGGATAGCTTGAAGAGTTCGGCTTCAGCCGTGAATAGAAAGTAGCAGAGGAAAGTGCATGCGGAGGTGAGGTTAAGTGTACATAATTTTTATATAACGACCCTTAATGCCCTGCCCCTGCTCATTGTTCATTCATCCAATGAATTGATCGGTAAGATCTGGTGGTCTTATGGGAACACAATAATATGCCACTTACCGAAACTTGATTTCTTGGATTGTTTGGGAATTAATGATAAATGGAAGGTTAATTATTATTTCGATTAATTGTCAGTATGTTTAGACGCAGTGACTGTTGTTTGTGATGATAGTGAATTCAATTCATGCGAGTGATACAACGGGAGCGCTTCTTCTCGAACAAGGAAGCTTCATTCTGGCAGAATTCACGAAAATGGATTATGAGGTATAAACGGTACCATCATGGAGGCCAGGGTGGGGAGCAAACCCCTCATTTTTCCTACTTTTCAGCCGTTGCCATGCATAGTTTCACACTTATTCACCTCAAACGTTACAGCTAGACAGATTTTTATACGGGCCACCTCGCCTACACCCAACACACACATCGGCTTGCAGGGCCGGGTGGGGGCAGGGCATTGTTGGGGGGAAGAAAATTTTCCCGAAAACCCAAATTTCACGGGTGGTGTACTGGTGGAGGTCGGAGTGTGGTGAGTGTTGTGGGTGTGACTGGGGGTGGGTGTGGGGTGGGGGAAGAAAAGGAAATTTTTCTGGAAAACCAAAATTTCACGGATCGAGCACCGGTCAAGGTCGGAGTGTGGTGGGTGTTGGGGAAGAAAACCCTTCCCGAAAATCAAAATTTCACGGGTGGCGTTAAGGTGGAGGTCGGAGTGCGGTGGGTATGGATGGAGGGACGGAGGGAGGGTGGGGGAGGGAGAGGGAAGGATGGGAGGGAGGGAGAGAGGAGGGGAGAGGGGAGGGGAGGGGAAGGAGGTGGGGAGGGCGTGGAGGGACGGGGGAGTGTTAGGGAGGGAGGGAGGAGGGGTGAGTGACGGGAGAGAGAAGGAGGGGGTGGGAGGGTAGGAGGGATTGGCCGGAAATGCGGCGAATCCTAAAATTCCCGGGCAACGCCGGGTACCTTAGCTAGTTTTGGAATATTTAGATAGCGCCTCTTCAAGGTAAGCTATTCAAAAGTGCTCCCGGCCCAACCTCGGCTTTAGGACAGTTTTTGAGATTCTTTATGAACAGAGTGGATGGGCTATGGACACTAAGCACAGTGTAACAGGGAGGCCATTCCAGGTTGTAGGACCCGCGACCGAGAGCTATTGGTGCTCTGCTGTCGGATAGTCTTTTATTGTGGAAAGATTACGGACGTTAGTAATTAGAAATAATAGTCGAGGCACAAACTGACATTTCTGCCAAGAAATCTGTAATTTACAGGATGCACATTTCGTGCTGCACTTGGGTGGTAAATGACAGATTGCGTATGACTGTGAAGAAAGCTAGGACCAACCAATGGTTGATGTTTGTCTCCTTGTTTAGCAAAACTGTCTCGACTCTTGTATATGTCTCCCTATAGTAATCGTCTTCATAGATTTCTTATAAAGTTTTGATTGGAATACAGCAGATATTTCACTGTTGAGTTTGCTATGTAGGCACCACATAATTATGTAATTGATGTTTTGCTCATCAGTTTTGTAGATATATAGCTGTTATTGCGTGACTGCTATGATAACAGTGTTAGTTTTGATGCAGGATAAGAAGAATGTTCAGACGTACAGAGTACGCGGTCGGAGTACAAAGCGCCTGTCAGTGTCGGATCCCACCCCACACCCTGCTGTTGCTCCTGTTGCATCCGTTGTAACCTCTGAACCACCGAAGCGCAGAGGTTCAGTTCCAGGTCATGTCCGTCCATAGACAGACAAGTGATGCACACCATTTATTTGGAAGTGTAAAAACTGATTATGATCCATTGATGGGGGAAAGCCTGATCTATTTGTTATTTGTGAATGACATATCATTATATCAATGTCAGAATGCGTGAGCAAGGTTCACTTCTTGACTCTTTAGGATGGCTCTTCAGCATAGTGGGATCCTTTTAAGCGCGAGAGCCAAGTTATTTATCTTATCAGCTGACTGGCATTCTCTGCAAATGATTTTATTTAAAATCTCAGCCAACGTACTATTGGCAAGGGAAGTCATAATATTGCCTCTCTAATGTCTTCAAGGTCTCGTCGTAAGTATGTATTGTGTTCTTGTAAGTTATGTAACTAATTTGACCA
The DNA here is from genome assembly GCA_949752735.1 of Lumbricus terrestris. Lineage (NCBI taxonomy): Eukaryota > Metazoa > Annelida > Clitellata > Crassiclitellata > Lumbricidae > Lumbricus > Lumbricus terrestris. Next base: position 939,577 of record OX457045.1, read on the forward strand.
GAAGTAGAGTTTTGAACTTGGTAATTGTTCAGCAAGCATCTGAGGTATATTTTGTAGCATAAGATTTGTACTTGTTTCAGTAATACAGACAGTGGTCAAACTTTACCAGTTTTCTTGAAATGTTGAGAAAGGTGAAATGTGTGCATTTGTGTCAAAATTAGCTATGATTTATCTGTCAGTGGCTTAATTTTTGTCTGATAAGATTCACTCTTTGTCTGCTAAAAACAGTCTAGCAAAATTTAGAGTGGTTCAAGTTGAGATTAAAGATAGGAGCCCAGATGTTAATTTTTTCTAATTCCGACTCCTTAGCGGAGATAGGCCTACTATTAGAAGCCAAAATCACAAGTAGGCAGTCATCAGCATAAGCCAAGATATAAATGAAGCTGTGGAGAAGTTTTTAGATCAAAGATTACCATCAGGAAGTTTGCTAGACCCTTGCGAGAATCCTATATTATGCTCGAATTGATGTTAGCCAATCAAGATAAGATAACTGAGCTGTATCAATTTAGATTTGCTTGGTAGTCTACAAACAAACTCAGACATGACTCAAATCTCATGATAGGTAGCTAGTTTTGATGCAATGTCAATATAATTATAGGGAGCCATTCACCCGCTACCGCGTTACGACTCAACTCTTTAGATTTATGTTAACAGCAGAGTTGCTGAGCTTGACAAAATAGTAAATTATTATTTTTAGAGTCTTAGAGACCTTAGCATATTTAGGCCTATTGAAGTCTTAAACCATTCCTATCAGCACTGAAGTAGTAGAGAGATTTTGTTCGCTTGCTACCACTTACTGTGGATATTAGAAAATTCACCCCTCTGCTTGGCGCTCCTTCGTCACTGCACTTACCCCACATACATTGGTTTCCCCAAAGAAGAAGGTTTAGTTTATAGCACACGCTGTCTCCTCATACCTGCGCGAATTCTGTTGCTTCATCTCAAGTGTTGTGCAGCGTCGATTCATCATCCGGTCGGCAGATGGAGCGATGATTTATGTAGGCTATAATAATTATTAGGCTAACTAAGTCAGTCAGAGGCGCTCTCAATGCAGAAACGACAGGGAAAGGAGAATGTGGATGTGGGCGAATCCCCTCAGTCCCTCACCATGGTGGCCTGTAGAAGCAAATATTTCAAACACAAGCGACCTCTAGTAAATTCACGTATACCTAACTGCCCTTGATAATAAATTGTAATCAATCACGTGTTCTACGAAATTATCATTCACAATTCTATGCATTGCTTTACGCACAATGCTGAGTAATTAAACCGACCTTTCTATGGTGACTTGGTTCGCTTCTGCTACCATCTTTAACAGCGGCACGATGAGGACATCCCCCGGCCTTTCTGCATTGGCAAATGCAATCCTGAGTCGATACTACGCTGATGACCTCCAGTCATATGTTCATTCATTCATTCATTTCGAGAATTTATATAGCGCCTCTTCAAGAAACCTACTCAGAGGCGCTCCCAGCCCAGCCACAGCTAAAAAATAGGATTTGAGATACTTAAAAAATGCAGGGGAATATGTTCACTGCCCAGCATCTGCAGACTGCATCTGCTACTACTGTGGTTCGAGAAATTAGTAGGGCCATGGAAACCTGGAGGCCTGGATGTCCTCTAACTGTTTGCGACTGAACCCTACCAAGACGCAATATATCTGGTTTGGGACGCGTCAACAACAGTTAGGCCTACAGGCGAACAGATACGAAAGCCTTAGCATTAGAGTTTCCTCTGATTACTTTCTCACCTTTTGTGCGGGACCTTGGTATTATTTTAGATCAAGAGCTAACTTTCACTCGGCATATAAGCTTGCTGTACCGAGACTGTTACTACAGTTGCGTCAGCTTAAGGTGGTCTCCCGTTCTGTCTTTTGCTGCTGCCAGGGGCTTCTATCCCTATAAATGGCGGGCGCAGCTTGCGCCCAGTGAAAAATAGGGTGGGAATCAGAAGACAGCCAAAATGGGGGGGAGAAGGTCGGACATGGAGGGCAGCGTTCAATCAAGGCATCACTAGGAGGAAGATCCCCAGAAAATACTTCCCCTCCAAGGCCTCCATATAAATTTGGACAAAATGGTAGGCCTAATAGTTTTTAGCAAAATGTATACACTTTATACACTTTGAGTTTTTAGTTAGGCTACTATCTGCATTTTTGAATTACATGAACTGCTATAACAGCTATAATATACCATAATAAAAATTTCCTATTGCATGACTATAATTATGTTTTTACTATTTTAATAAATAATGCAATCATATTATAATTGAAAAATAATGTTAATACAAATACTAGGCTATTTTGCACAACTAAATGGCTTCTCTCCAATGTTATCTTGCAAATTTCAGACAGTCAAATTTGGTCATTGAACACTTAGTAAAGCAACATAATTATTACGTGGGCTTACAATTAAAAATGTAGGACCTACATTGTATTTTATTGTATTGCATTGTGCTCTAAAATTTATGTAACGCCTCTCGAGTGCACACTGACCAGAGGCGCAAAACATATGGCTGCCCAATTTTGGCAGCAATTCCTCCACTGAAATAGTAGAGTAAAACAGCTTAAAATGCTGAAATTGCAATGCGGAAATTGCAAAAATTTCTTATGAGGAGGGGCACATTCCTTCCCCATACCAGGTCCCTTCTCGGCGCTACACATGCTTCGGCGATCGTCTGCACGGTCTGCTCGTTTGTCCCTCTCCAAACAAACCTTCATTCCCACACTAGAGGAGGGCATGCGCTAGATTGCATTATATTGCATACACAGAGGAAGGCCGGTCCAGAAAGGGGGGGAAGAAGATGGATTGCGCCCGGTTGCTTAGAGGGGATAGAAGCCCCTGGCTGCTGCCTCTACTCTTGTTCACTCTTTCGCAACACCCTCTATCTTGGACTACCGGCTTATCGGATTGGCTGTCTGGAACGGGGCCTCCGCTCTGCGGCGCGACGTCTTGGCCATATCCCAAAATATGATCGTGTCTCATCTTGTATGCGGGATATCTTGCATTGGCTCCCTTCTCCACAGCGGATTGCATACAGGGTATGTGCTTTGGTTAGGAGGTGCATTGAGGACTAGCTCCATCGTATCTTCGAGAACTCTGTTGTTCCACCTTGGGTGTTCAGCGTCGATCCATCCTTCGATCGGCTCGAAACAAGCTGAGCTTCTGGTTCCCCGCTCGCGGACTGCTATCCGACACCGTCGTTCATTCTCTGTTGCTGGTTCTACAACCTAGAATGGCCTCCCTGTTACACTGCGCTTAATTCCCAGGGGTTATTCCACTCTGTTCCTTAAGAACCTCAAAACTGTCTTATTTAGCCGTGGTGGGCGAGAGCGCTTCTGAGTAGCCTACCTTGAAGAGGCGTTATATACAGCGGAGAGGGGTTTGTGCATCAAGTTATCATAATGAGGAGAAGAAACGTTTTAAGGACTAAAGTCGCGGTTACAGACTTACAGTTACGCCCATGCTAAGGACAATTGCGCTTTTCTTCCGTGTGGGTGCAATGAGAAGTACATGTTTGACTCTAATGTAAAGTGTGATCATTGATGAAGCAATACCAGCAAACATAGAACTTAATTCAATAAGATCAATTGTGTAAATTTAAAAAAGTATACCCCTCCAAACTGGGCGTATTAGGAACCCTATACTCCAAGATGCCCATAGGATGGGCATCTTGGAGTAATGGAAATTGACTAAAACAAGTGGCATCGCAATCATGCATTTTTAGACTAAAGCAATAAAATGCATGAGAGAAAACAAATTGAACGAAGACTAAAAGATCCTAAAGATACAAAGCAATTCAAAACAGGAGAAGCAAAAATCCAATTTCATGTTGTAAGTCCTTATTGTCATTTTCACCTTAATCACAGATTAGCGACGAGACTCACACACGAATTTTTTGGATGTCAACCTTTACACTTCCCGCATTCTTTCCGTTTTACTGAAGTTTTGGGCAAGGGTGAAATAAATTCAATAAACATTGATAAATTTGTACATGGGCCTACTATTTTTATGGGTAGAATATGGTGTCATGTTGGGCACAGATTCTTGGCCACTTACTCATAGTATCAAAGACGCTCATGGGCGTCTTGTAATCTATAGGCTTCCTATACATTCAAGACGCCCATGGGCTTCTTGTAATCTCTATGCTACCTATTTGTTCAAGACGCCCATGGGCTTCTTGTAATTTTCGAGTCCATCTCTACTGACGCCATTTTACTTAACGAAGTCAATGTTTACTAGTTAGGTAAAACCATAAAAACAACTATAACTGAATCCTAAATAAACGTTGAAATGCGCGAATTTGTTCTGCATAAGGCTAAATAGAAAATTAGGCAGTTTCATAAATGTGTACTTACTCAAAAGTGGTGAAAATCTAGAAAATTGATTTATCGCGTCAAAAGCTCGAATACTGAAACATTACTGTTACGGAAGGTTCACAAGATGTCGTTGCATGCAATGAGACAACTAAAATACGAATATGTATCTTTGAATCCGTTTTAAAGGGGGTGCATGGGCATCTTACTCGCCCTGGGCGTCTTGTAGCACTCTCCCCTAAGTGTTTTATTCTGCACTGAGCACTTATCATTTTCCGAAACGACCTCAGCATAAACGCTCCGAATCTGTAGTAGGCCTACTCCTTGTAGTAGGCCTATATGTATGTGGAAGTTTCCGCATCTGTATTGTTACTGTATTGTGTTGCATTGAGGGACAGGCACCACCGTATCTCAGAGAACTCTGGTTTTCCCACCTTGGGTCTTCAGCGTCGATCCACCCTTCGATCTGAGCTTCTGGTTCCCCGCTCACGGACTGCTATCCGACAGCGTCGTTCATTCTCTGTCGCTGGCCCTACAACCTAGAATGGCCTCCCTGTTACACTGCGCTTAGTTCCCATGGGTCATTCCACTCTGTTCCTTAAGAACCTCAAAACTGTATTATTTAGCCGTGGTTGGGTCGGGAGCGCTTCTGAGTAGCCTACCTTGAAGAGGCGCTATATAACATTTCGGAAAATGAAATAAATAAATATGTCCCTCACTTTATGTAAACATCTGGGACGTACAGTAGATCATCCTGGACTCATGTCGGTTTTAGATTTTCATTTGTTCCGTGACATTTTCCTAAGGCCTAGGTCTACGTAATCTTTCTTGATTCTACTCCAACTCTGTCTATATTATATGCATATATAGAGGCCTAAATACATGTATAGATTACTGCATAACTTGTAAATGTAAAGCCCAGTGCGTCTTGCAGGCGCTCAATTAGGCTACATGTAAAGAAAAGATTATTATTATTATTATATATATAGCCTGCCTTGAATATATAGGCCTATATATTATACTAGCTGGGGTACCCGGCGTTGCCCGGGAAATTTAGGATTCCATCCGCTACGGCCACAACCCCACCCTACCACACTCCGACCCCTACCGGTACGCGACCCGATAAATTTGGGTTTGACGAAAATTTCCACATCCACATCCACTCCACCCCCCAACCCCATCCCACCCCCACGCCATCCACCCCAAAATAAAAAACGAAAAAAGTCGTTTTGTTTCGAAAAAAACCCCCCAAAAACGGAAACGGAAAATAATTTGCCGTTGTTACATCTGAAACTACATTGTAAGCTTTAAAACCTTGCTTAAATCTGAAGCTGCAAATGACACAGCTTTATTATTAGGCTAAAATTAATTGGTATCAGTAGCCTAACATTAATCTACCACAGTTATTTTTTCTTATAACTTTGGTCTGTTGGGAAATTCAGAAAAAGTAAAGGTATTGAATTTTTTCAAATTTAAATTGCAAGCATAAGTCCACATAAGTTGATGCAGATCAACCTAACGCAATTAAAATCTAATCAAAAGCAAAGACCATAGATGTGTACTCAATTGTATATTGTACATTTGTACTTAAAATTGTTACTTATAAATATTAATTATAAGCCCAAGAATTTTTATCAAAATAACTCTTATAAATTTCATTTCTTGTATGGACCTACTGCATGTACTTCTCAAATAATGACTTAAACAATCACATATAATGACACTATAATTAGCTGAATCCTTGAAAGTACGGTGAAAACGTATGGAATATCAGACAAAAAATGAAATCAAGGAAAATAATAGTAGATAATAAATAAATAAATAAATAAAGCAACCAAAGAAATAAAAAAAAACGATAAAAAGCGATGCGAAAAATAAAAAACGAAAAAACCACGGTTTTTGGGAGAGAATAAAAAACGGAATTTTTTTTTTTACAACTATGGATATTAGGTAGGCTGTATAAAGCAGTTGATCAAATGAAATACATATGCCTAGCTAAGATTGTCTATGAGACTATGACTCTATGTCTATTGATTTATCCTAGGATGAGCGTAGAAAATTGCATAAATAATTACAAAACAAATGATTTTGCGTTTATATGTTAGGTTGATGAGATCATTATTTTGTCATAGGCTAATTAATGAGCATTGGGTGGCTTTCTATACAAAGCGTGTGACGGTGGGAGATGTAGGCCTATAATAATATTATTTGTCATCTTTGGTCGGCAATACAAAGTTGTAAAATACAAAGTGTATTCATATTTCTTTCATTCAAAATAGTATTGCTGTCCTCTTTGATATTTTATTTTTTCGATAGCTCATGCTTTCTAATTTCTATCGCTTCTTTGTTTGCAGAGAGACAATAAAAAAATTGGAGTTAACGATTAGCCTACGATTCAATTTTGAGTAGGCCTATATGTGGCGATCTTCAGATAAAAGTCGCAGAGTGGTTTGGAGAACTGGCGGTGGTTTGGTGACTTGTTGCTGAATTGTATACAAGCCTACAGTAAACTATAGGAGAACACAGCACCAAAGAAAAACGTAGCCTAATAGGCCTAAATAGCGATAATAATTTTAAAAATATTAAAAAGCAATTTGCAATCCTTTATTGTTCCGTGGGGCATACATCAAAACAGCCCGGTGGCGCATTGGATAACACACAATCATGGAGACCTGCAGACTCGATTTCGATTCCGATTCCTGAAGCCCCCGTGGAATAGACGTGCTTTGTAGGCTGCTATTAGCGTCTTTGTATTGCAGGCCGTCTGTTTTGTTAGTAGTTAAGATTTGTAATTTGTGTGTTCCTGTGATTTGTTTCAAATGCATAACTGCACACTGTAACCGGTTGCGATCTGTCAACCAGATTGTTCAATAAAGGAAATTGTTATCATCAATGTCTCTAATAAAAATATTCTTACTCGCTTACTTTACTTTGTGTGTCGTCGTGAATTTCTTACTTACTTGGATTTAGGGGTTTACTGCAATAGTTTGGAGAATTTTCAGTTGTTAGGCCTATGCCGTTGTATACATTCCAGACGCCAAAATGTCGTTTGTGAATGCGCTAACAATAATATTGTTGGTAAATAGACACGTAATAATATCCTGAAGTATGCTGAAAGTTGAAGTTCATCTCGTTTTTCTTATTCTCTGTGCATGCGAGTGTGTAACGGATACCTTCCAGTCAAGGCCAAAGTTAATTTTAGTTTTTCTTTTCGATATTGACAAAAAAGGTATTCTTTCCCCTGGTGAACGACAGGCGGGGGCTATTATAAAAAGCATTAATCATGCACAAGAATTGCTCCCCGAATTTGACCTCAGCGAATGGGAAATTATCGATTCCGCATGTAATCCAGCAACTACCACAAAAAGACTATTGGATTTATGGCAACGTGTAGCCAAAGAAGGCAAGCGAATTCATGGCATTATCGGCCCATATTGTGTCCTCGCCTGCAAGATAGCTGCTCTATTTGCCAGCTCCTACAACATACCAGAAGTTTCTTATGGTTGTTATTTCAAAGAAGCGGGCGACGAAAGTTTCTATCCGACGTTAACACGTGTTATGGGGGATTTGTCTTCCCCTGTCGAGTCCGTTTTCCCGATTTTGATAAATCATGTAAACATAAAGAGGATGGCAATTGTGTTTACTGAAGATAATGTCATCAACGCTGAGATTGCCATCAGTGTTGAAGAAAGCATCCGAGTTGTTTTGGGTAGAGAATACGATTGCGACGTGAGAAGGATTTCATCCAGACACCTAAGTCATTTAGAGCCAGGACAAGTTACAGCCGATCTCATCCACAAACTGCTGCTTTTGAAAGGAAAAGATTATCAAGGTGAGTATTGGGTAACATACGATCGTTAGCGATATTTTGTTAGTGTCGATGCAATTAAGTCATCTGCTATCAGAATTGCCTAAGCAGCAAGTCACTTTAGTCTAACGATGGGCAAACTCAACAAAATGTTTCTCTTGTCCCGTAACTTTCATACAAAATTGTCCTGCACTGAACATTATAGGCCCTGCACAGTGCACACAGCACAGATGTCCTTGAGACTTGTTCACTGTTTCTTACTTTATTGTTTACATTTTGTCGTTGATATAGGCCTAAATTATGGCATGGAGAGATTGGTCAGAAAGGACATGTCATTATATACAATTGGCTTCGAAATTGCTCGGTGGTTATAGATGAATGTGAAGAGTGTTAGTGTTTCTTTCCGTCATAATTCATTTATTTTTGTTAATTCTTTTAGAGATGAGGGCCATTTTTTATGCTTCCCCTGTTTGGTGGGGATTTGCCAACGCAATGGAGCGAAAACGTCTTAACGGTCTTTTAAGAAAATTGACCCGTTCTAGCTTCCTTCCTGCCGATTTTCCTAGTTTTGACGAACTTTGTTCTAGAGCTGACTCTGCTCTTTTCCGCTCTATTCTCTTAAATCCTTGTCACATTCTTCACGATCTCCTCCCTCCTGGTCACTCCATACAATACTCGACCAAGGCCACATAATCTAACCCTTCCTAGAGTTGATTCTTTTGCTAGAAGAAATTTTATTATGCGAATGTTGTTTAACTTTGCATAAATGTTTTCTATTATTTATTTCCTCTGTAAACTACTGTGCGTTTGCTGGTGGTCAATTAAAGAATATTCTTACTTACTTACTTTACTTTTGACCCGCGGGCCACAGGTTGGGAACCACTGCTCTAGGCGTAGGCTAAGTGAACCGTGGACGGACAAAATGTCCCGGACAAAATGTCCCGGACAAAATGTCCCTGGACAAAATGTCCCCGGACAAAAAGTCCCCGGACAAAAAGTTTCCGGACAAAATGTCCCCGGACAAAATGTCCTCGGATAAAATGTCCCCGGACAAAAAGTCCCCGGACAAAATGTCCCCGGACAAAATGTCCCCGGACAAAATGTCCCGGACAAAATGTCCTGGACAAAAAGTCCCAGGATAAAAGTAATGTTCCTACACTACCTAAACCCAGCGCATGGGCGCATAGCAATAGGTACACCTACATTGAGAAAAAGAGTCCTTCTGTCAGAGAACCACCTTCTCTAAATGCATGAAAACGAGTCATTTTGAATATAACAGAACATTCTTAGCAAATCAACCAATTGCAAGCTGCATTTGGTTCACTATTTTAGAAGAATTCCGATTCTTGCGTCAGAAATGTACAAATTTGCCAAGGGGCTCAGCTATTTTTTCGTAGTATCTGCGTTTGTTCTGCATAGATCTATAGGCAGCCTTGAAGGTGTGTGTCTGGATCGCTCATTGTTTTGATAGTTTATACATTATCCTAACTATAGATATAGCCCAAGATAGAAGTTAAGAGGTTCCCACCTGCCATTCTATACACAGCTGTTTCAAATGTTGAGCTGTCTTCAGGTGAGTGCATTGACGGGCAAAATGGTCCATCTTGGACGTAGACTTAGTCTCCCACACGGACGCAGTCTAGCGTGATACTGCAGCCGCACAAAATCCCAACAGGCCGGTGTCACGAAATAGAGTATCCCCGTATTAATTGTATCCCCCCCAATAACAAAAAGTCGAAAAAACCGCTTCCGCGTGGTTTTTTGTGCAAATTAATTTTCATCTGCTTTATGTTGAACAATGACACTAACAAGTATGTTTATTCTTACTATATAATTTCTTTTGCCCTGTTTTAGAGCCCTTAAAACATTTAAAACACTTAAGAACACTCAGAGTCACTAAATAAATTCGAGTTGCCTTTATCTGAGCATTGCTTAGGACACTTAAAACGATTAGAGTCACTTTAAATTTTGATTACAGCATACATTTTTTTATTATGCGCATTTTTCAAAAAAGAGGATAGAATGGTTTATCCCCCCGGATAGTATAGACCGGTTAATTCCATCTGGGGGGATAGATTAATTATTCCCCCTCGGATAGCTTTCAGAGGGGATACTCCGTTTCGTGTCACCGGCGATGCGTAGTTTAGGTGGGGAACGAACATTTCCCCTGAACATATTCCCCCGGACTTATTCCCCGACAATTAACCCCGGACGTCCCCCTACCCAAATCTAGGAGATTTCTACCCGGACAACTGTACATTAGGCACGTTAAGTTTAGAAACGGATGCCCTGAAGTAAACGATCGCTCAGTAGACCTAATCGTTAAATAACTGAAATTCATATGAAATGATGCATGTATGCAATAAACAAAGGCCTTATGCGACGTTGTGTAGGGCTGAGGTTCTCAACCGGTGTGTCGCGACACACTCGTGTGTCGCGACTCCACCGTCGGTGTGTCGCAGAAAAATTGTGTCGCTGGTGTGTCGCGAAGAATTGGTGTGTCACGATTTAATAATGATTACAATAGGCCTAATCTTCGTTTATTTTTCAAACTGACATAACGCTGTATGATTACAAGAAATAATCTTAATTAACACCAATCTTAATTACCAAATTCTCACAGCAGACGTCCGTCGTTCTCGCATTACACACTGACTTACTTACAGGTACTTTGAAAGTGTAGCGGATGACTGCAGTGAGAATTCATTGCGCTTTATTTATCTTTTCCATTTTACCGCGATATGGGGCAGCGATGACGTTTGCGCCTACCTTTAAACGTATTATTTATGACATAGACCTATTTAAACACGTTTGCGATCGCACCTGTGAAAAAACATAAACGACAATAAACAGCAAACAACTCTTTGAGCTGAAATGTGATCAGAGAATAAAAGACATGTATAGACTCTAAACAATTTTCAAGAACTCAGTTCTGGGCAAAGCTATAATCTAGAAGTTTTGAATCATACTATAAGGAATTTGATAGAAATTCAATATAATTACTTTTATTTATTAAACATGTCTGCAATTTAGTATTCTAAATAAAAAAATGAGTTGCATAGCAAATTTGATATAAATAAACATGTTTAACTTTAACACTTTTCAATTGGAACGACATTCACATTATGCCGATTGATGGTGTGTCGCTAAATTTACTCGCAAGTTTAGGTGTGTCGCGGGACGAAAAAGGTCGAGAACCTCTGGTGTAGGGACATCACTTTTACCCTGCGACTTTCTGTCAGGGACATTTTGTCTGGGGACATTTTGTCCGGGGACTTTTTATCCGGGGACTTTTTGTCCAGGGACATTTTATCCGGGGACTTTTTGTCCGGGGACTTGTTGTCCGGGGACTTTTTGTCCAGGGACATTTTATCCGGGGACTTTTTGTCCGGGGACTTTTTGTCCGGGGACTTTTTGTCCGGGGACTTTTTGTCCAGGGACATTTTATCCGGGGACTTTTTGTCCGGGGACTTGTTGTCCGGGGACTTTTTGTCCAGGGACATTTTATCCGGGGACTTTTTGTCCGGGGACTTTTTGTCCGGGGACTTTTTGTCCAGGGACATTTTATCCGGGGACTTTTTGTCCGGGGACTTTTTGTCCAGGGACATTTTGTCCGGGACATTTTGACCGGGACATTTTGTCCGGGGACATTTTGTCCTAGCACCATTCACCGCCTTGTCTAGAACTGTCATGATCAACTCCACCAGCTTCCTACCATTGCACCAGTTCACTTGGTGCTAGGACAAAATGTCCCCGGACAAAATGTCCCGGTCTAGAACTGTCATGATCAACTCCACCAGCTTCCTACCATTGCACCAGTTCACTTGGTGCTAGGACAAAATGTCCCCGGACAAAATGTCCCGGTCTAGAACTGTCATGATCAACTCCACCAGCTTCCTACCATTGCACCAATGGTAGGAAGCTGGTGGAGTTGATCATGACAGTTCTAGACAAGGCGGTGAATGTGTGGAGTAAAAGTGATTTCCCAATCCAACAGGACACCAAGGTCACGGACCGTAGGCCTATAAATTCAGTCTCTGCGAGATTTAGGCACAGTCGGTTTGACGACGAAAATAATAATCAACGTTCCCTCTAAGCTGCGCGATTGCGCGGCCGCGCAGAAGAAAAACTCCTGCTGCGCAGAAGATTTTATCTGTCGTGCAACAAAATCAGTTTCAGTTACTTATTAGTTTCAATTTTTTGTAGCAATTTTTTAAAATCTGCATTAAGGATGTAAAACAACGGCGATAGTGCTTCAAAGTAGGCCTATCTCCGGCCGCTTTCTCAGTTTACTCGTGCGATCTAGCTAGTAGCTCAGTGGTTCCCAACCTTTTTTGACTAGAGGGCCACGTTTTCTAAGTTGGAGGACACGAGAGCCACTTTTTCTTAGTTGAAGAACATTAGGGGGCCACAATTGCAAGGTTAAAATTGTATTAACTAAAAGCATATAAATTTTTTATAATTGATTCAAAATATAATGTTTTCTGTTATTTATCGACGTTAAAATAAAATAATTTGTAATAGAAAATAATAATGTGTTCTATCCTGTCCAAATTGTTAATTTTTTCATATATTTTTTATAATTCTTTGAGAGATAAGGGCCATTTTCTTAGGCCTGGTGGGCCATTTTCTTAGGCCTGGCGGGCCACTTTTGGCCCGTGGGCCACGGGTTGGGAACCGCTGTAGTAGCTATATCCCATTGACCTCCGTTTCCAACTCTTTTCGTGGTGACTCGCAGTGAGGAAGTCTATGGCAGCGACGAGTAACGACTGTAGGCTAATAATTAGTTGTAGGGCTCTAGCTAGGCGATTTGACCATTTGCACAGGGTAAAAGGTGATTATAATCATAGGTGCGCGTTCGCCATGTGTAGCCTATACGTCTAACTGACCATCAGAAGTGTGCACGGAATGGGACCCGTGGGACAAGCCGAGCAGGAATCAAGTAACGGACCAGTCAGTGTTTAGCTCTTGTCGGATTTAATAGGTTTCTAGGTTCAACTGACAGAGAGGACAGAGGCTGGTATTCATATTGACAATGACGCAAATAGAATTTTGAATAGCTGACATTGTTAGATTTTCATTGACGTAGGCCTATAGGCTACGCAAGGGGAAATACCGGTTTGTATTTTGTTTGTTGGGAAAACAAACAAAAAATCATCACAATCAGTTAGTCGCAAGTAGAGGTCGCAACTGTAAATTACATGTGATTTACATTTACACAATTTTTCTGGCTATAGGAACTCCTACTGCTAGCAAATTGTCCAAATGTGGTTCCAAGAAATCTAAAATGATAATTTGTTGATGAAGAAGGTCTGCTTATATTTAGGGAGTAGGCTGCAGGTCACACACAAACACACAAGCACACGCCCACCCACCCACCCACCAACCCACCCACCCACACACACACACACATTCACACACACGCACGTACGCACATTTTCTTGATAATTATTCTGCCTTGAATTTGTGTTTGACTGAACTTTCCTTTCTGCCGCAAAATTTTGCACACAAAAAAATTAAACTAAATGGTTGCACAAGAGATTCCAATTTTGCACAACCACCGGCAATCCTTAGAGGGAACATGACTCCTTGCTACTTGGACCACTAAGGCCCCACTCATGTCCCGACTGGTTAGATAGCGTTAGATGACAAAACAAGTGCTTGTAGCCTACGCCTGTACGTTGTGAGCATATAACTGAGCTAAGACCGCATAGGTCTAATATGTCGTAAGAAGTGAGGTAAGAACTAAGAATAGAGAATATCCTAGGCAACCTAAATAGTTTTGCTCTGTCGAAACTCAGATTTAACTGAATCTTGTTTCATCGAGATAATTTATGCCTAATAGGCTTATGGGAGGTGCATTTTCAAGTACTAACTGGCCTAGTTAGCTACACCGGTAAGCGAGAGCGGCATACGTCTATTGGTTGCATAGTGACAGTGCGCGAAAAAAGGGTCAAGAAAGGCTCCATGGGTAGCTGAGCGCAGTCACGAAGAAGCGAGCGGAGTACCACATATGCACTGTACAGAGAGGCTATTCCAGATAGCTGGACCAACTACATGTACACAGAATGCTTTTCGCTGCATAATGACAGTGCGCGAAAAAAGGTGCAAGAAAGGCTCCATGGGTAGCTGAGCGCAGTAAAAGACTGCCCATGTAGAGAGACAGAAGCCGGGGTGAAAAGCTCACATTTGTAGGATGGAGCGTGAGCCAGAGTCTACCACTGGCGTAAGTGCGGAAATATTCAAATATATGTTAGTTTGTAATAGGCTAAGTGGCGGTGCATTTTTTCATCGCTCATCCAACCTTCTAATTCTGCTATATCACAGTTCCGCTATTCATCCAACTTCTACTTCAACTAAAATATTTTGATCGTTCATCTATTCTAGCCTCTAGTTTTACGGTTACAATTTAACATAAAACGATGATTTCCTCGCTCATCCAACTTCTACTTCTGTTAATTAACATGCTCATCCAGCTTCTAATGATACTGCAATACGTCAGCAGTAATACCATGTTTTCATCGTCCATCCAACTTCCAGTTTACGGAAATAAAATATCTCTGAAGTGCTATACGGCTTGGGATTCGGGTTTAAGCGTACTTTTGTGGATGAGGCGTTTACTCAATTTGTGAAGTTTCATTTTCTTGCAGTAATTTATCTTTCAACAACGGGGTATGACACGACTTATGTTCTGAAGACTGCCTTTTCCATAGGAATGATGGATGGCTCGACTCTCTTTATCACAACACGAGACAGATTTCGTGAGTACTTTTGTAAAATATGAATAAGTAAGTAAGTAAGTATATTCTTTGTTCTGCATAACCGCACTTTGGTTACATGAAAATAATTAGGCATCTTAAAGCATTCTTATTTGGGCATATATATATATATATATATATATATATATATATGCCCAAATAAGAATGCTTTAAGATGCGTAATTTGTGACCCATCTGCGCAAAACCAGTCGTAAGTCGAATTTTGACTTTTTAAGTTTAATGTACTTTTAATGTATATCTTTAATATATTTTTCAAAGTTTGTCCTTCCGTTTGTATGTCCGGATGTATTTTGACACTTCGTCTCAGAAAATAAAAAAATCACGGGTGGCGTATCGGTGGAGGTCAGAGTTAGTGGTGGCGTGTTGTGGGGAAGGGGTTGGGGTGGGGGTGGGGTGGTGGGGAAGGTGGGGTGGTGGGGGGAGGAGAAATTTGGGGGAAGATGTTTTCACCAAAAACCAAAATTTCACGGGTGGCGTACCGGTGGAGGTCAGAGTTAGTGGTGGCGTGTTGTAGGGGGTGGGGTAGGGGTGGGGGTGGGGGTTGTAGGGGCAAGGTGGATGGTGAGGGGGAGAAATTTGGGTTGAAATTTTTTTCCCGAAAACCAAAATTTCACGGGTGGCGTACCGGTGGAGGTGGGAGTTAGTGGTGGCGTGTTGTGGATGGGGGTGGGGGGGGGGAAATTTGGGGGGATTTTTTCCCGAAACCAAAATTTCACCGGTGGATGTCGAAGTTAGTGGTGGCGTGTTGTGGAGGGTCGGAAAGGGGGTGGGGGGAATTTGGGAAAAAAATTTCCCCCGAAAGCAAAAATTTCACTGGAGGTCGGGGAGTTAGTGGTGGCGTGTTGTGTAGGGGGTGGGGGAGGAGGTGGGGAAAATTTCGGGGAAAATTTGACGAAACCAGGGCGAAGCCGGGTATAAAAGCTAGTATATATATATATATATATATTAGGGCTGTTGTTCGATTAAAAATTTTAATCGAAATTAATCGTGCGATTAATTTTTTTTAATCGCAATTAACTGCAAATTAATCGCAATACATTTCCTTCAAATATATTCATCTTACTATTTTCTAAAAACCCTGAAGCATAAAATTTTAATAGCTGGATGCATTATTTCTATTGCAAACATATTTAATAACCTTTGTCTTAGGCCTATTGAATTTCTGCATTTAGTTTATTGAACAGTTTTCAAACCAGTTAACTGCTCAAAATCCGTCATTTTTTCCTTTGAGCCACCTTTAATTAAAATGACATAGGGCCTAGGTCTAAATGTGAAATTAGACAGTCGCTTTCTGGCTATTAAGATTAATTATTTATTCCGCAATTGTATAAGCAGGCCAGTTTATTTACATTGGTCGGTTCAAGGGATGCTTTTATTAATTAACAATATTGAACGTCATTATTTAGTCACAATTTTTCACAAGAGGTTGCGGTTCTTGCCAAACCTCGTCTCAGTTGTCCTTCTGTAAACATTTATCATTTGAATCCTGAAATCCAATGGTCTTGCCATCTCATGGAGTTCAACCAAAGTAGTCTGACGGAGTGAGGAAAGAGGAAACAACCTGAGTGGACTATGCGATGCGGCCGATGTCGACGGTTCATCGCTAGCATTAATTGTATGTTTTAGTTCGCATGCAGGCGATAATTGAGCGACGAATTGCTACTATAATACTCAAATTCTTTTTTGGAATATTTGCCAAAGAATGTATCACTAGCTTAAGTAAAAGCCTGCCGTTTAAAACGAGTTTTTCTGCCTCTAATTCCATTTTATTCAGATCTAATTAACGCGTACGATTAATGCGTTAAAATTTTTAATCGCAAATTTTTTTAACGCGTTAATCGCACGCGTTAACGCGGTTAAATCAACAGCCCTAATATATATATATATATATATATATATATATATATATATATATATACGACATAACGGCGCCAACCGAACTAAAAAAACGATGGTTTTTTAGTAGTTTAATATCAGAAGCAGCACAAATACATTCTAAATATCAATCCAACTTCCATTTAAATTACTATTATTTTTCATCAATCCAGCTCCAATTTAAGCCAGAATATTTTCTTCAATCGAGCTTCCATTTAAGCAAGAATATTTTCTTCAATCCAGCTTCAATTTAAGCGAAATTTTTTCCATCAATCCAGATTCTATTTAGGGAAAAATGATTTTGTATCAAACCGACTTCTATTTTAAACGCATGCGTGTATTCTGTCTTGGATGTGCCCCTAGTTGCCGGAATCCGGACGATATCTCATAATCTTGAATTCGTAGTGAGTTTGCTCTTGAATAAGCAAACATAATCTTTGTACTGCGCCGTATTGTCGGCGCCGTTTTGTCGGGGTACTTTGAATTGCGCCGTTCTGTCGGCGCCGTTTTGTCGGCGCTTTTATGTCGGCGCCGTTTTGTCCTGCGCCGTTTTGTTACGGCGCCCATGACTTCGATGGCGAGGACAGCAACAACCGGCGAAGGTCTTTCGTGGAAAATGGTTTCAGTTGAGACATCCTGGATTCAGTTGAAGGGAAGGGTCGGCGGTGCAGAACCTTCAGTCGACCGTCGTCGGACTGTACCGATCTTACGCTGCATAAATTCCAGGTAGCCGTAGGGGATGATGGTTCGATGGAGCTTTCCCGGAGGTCGAACGACCACACGGTCCTCAGTGCTTCGCGTTTGCCGAAAGCGTCGCTCTTCACAAAGATCACGACATCACTGTTTGAAGTGGGAGGAGATAATTGTCGATCAGAGCGCACACATTGATGACTACAGATGGAGAAGAGTTCTTCCGAAGAATGCCTGCCATTGACGATATGTTTCATTCAGTAGGCCAGTTTTGAAGGTCTCGCGATACACATTAGGCTACGCCAGCCTCGAATTGACCGGATCGGCTCCTGGAAGTAGGGGGGAAAGACGTTCAAAGGTCTTAAATCAATTTAGGGCATAAAGATTGGAAATGAGGCGATAACTTTGGTAGAACCGGGCAGACGCTAGGATCCATATTTTTATAGCAACTTATTATAACATAATTATAAAATATTGATGATAATAGATACATTTTGGTTTTTATTTTGGAATTTCTGATAGTAGGCTTAGTAACCTATTTAAGTACGTTGTCACTGTTTCCAAAGAAGTTTTTTAATATCTCAAGAAATTCTTTGATTTTTTGGATAGATATGGCAATGCCCCTCAATGCTGGAGGGACATATGACCCGGCTCCCCTTGAGGCTTACTCTATGCCACGTGCACAGTCTAGTGTTCTTAAGTGCTGTAATATGCCGAGCAAATTTCTGTCTCTGTTGTCATAGACCTTGGTCAAATCGGATCCATCCACTTTCACTTTCGAAAAGAACGTCAAGATGATGTCAAGCATTTCCTTAGTAAGCATACATGTGACAACTAGGCTATAGTTAAGGCGGTCTGGACAATGTTCTTATGGCACACATGCATAGGTAAACCACAAACCGTATTAATAGACATTGATTTTGATGTTAACTGTGTTGATTGCATACACAGCCGAAGGAGTCGACAGACCAGCTCGCCCGCATTTGGACGTCAATCTTATGTTGGCTCAGAACGGAGTGTTAACCTTGAATTATGCAGAGCCTGATTCGGCTGACTATCGAGCTTTTATTAAAGAACTTACGGACATTGGCAAACACTTCGACGACCCACGCTTGCAGGAATTCAAACCAACAAGAACGTTTACAGAAGAGCAGGTAATTGAAGAGCAATGATTCAGTCTGTTTGATTTTCAAAAGACTCAATCCCACCAGCGTAGAGCAATTTAGCGAAGTGATTAAAGGCAGGGTATTTATGCAAATTTATAAAAAAAAGTAATTTGCTATCAAGGGCCATGGTTGACACGTGTCGTTTCCTGGGTCTGTAAATTTAAAAAATTTAAACCCATCTTTAGCGCAATGTTATAGATTTTTTACGTTTTACATTTACAAATATTAATGGTGTTAGAATAGACAGCACTGAGAACTTCCTCGATGACATAGCACAACATTACAAATTCAAAATTCAAGATTATTTATTGTTCCCACAATAAGACGTAATATACAGAACAAGTATAACACAAGTAATAGTCAATGTATTAAATCATTCGGCAAAAGATTAGGAGACAGATTAGCGAGCAATAGACACGCCAGAAGGGACGAGTCCCGCTTTGTAGAGGCCTATGTACCAGGAAGAAGTTAATCAGGATAGTTGGGGTGTGACTATAGATATGAGAACTAGCCGCTAATGTAACTCTATAAGATTTATACAGTAGAAATTACATATAGATGCAGGTTAAAGCTTTAACTATAGCTTAACTAACAAACACAAAACTGAGTTTAAGTAATATAAATTAGTGTGTGTGTGTGCACGTGCGAGGGTTTTAAAGCGGCTGAGAGATATGACCATGCGGATTTCTTTAGGTAGACTGTTCCAGTTGGCATGCAGGGCCCTGGACACTAAGCGAAAACTTACGGACGTTAGTCCTTGCAAACACAGATCTGAGGTCATTGTTGCTTCTAGTAAAGGTAAAAATGAGTATTAGTAAAGAGCAACTTCAATGACAACCTCATCAGTAACGAACCAAGGGTGATCTGTTGCTTTAGCGTTCTAAATTATTCGGCTGGCACAACATAATTATTTTTCATCAATCCGACGTATACTTTGGCACAAATCCTTTTCATTAATCCAGCTTTCAAGTAGGAAAGAATTCATAAATTAACCCGTCCAGTTTAGATTGGAACAACAATAATTTAGTCAGCAATTCAATTTCTATTTAGGCCTAAGTAAAAAATATCTTTAATGAACTCAGCTCAAATTTCAACAATGATCATTTAATCGATTCTAATTCCCACTTATATTTAATTAAAATCAATGTCGCAAATCCTACTTCTATTTAGCGAGAATTATTTTCGTCAATCTAGTTTGTATGTCACCAACGTTAAAAATCATGAAATTGCGAATAATAATTATTTAGAACGCCAAAGCGACAGATTACCGTGACCCTGACCCTTCAAGGAGAACCCTCGATCAAACAGACTGGACTGCAGGCGCTTGTGGAACAGAGAAGGCTGACTATTTGCATAATGAAGGTTGCTCCACTGGACCTACGATAGTAAGGTTTTAGAACCTGCGCTCGGTCGTAGAGGAACCAGACAGGGGAAGAAGAAACGAAGGGAACTGCGATCAGGGAACAGACGAGGAGACAGAGATCGTACAGCAATTAGCGAAGATCGGATAAGCCAATTCCCAGAATGCTGTTCCGCATGACAGTTAGACTACTCTTAATTCCCACGACCTAGGTTGAGGTTAGGGTAAGCAACCAGTGCAAGATATCACGCATGCAGGTAGATATAATTTATGATCATATTTCAGTATGCCACCAATCAGCAGGCAGAATAATTAGGAACGGAATGTAATTTCAAGACCAGTGTGTAGCCCAGACCAGAATTGACAGCATTTCTAGAAGCTATTCCAAATGAAATGACAGTGTGGATCAATGCAGATGCAGCCTGCTTAGGCTACATAGTAGTGTTAATATCATTTGCTGCCTTGTGAATTGGATTCGGACGCAATAGAAGTTTCCGATTGATAAACAATAAATACCTGACACCAAACAATACACAGCTTACTTATAGTTAATACTTGACTTGTAAGAAACATTTGAGTGGTTATAGGATGGTGATGCGCTTTACCAAAATCAAACAGTTCTTTGAGTTGCTGCTATGTTGTAGTAAGAGTAGTTTTCATGGTTCTTGTAGATTCATGTTGGTGCTGCCCTGGTGTACGATGCTGTCACTCTGTGGGCAAAAGGTGTGAGGAAGGCGTTAGAACACAGTTGGTCTGGAGATGGCCGCTTCATTACTCAGCATATTTACAATATCAGTTTTGCAGGTGAGGCTGAGATGCACTGCATACAGGAAATAAGAACATTTGCTCTCTTCTAAGTAAAGTTAACATTTTCGACTGATTTTACGTCTGATCTGATTTCAACTCGAACAGGGAACATGCGCGGAGTTTGGTTTCCGTTCTTGGTTGGGCTAACTTATGAGTCTGTGCCTTCTTGGGAGGGGGGCTAAGCCCGGGAAACGATACCGTTTACACGGTAAAAAACTGAATCTGGGTCTTCTTGGGCAAGAGCTTAGCCCCCCCCCCCCATAGCCCCTGACAAACTCCGCTCATGCAGGGGAAGTTTCTCTTAATATTCTGAACTCTCAGAGAATTTCTGAAAATCGTGTATATCTTCGTAGCTTTCAGACAGCTGCTTTGTAATCTAACGATTGACTAATTAAAATTATGCCTCAATTTCAATACTTTGAGTTCAAATAGGCTTATTGCATATTAAGGTTTAATAACATACAGAATAATAACTACATGATTAAAAATAATGAAAAGCAAAAATTATAATGTGTTTCTAATTTGCCGTGTTTGCGATGGTCTCAGCTGAACTGCTCTGAACTTAACCAAAAGAACTGGGTATGTTTCAGGTCTGACAGGACAGATTACTTTGGATAAGAACCACTCAAGAAAGCTGGACTGGGTTTTAGATGCTATTCAAAACAACGGATCGATTGTGACAGTGGGAAGTTATGTTGAAAAAGAAAAGCGGCTAACTATTAACGAAACAGCTTTGAAGAGTATTACATGGGCAAATGGTGTAAAGGAGATGCCAGGAATGTCTTTAAAGAAACGTAAGTTTTGCTTATGTCTTTTATAAATCTCGATGCTGTATATGCTCAACAAATCTTTCACCACTGATGTAACATTTTCTTACTATTTTTTAAGGTGACATCTTTTGCGTGTAATTAATGTGCGTTTAGTTGCCAAAGTTGCTAGAAACTATGTTGTTTCTGATGCACTTCTTGTCTGTGGTCGGTATTGATGCACAGCAACTGTTGTTGGTTCCTTCGTTTCAGACTGTCTTTCACCTTCAACTGAAATCGTAACTCTTCCGGCCAATTCTTCTTCTGCTCAGCTTCAATGCGCACCTCTGCTTCAATGTGCACCTCTGAACTTTTGTTAGACAGTTTACTGAAGAAGAATTATGATGATGCTTAGAAATCCTCTATGTATATATGTGACTCGGAATCGAGTGTTGCACATCTGTAGTTTGCACAGATCTCTTTTAGTGATGAAAACCCATTGCAGTGAGTTACAGTCACGAAGCCGATGGCAGGAAAAGAGTGAATGATTAATTGATGAGATTTAGGATTATAGTCTATGATAGAATAGACATGATATATTATTATGTGCTTCTGAATGTACATCCTTGTTACGTATTATGAATTTCAGCTATTTCCACAGAAGTCTTGATTATAATTGGGTGTGTCATGGGTCTATTCGCTGCTGGAATAGTTGTGCTTTCTCTTCTTTACAGGTAGGCATAGCTGAACATGCAATTTTCGAAATATTGCCTAGGTTTAATACTTTATTTATTTCAACCATGATGCAGTAAACAAACATTCTGCAAATTTGTATAATCTGTACGAAACTTTGCAACCTACTCCGATTCTTCCCAAATTCTCATAAGCTGATTGCAGGATGGGTTCACTGACATTTGAACGGACGACAAAAGAAGGGGCGACACTAGAACGATGACTGTAGAACGCTGAGACTATTGAACGGCGGCGGCGCAGTTGATCGGGCGACAGATGACCGGTGACCAAGTTATCGGAAAAGTGAGCAAAACGTGACGTTGTGGTGAAATTGTTAGGATATACACTTCTTCATTTCTCCTACTGCCTCACGTGTCAGAATGTTGCACCATTTCAAATGTAACACTAAAGAGCAACTTGTGACATCAGGTGACCAAGTGATCAGCGAACCGCGGTCTGAGCATACTTTCTGCGAACAGGACAACATAACCGTAAATTTGACATCGCCAAAATACTCTTTCCATTTATGCATTTTTTCTTACAAAAAGTCGAAATTAGGCATATGCATGAGATGTAATCAACGTTGGTTTGTCTCTGTAACAAAGCCATACCATTAAAATTCGAAATGATTTTCACACACATAATGCCCAGCTAAATTGGCCCTAATTAAAAGCCCAGCATTCAGGGTATATATAGTAATCATAGTGCACACTGTTAGTATACACAGTGCACACTGTACCCAGCATTCAACTCCGCACCACGCGAATTTTTCCTTGTGAATTGTTCATATGTCGTCCTGATAATATAAGTTCCCGGTAAAGTGTCGCCTGTTCTATTGTTGGCTCGCTCTACTGTCGCCTGTTAACGTGTTGCCGTTCTAGTGTCGTCCGTTCAAATATCCATGCACCAAAGGATGAGATTATGTAGATTGAGATAATCATATTATTATGTTTGCAACAAAAAATGATTCAAAGTGCTAACACCATAATTTTTTATGTTTCAAGCGTTTGCTACATGCTACGATGGTAGCATGTAGCTACCATCGTAGCATGTAGCACTGGTAAACTGTAAACTGGTTGGGGAACATAAAGGACTGGACGGGATTGGAAATGAAGGAAATGATAAGACTGGCGGAAGACAGGAGAAGCTAAAGGAATATTGTTCATAATGCGGCCGAACCTCGAAACGAGGATGGCTGAGAACAAAACGATGGTAGACGTTTTGTTCAGTGATTACATGATAGATCTGTGTGTCTGTAGGAAATTTAAAACTGACATAGAGTTGAAGAAGACCCTGGCTTGGTTGATTCACTGGGAAGACATCAAGCTTGTTCGCTACAGAGACAAATCGGTTAGCTCCTTTTTGTTTTTGAACCCATTCCTAACTTCACCCATCCTGTTTAAACATCTTTAGATCAGCATCTATACCTATAAAGAAGAAATGTAACTATTGTATTTATGTTTGTACATTTTCTAAGCCTATGTTCCATGAAAACTTCTGATCCACGCGACCGATTGCTCCCAAATTTTCCTAGAATACTTTTTATCACCCGAGAACAAACACGGGGAGGGGTTGCCATAAAATAATTTGACCACTTCCGGAGTTATGAACATCTTAAATTTCGATGCTAGAAGACGTCATTTTTTCCAAAACACACCTGGCCGTAAACACGAGAACAGATTCACTAAAGTCCTGACGTCATGTTTTCGACCTCATTTTCTTTACGTCACATCTGACAGGCGCGCAAGTAAGATAATCGCAGGGTAAGAAAAAGAAGACAACAATAATAATCAATATCGTATCGGAACGTTTCTAAAGCGCCGCTTCCAGAAGCACCAAAGAATTCACAATAATAATAATAATAATAATAAGCGATACTTTTTCTTCGGAACTTTTGCTACATTAGGGTCGTGTCTGTTTTTTGCAATAAAGGAAATTGTTGATGATGATGATAATAATAATAATAATAATAATAATAATAATAATAATAATAATAATAATAATATAATAATATGTCTCACCTTCCACACACATCAATCGGAGCTGGCGAAGCCGCCGAACGCGTAGCTGCGTCGAAAAATATCAAGTATTCCACCATAACCAATACCCACGTTTTTGTGGCGGTCGCCTTGGAGACCGGTGGCGCCTGGTGCAAAGAAGGACTGGATTTCATTTCTGATCTGGGGAGGAGAATTGCTGCCGCTACCCATGACCCTATGGAAACGTCATACTTATTCCAGCGGATTTCTGTGGCTCTTCAGCGGGGGAACGCCATCTGCCTCTCTGGAACATTGCCACCGCTCCCCGATCGACACGAGAAGGAGATCTACAATCCGGCAAATCGAGCCGTGGAACGACAGAAGGAAGCGACCTGCAGTAGATGAGACTGTGTGGCACATTAATATGTCTATAATAATAATAGTAATAGTAATAATAATAATAATAAAAATAAAAATAATAATAATAATAATAATAATAATAATAATAATAATAATAATAATAATAGCAGCAATTGGTGCGTGTGATCAAATGTTCTACGTTCATTCATTCGAGTTCGAGCCCCCGTTGGGCGGATTTGCTTTGTAGGCTGCTATTAGCGCCGTGTAATTACAAAGCTGTCTTTTCAGTTAGTAGTTAAGTTTAATTAAGATTACTGCATAACTTGTAAATGTAAAGGGCAGTGCGTCTTGCAGGCGTTTAATTAAAGAAAAGATATTATTATTATTATTATTATTATTTATTAAAACAAATTAAAGGAAGAAAAATTATTGAAATTAAAGTCTGCTGTTGTTGCGACTTTTGTTTAGAGATCTTCGCTTGATAGGGCTGCCCTTGTTTAACTTATCTTTAACTTTTGCTTGTTCCTGTTTCTGTGGAATTTCTCTTAGGGTACTGTGTCCAAATCGCATTTTTCTCTTAGCAGTGGATCACAGATGGCAGACGCTAGATCATTTGAGAGTTTTGCTACAGGCACACTAACAGAATTCGGTTATTATCAGGTACGTTCAACTTCAAGACAGTAATTATGGACTCTATTTGAAATATGCAAAACGGGCTATGTTCAATGACATCTGTAGGCCTATATCATTCGTTTATTTTTCGTGCGCGTGTTATTAGCGCACGCGTGTGTCCTCGGGACAAGGGTCTCCACTGCAGACGCTTATTGGATTGCAGATCCAGAGCGCTACTTAACTGGTTTTCTCTATACTGACTTGTACTTGTATTTCTTGACGTGGCTCGGCTTCTGATTTTCAACTAACACACATTTATTTTAAATTTTTGGTTACTTGTATGACGCAGTTTCCGGACCTTATCACTAGCCACCTAGCGTGTTTAAACTGAAGTCCGTCCATTGCTCTGTCACACTGTATGACAGTTGTTATTAGTTGATTACGGCGCTATCTAAATATCAGTCAATTAAATATCAGCAGCTCGTTATAAATCGCTTCGTAGCTCTCTGTGGCCAGAAATGGCCTTTGCGCACTTTAAGCGCCTATTACGTGCACATGCATTAAAAATGTTTTATAGAACTATTGCATGTTTATGGTTGATAGTTACAATAAATGAATTGAATTATTGTCGTTTGCTGTTGGTCTTTCAACTGTTTTCTTTTCTTCAGTTTTTTCTGTTCTATTGTGTATCAAACTTCATTCTCTCCTCATGCACCTCTATTAACACTCACCCATACTTAACTTTTCTTTTCGCAACTCTGAAACTAAACCTGACTAAGGACACTTACGCATCATCTTTGCTATGAATAATCACTTACTTGTTTATTATCGTTCTTGCACGTCTGTGTCTAAGTACAGTAAGCAGGCAAGTCCGTCTAAGTAAGCCGGAGACCTCTTAGGCTCTTTCTGTATACTTCGTTTGTGTTACTTTCTGAATATCTATAGGATAAGAAGATTGTTCTAAAATTATCACCTCTGGCGACATTGGATATGAGAGACAGCACAATACGCATGGAGTTCATGAAGGTCAGTGACTTTCTGCTATTATTCGTTTCCCGATCTGTTTCTTTACAACCTCTTTTAATTTTGATTTATTGCGAACAATAGAATAATGCTCGAAGATTGATAAATATGGAAAAGCTTACCTTTGCGAAAGTTGCTGAGGACATTGTTGCCTAAAGCAACATCCATGATTATAATTCTCTCGTGATGCCACTTTTGAACAAAACCCCTTTTTAGAACAACGGCTCACCATTGACAAAATTTTTCCATTACATACCAGTTGTTTAATTCTATTTAGATCAGGAGTTCGATTATGCGTTACCCGGCACCGTCAATTCCTATAATAATTGCACTTGCATTATCCTGAGTTGTAATAATTATTTCTAAAAAGGGATTCAAGGATTGTTTGACTTTACCTCAAAGTGATTACTGAATTGAAGATTTATCTGTGCACAGATACGAAAATTACATCACTTGAACATCAACAGTATCGTCGGCGTCTGTGTTGAACCGACT
This sequence comes from Lumbricus terrestris, assembly GCA_949752735.1. NCBI lineage: Eukaryota > Metazoa > Annelida > Clitellata > Crassiclitellata > Lumbricidae > Lumbricus > Lumbricus terrestris. The sequence continues at coordinate 966,321 of OX457045.1, forward strand.
CACGTTTGCATTTGCATGAGTTACTGTCCAAAGGGAAGCGTTTGGAATGTCATCGAGAGAAGGTCGTTTAGCATGACGTGGCATTTTCGAATGGCTCTTGCTATAGACATTGCAAAGGTATTTATATACATGTACGTTTCTCAGAGACATCTTATGCTCTACTGTTCACGTTAAATTGCATTGATCCCCCTAGATCACGAACCTCATTAACCCAGCATCGGGCTTAAATTGCCATTATTGGTCCTTTAATGTGAAATCACCTTCCTCTGGAATTCGTGCCAGGATTCTGGGAGGAAATTCGCCTGAATATTTTCGCTATTTGGAGACATTTCTTTTTCATGTGCCTGTCACGCTGAGAGCGCTTCTGAATAGCTCTGTTGTGAGAATCGCTTTATAAATGTTTTATTAGATTAGATCAGAAAATGAACGTAGAGTTGCTATTTAGTGGCTTAGTCTAAATTTATGTAACGTCGCAGATTTCTTCGAAATTCTCTGAAAATAACATTTGCATTTGATGTGTGTCGATTAATTGAATGAAAATCTCTTTTTTTAGGGAATGACTTACCTGCATGAGTCTAAAATTGGTTCACATGGTCACCTGACGAGTACGAATTGTGTCATCGACTCCAGGTGGACCTGTAAGATCACCGACTACGGACTGTGTTACATGCGGAGGGGACATTTCCTTCAGCAGAAGCAACAGCAGCAGCAGCAGCAGCGGATCAGGATGGCGAACATTGTCGAAGATGAGGATTCCAGTGACGACAGATGTATGAGAAACTTTGTAAGATTCTCGTATAAACAATTTGTGCATTTTTCAATGTTTTTGACTGGAGAGCATTTGGCAACAGTCAATTTGAGAAGAAACATAACGATAATAATAATAATAATAATAATAATAATAATAATAATAATAATAATAATAATAATAATAATAATAATAATAATAATAATAATAATAATAATTTATAATAATAATAATAATTTATAATAATAATAATAATATTAATAAGTAAAAAAATAAAAATAATAATAAAATAATAATGATAATGATAATAATGCGATTTATAGAGTGCCGAGGCTCAGTGGAGGCCGAAGGAAAGAGCGCTGTTGATACAATGTCATGTTCGGTTCATATTCATAATTTATGGGAACTTGTGTTCAATTTAATTCATTATGGAGATTTCTATAGCACCTCAAAGGTTACTACTCAGAATCGCTCCCGACTACAGTGTGGACACCGAATCGGAGTTTCACGCCGAGGCGCCAAGCAATTGCGAGTGAATGATTTGCCCAAAGTCCCTACGCGGCGGCTTGAGGTGGATTCGAACCTGTAACTCTTCGATTGCAAGGCAACGAACATATCCACTACGCCACCGTGCCCACACATACCTACTACACAGCGCCTCACGTTGGGAAAAAATTATTAACCACGATTAATTGTCACTCTATAATTATAATGAACTTGAATTCATCCATTTGACATATTTTGTTAATGCCTAATATTGAACGACAGGCTAGTATAACCTTGCAATATATAATAATGTATTATATTAATAATGTATCACCACCCGTCGGCTCGTGTAGCATTCCAGTGTATTTGGACGACTATAGGCCTGCAGAGAGAGGCACACTGGCAAATTCAATCTGCGCTGTAGGCCTCGTATTTTTTTACTTTATTACCAGTAGGCCTAAGAGCGCAAACAATTTCATAACTCGAATGCTGTTCAAAAATTTTAGTAGTCTTTATCCGCTTAACTCTTCGCGCTTGTTATGTTACGATTGCAAAGTTTTTTCCCCAATAAAACGATTATAATAATACCATATGCAATGTATAAACTGTATAATGTAGCAAGATCCATCATACGTGGTTCACTTTCAGTTCTCCCTCTTGTCATAATAGGCCTTTGTAAACTTCAGGGTTCACAGTAGACTATAGACCGACTTGAAGGCTTTCGCTGTTGATCCCTATTTATTTATGCTGTTGCCGAATGTGAGCTTATAGGCCTACTATAGGCTAGATAATAGATTTCGATTTTATTTAACTGTAATAGAACATATTATTACTTCATCTTAAAGGAAAAATATTCTGAAAGCGCACCAAATTGCTTAGAACTGTTTGATATCGTACTTTAAGTACTTAAAACATAATTTTCTGTGGTATCGGAAAGCATAGGCATACATAATTACATTTCGGATCTTAGTCATCGATCTATATTTTTATATTATATCTATGTGTCTAATTGTAGAGTTCGATTACCTAAGTACGTCGTTTAATTATCTTTAATATTTTGTGTTTTTCCCGGACACGATCTCATGATGCTTTAGTTTGACAGTTGCTATCTGATGTCATCAGTCACATGAACCATTGACAAGACTTTTCGTACACAATTTCATGCCGGACAAGATTTTATGCTACACCGGCCACTGATAAAGCGCGGTTACCGAGTCGGGTTTCATCCGTCATAAGCGAAGATCGCTTTTGTCGAGCGATCTAAGTCACTAATAACCTGGAATAAGCGTTATCTGTTTATCGTTTTAATAACAGTCACCATAACCTTGCATGACAGCTTGTAGAAAAGCAATTAAATGTCTTTCAAGTGCTGTATTAGCATCATCAAGGATAGTTAATATAGGTTCAGTCTATTAAAGCCGACCTAGCAAGTTTCCGGATGAAGCAAATGACATTCAGTTTTCTTTCAACTTGCTTAGAGATCTTTTACAGTATAAAAAAACTTGGCTTTTATTGCATATTTCGTAAGAATTAATTTTCTTTTTTCATTATATGTGTATTATTGCTATTACATGTATTGGTCTGGCTGTGCCTGTAATAGGGTTACAGAGCAGTTCTCTCGTCTCTTAAATAATATTATGTTTGCTATTTGAGTACTTGAAACGAGTAATATTCCATGTTGCAACGCATAGTTTTGCGGTCTTTTGCTGCACTTTTAAGCATTTCCTCGCGTAGCGGATGTGCTGTGTAACGTTGTTACTAAGCCATAGAATGCAGCAGTTTCTCTATGAAAGAGAGATTTGTGTATTTTCTTCATAGGGTAATTTAACTTCTTTTACTGTCTGAATAATTTAACGAATTTCATCATAGATCATTTGTGGACGGCACCTGAACTGCTTCGCCTTGTTCCTGATAAGCGGCCGTTGTGTGGAACGAAGAATGCAGACGTTTTCTCATATGGCATCATCCTTCAAGAGATCTGCTTTCAGGAAAAACCTTTTGGGATCTTTCTCGACGATTATGGCGCCTATGGTAGGGAGGCATTTGATATTTTCTGTTTTACACCATCATCTGCTTTGATTTGATCTCAAATTTTCCATTTGATATGAGTTTTTTCTTGGTGGTGGTCATGAGAGTGATCAGGTGAATTGGTGAAATATAGATGTGATTTTGTGTGGATTGCAAGCTACTTAACATACCGTATATCTCTTAAATTGAGTTATGAAACCATTAGAGATGCGCGTCCTAGCAAAACTACATGTCTCAACCTATTTTTAGGACATTAGGCGTGCTTCTGCAATTTCTTTTCAACATCTGCGCCATCCACAAACAGAAAAGCCGAAGTTACGCATGGGTTCATAGGAGACTGTTCTGCTTATTTTGCTGAAGTAATTGCACGTATATTCACCTGCTCGTTGTTGCAATCGTCTGAAATAAGAATAGTTTTAGATGTTTATGACTCTAATAAAAGAGTTGCGGTTGTTTTGTGATGCGTGGATGGCGTTTTGTTTTCATTCAACAGAAGTGGTGTCCCGGGTACAGAGATCCGAGAAGCCTCCATTTCGACCACTTGAACCAGAAGACAAAGGGGAGATGCCCGGTGATACAATAAGATACAGCAACAAATGGATGGATCTCATGAAGTCCTGCTGGGCTGAGAAGCCTAGCGAAAGACCAACGTTTCATCACGTATTGAAAACACTCTCCCGCATCAGTGGAGGACAGTAAGTGTTTCAGATCCTGATATATGTTCGAATTACAGTTTAGACTTCTTCTAAGACTTTTAAACTTGGGCATTTCGTATAGCAATCTTTCTGGTGCGTATACATATGAGAGAATGGTTTGCTATAGGTAATATAGAACAATTCAGTTGCATACATACATATTTACATACATACATACATACATACATACATACATACATACATACATACATACATACATACATACATACATACATACATACATATTTACATACATAAATACATACATACATACATACATTGCATATATTCATATCGCATATAAGGAAGTGTAACAATCGGTTTGTGTTGTTCCTCCTCCTCTCACAAGATTCCCTTTCATCGTGTCACACATGAGAGTTATCCATTCTATAATTTATGTGTAGCCATTGTATTGTATTGTATTGTATTGTATTGTATTGTATTGTATTGTATTGTATATAAGCATTCATAAAGCGCCTCTTACAGACTAGCTATTCAGAGTGACAGCCCCGGGGAAATAGGCTAAAAAAGACTTCAAGTAGCGAAGGCTGAATATGACACCCCAATGAGATCTTACTACGGATAGTGGGAGGGAGGTCATTCCACATAGAAGGGCCTACAATGGCAAAAGCAGGGTGTTGGGCAATGGCAGTCCTTACCCTTGGAACAAAGAGATCAAGTCGATCAGCAGACCGGCGAGGGCTGAAAGAGACTGCAGAGAGGGGTTTATGCATTAAGTCACAAATGCATTTGGTAGCTTGTCTAGTTTGAGTTTTTGAAACTAAAAACAGTATCTGGAATTGGAAACGAGAGGCAAAAGGAGGCCAATGAAGAACATCAGTCATGTAGATAGAAATGTGGGAGTATCGAGGTAAACGAGCAATGAGTCTGGCTGCTGAGTTCATTACTGACTGAAGGGAGGATAAGCGAACTTTGGGAAGCCCAGCAAATAGTGAGTTGCAGTGGCCAATTCGACATCAAATAAAAGCATGAACAATAGTTTTAAATACGGTACAGAAGAGGAAGCAGATTTTCTAATGGCTCTCAGACGCCTCAGGTGATAATAAACAGATTTTCTGATGGCTCTCAGACGCCTCAGGTGATAATAAACAAATTTTCTGATGGCTCTCAGACGCCTCAGGTGATAATAATATGAGCGTGTTAACTGTGAGAGGTGATCAGAGAACAAAGGGTGCTATCATGAGTAGCGCCCAAATCACGGACACTAGATGAAAATGTAAAGTGAGGGTACATTAAGGACAAGAGTGGGAAGTTAAGTTTAAAGAACTGTTGTTTAGTACCAAACCAGATCAGTTGCATATTAGTGGGATTAAGGCAAAGTTGGTTGGCCTACATCCAAGAGTGGAGATCATGTGACAAGGAGTCGATCAGTTCCACAAGAGCAACCTGATCAGCAGGAGGACCATGTAAAAAGGTCTGGACATCGTCAGCATAGGCCTACAGGTGGCCAGTGGCCATGTGTTTAGCAAAAAAGAAAGAATGTCAGCAGCAGAAAGTAGATGCAAGATTGGACCAAGGACTGAACGTTGTGGGACTCCAAAGCTAACTTTAGTCCAGGTCGTTCTGGAATCACCACGGACTACCATCTGAGAACGATCTGAAAGGTAAGATTTGAGCCAGTTAAGACGGGGTCCAGAGAGGCCACAAGAAAGTTGAAGACGCTGTAGCAGGATCTCATGGTCAACCATATCAAAAGGAGGAACCATCAAAGAGCGCCTGAAGTGTTAATTGGCCGAGTAGATATCAGAGAGGAGAGAGAACAGGGCAGTTTCGTGGAGTGATGCCCTCTAAACCAAGATTGGCTGGGTGGCAGGAGTCCAGAATGCTCAAGGTAAGGGAGAAGCTGGATTGAGACAAGTCTCTCAAGTGTTTTAGAGATAAACGAAAGGTTAGAGATAGGACGGTAATTCTGACAGAAGGTTAGCTTTCTTAAGAGTAGGGAAAGCTGTAGTCCGTTTTCTAAATCCTGGGAGGTGACCCTCGGTAAGGGACCTATTAAAATGCAAACTAAAAATGGAGCAATGTCATCTAAATTCTAAAATGTTAACAATAACAAACGGAGGAAGTGGATCAAGTTCATAAGATTTCTATTTTGAAGAGTTGATAACTCATCTATGCATGGATTTGCATACGTGTTTTACGTGGTCAATGCGTGATTGCGTATGTTTCTCTGTGTGTTTGCGTTTATTCGTATTTTGGGTGTTGCCCTATCAAAGCGGCGTAGCTATCGTGTGGGCAGAATGTGCAGGGCACACGGGTCCGCGACCTCCAAGGGCCCACAGAGAATGTTAAATTATTAATCTATCCTAATCAGTATTATCAATACCCGGAGAGAAGAAATCGGTCGTAAGAAAAGATTGGGATAACGAGCGATCCAGAAGAGGAGAGTCCCACGCAGAGTGGAGGGAAGGGCATTCCATAAGCGTGGGCCAAAGGATCGGACTTGAGTAATATATAGTGGTTCTCACTCGTTGGACAAACAAATCGCATCGACCCAGCGAACGCAGAGGCCGATGAGAAGAACAAGAAAGAGGAGAACGAATGAAATCCCACAAATATTTCGGCGCAAGACCCTGTCTGCACTTGAGAGCCAAACCAATAACTTTACATTTGATACGGGCAGAGAGAGCAAACCAGATGCAGTTTATTGACGATAAGAATGATATATCTTTAATTATGGGATTATTTGGGCAGACTTATTTCAGTTAATCAATCGAGCAGCAGCATTAAGGACATGAGATTCAGCCTGTTTCATATATTATTTATTTTTCGCTTTTGAAATAGCGGCTCTTCAAGCTAACTACTCAGAGTCGCTCCCGATTAAAGCGCGGACATTGCATAGGAGTTTCATTCCGAGGCGCATGATCAATTGCTAGTTAAGGACTTGCTCAAGGTTCATACCCGGCGGCTTGGAACCTGGAACACTCCGGCTCCAAGGCACCGAACCCACCACTACACCACTACGCTCAACGAAATTGTGAGGCGCAGTGTTGCGTTTATCGTGTGCACATACCAGTGAGTGCGTTTTTGTGACTAAGTGCCTTGTTAACATAATGTCCCTAACAAAACCAGTTCGGCGAATATTTCATTCGACAACAGTTTGCTATCACTCATTTAACCGGCTAAATCTAATCTAATCTGAATTCTATGGCGCAGTTGTTATGATGCAAAAGACATCGGTTGATGGTCGCATCAGGTGAGTGAGGTCTGACTCAGAAGTCGACATATTAATCGACTGGAGATTTTCAGGTTGGTCAGAGTAACCTATCGCCATTATGTCATAATACCAGAGTCGAAATCTAGTGCTGAATTTTGTATAGTTGAACAGCACTTGAACTTGAAATAACGCAACCTGCGTAAGCCTACAATTTGTATACATTGACCCTATTTTTGTTGTATGCTTCAGAGTTATTCATGCTATAGATAACATGGTGAAGATGCTGGAGATTCATACGGTCAGACTTGAAAATATTGTGCATGAAAGAAGTCAGGAACTGTACGAGCAGAAGCAGAAAGCCGACTCTCTTCTGTACAGCATCTTACCAAAGTATTTCAATCCACTCTTTACTACGTCTGAGCGGATGAATATGTTGTGTTCTATTGTATTGCATTGTATAATTCGTTTTTTTCGCACACACGCAGTTAACAGGACACAGCGCATTAATTTTCACGTGAGTTCATCAATGCGCAAAAATTGAAAATGCTATATGTGTATTTAAACGTGTAGGCGTAGCAATAATTCGACCAGTTCACAGCGGGGAATTTTGATAAGTTCTTTAATACGGTTACCATAATTATGTCTGTTGCACTCTAATATCATTAGAATGGAAGGACAAATTGTCTACGGTTTATTTTGAAGTACTTACTTAGTACTTAGTCCATCCCGTGCAGAACTGCACATCGGGCAACGCAGCTTTCTGCGTTGTTTCTGTTGCGTGCGTTTGTTTTACCTGGGTGGGTTGCAAGCCCACCGCAGAACCCTCCTCCTTGGGGCAGGCACAGGCTGCCTCAGAAGAGGTAGCCTGTGGCGGAGTTTTGAAGAATGGAATTAAACGGTGAGGCCAATGACTAACTCGAAATAATAGTATAGCCGCATATGTAGGTCTATGAGTGCTTTTGAGAACCTTTCATGAGGTTTTTCGCCGATTACACACTGTATGGTGGTTAATGGCAGCTTTCGTATCCTGTGCTTCTTTAAGGGTTGTCGCAGAGCAGTTGAAACAAGGCACCAAGGTCTTACCAGAACACTTTGAAGCCGTGACAATCTTTGTTTCCGATATAGTTAAGTTTACACCGCTTGCAGCAGCCAGTACTCCGATACAGGTAACCACATTCTTCTCTGGGATAAATATTCTACAGCGTAAAAGCTAGGCCTAGTTTATGAAATAACTTGAATAGATTTCACAGCAAACGAAAGGATTATTGTGAGAAATGCAAGAACTGGTCCATATATTTATGCCTATTTGCAAATTGAACAATTTGGGTTAACGAATATGGATTGTGAATGGGTAGAAGTGGCCATCATCGTTTTCAGAGTTGTTAGATTGTCTTTCTTTAGCTTTGGTCGTTTTGACGATGTTGGTCGACCTTGCTGCCAACTGTATGTTAGCCTCTTAGCTGGGCGGTTAGAATACATAGACCGGGTTCAGGGTTCTACAGCACCCATTGCGGATGCATTCCCAGATTTGGCCACATCCCCAGCTATGTATGCTGGATGTTTTCAGCTGTCTTCCCCTCCAGACGCTGATCTCGTACGTATAATCGCTTTGGCCAGGCGGTCTTTGCTTGCGGTTCTCGCCCCGGCGTATATCGTCGCGACTTCTACCCTACCTTCAGTTCACATGGTCGTGAATCTCTACTCTACGGAGTGGGGCGTGCTCATCGCTTCTTTTGCTTGCATTGCTACTAAACAGAATCGCAACATCTCAGTGGTTGGCCTCTCGATCTGGATCTTGCTATCTTTGGCGCTGGGCTTGTTCCCCAGAATCCACTCTGACTCCTTGTATGCTCTTCTCAAAACCGTCCGAGCTGAATTTAGGGCCTATTGAAGTTGTGTCAATTTGAATGTATGTTGCATTCGTTTGCAATTTCAGTTGGTTGTCATCAGCGAAGACTTTGTTTTGTGTTGTTGTAGGTGGTAACCTTTCTTGGGTTACTGTACAATATGTTTGACGAGATCATTGACCGAAATGACGTCTACAAGGTCTGTTTTGTTAGCCAACTTTAGTCATTTCACGAGAATGTGATGTATACCAAAGGATACTACTACTGCTGCTGTTGCTGCTGCTGCTGCTGCTGCTGCTGCTGCTGCTGCTGCTGCTGCTGCTGCTGCTGCTGCTGCTACTACTACTACTACTACTACTACTACTACTACTACTACTACTACTACTACTACTACTACTACTACTAATAGTAATGATAATAATAAACGTTGAGCACCTTCAATAATTCCTGTTGGAGCTGGGTCCCCGCGGTGCCACTGTTTTAGCTAGCCTTTCCAGAGGCTTTCAGTATGCATACAATGTTTCAGCGCCGTTGCTTTTAGAGGTACCTTCACACCGTGTACTCAAAGCTTGAGCTGCACTGTATCTTTTATCCAGTTTCCTAGAACTTGGAGAGATTTTCTTTATATCGGGCGAGAAAAAAGAATAAGCTCTATTTTCTTCTTGAAACTACCACACTGCGGCATGATTACAATTCGTTTAATTGCAATCATGCCACACTGCGGCATGATTATGATCGGATGAGTACATATATATATATATATGTATATATATATTCGTTTAATTGTGATCATACCATACCAGTCTCTAATGTCATCAATCCATTGTCTGTCAGAACTTTGTAGTATTTGCAGTTTTACGTCGCTGTGTGATAAAAAAGACCATTAGCAACGCCCTCCTCCTCCTTCCAGTCTTGGGACTGGCACTGGCAGGCACTAAGCAGTTGTTGTGCAAGGACTTCTAGTGGCGCAGGTAACGTTGCCCTTGCGCTCTTGGTAGCCGAACCTCGTCTCCGTATAAGTCGGCTAAAGCTCCCTCGCCACGACAAGGCGTAGAATGCATCGGACATTCACACATTCGTCGAGTGGACCTATGAGTCAGTCACTTGAACGGTGCTCCGAGGGAGACTTCGCATCCATACTTCCCAACATCACTGCTTTTCATTTTTTTATTGAGATCCATTTTGCATATATTGTTGTCAAATAGACTCAGTTTTCGTCTCATCACTGTTTGCACACAAACACACACACACACACACACAAACCATGTTCTCACTAGAAATTCTTCAAATAGTTTTACCCAGGTTCTACAGAGCTCTATTTTGGCCACTTTCAACGAGCATGCATTATTATTTAAATTTTTTGGAATTTTCTGTTTCACTTAATTATGTACGCCATTGTTCTAAAGGTTGAGACAAGTGGCGATGCATACATAGTGGCAAGTGGCCTGCCAACACGGAATGGCAATGCTCATGCCTCGGAGATTGCCACTTTTTCCCTGCAGCTTCTCAACTCCATTGTGAAGTTTCAGATACCACACTTGCCAGACAAAGTGCTGGAAATAAGGATCGGACTACACACAGGTCAGAAACACGAATGATATTCTTTTATTCTGGCCTTTTAATGAACGAGTCATACTTGTGAGCATATCTTTCTAAACTATGATGTGACTGTCTTTGATTGCAGAATTCATCTGCTGCGCTCAGTTCTCTGGCCTCCAAAATGCTTCGGTATTTTAAAGATTATTGTTATTACTTATGACATTGTGGGGCGCGGTGGTGTAGTGGTGGCGTCGTTGCCTTGAAGCCGGAAGGTTCGAGGTTCGAATCCACCTCGCCGCGTAAGGACCTTGGGCAAGTCTTTCACTCACAATTGCTCAGCGCTTCGGCGTGAAACTCCGCTATGCATTCGGGAGCGCCTCTGAGCATCTGAGTAGAGAGAGATTGAAGGGGCGCTATAACAAGTGCACATACATACATTAATGATAATAATTATAACAATAGTAATAATACTAATGTTAATGATAGTAATAATAATTACAATAGTTATAATATTATTACTTTTATAATTTGTATTATTACTATTCATTCGTTCAAGTATTTATTATAGTACCATTCAGGGAAGCTCTCAGAGGTGCTCCCGGCTCCAGCACGGCCAAAATTTGTTTCAAGGATCATCCCTTCCCACTGCGCGTAGTGATCGACTATCCCGACTACCCGACAGAGGTCCACACAGATCAAGTGTAGATAAGTTGGAGCGAGGCTTAGCTGGCATCGCCATACCGAGAAGGAGATCCTGTATTCAACACGTTGGCGGTCTGGGACCAGCGCAGAACTTCCAGCATGTTATTCGATACGACACTGATTTTGGGTATTTGACCGGTAAAGCTCGCTATGTGCAGAGAGTAGAATTCGGGTCAAGGAGGTCAACCGCCCAAATGGCAAGCCAGAAGAAAGGTATAGGCAATCACAGTCAAGATGAGTCGTGATAAAGGAATGAACAAATGTAGTTGCAGCGTCAGTTCAGAGAGAGCGATCGAGCGAGTGGCAGTGCGAAGCGAGCACAGTTGATAACAGCAGGAACGACTTAGGTTCATGAGAAAAGACACAAAACTTAAGCTGAAATGTGATGTTAAGGGCTCGGGCCGAGGTGGAGAATCTATATTTGGGAAATCCAGTACTAGAAGGGTACTATTAGGTTAGACTTAGACAGCCAGGCTACTGCCGGGAACCCAACCGCATGAATTTGGTCTTAGCAGGTTCAAGTGAATTTGTATGTGAGCAAATTTTCTCTTTTACTCATTTAATTTTTAGTCCTATATAACAGCAAAAATAAGATCTATGAAGTTGTTGTTCCGTGGTGAGATGAGAAAAGAATGTTCTTTGATTAACCATTATTGCTGATTTACTATCCACATTTTGGTGTGCGGACATGGTATAATAAACGTACATCATCTATGGAGTATAGAGCCAATAAAAAGTCAAATGTTTTAAAAGCGCACACGTCATCCTATATCCAACGTCAGTTTATTCTTTATGATGACCAACAATTTACACGGAGCTTTGGTTCACATTTAAATAAGATGCAGCGTCATTGTCAAAAATGATTTCCTCGTTAGGTTGTCCGCCAAGGAATCTTCGATCGTGCACTCTCGGCCTCACGGAGTAGGACTGTGGCCTAAACGTAGGATGAGTAGCTTGTTCAAAACAAGCAGGACAGCCGCAAAGAGCCCTCCGTCCGCCGTTACACATAATTGCTGTAGGATTGTCCTCAGCAAGGTATTGCAGTCAAATCAAATGGTCTGCTAGACCTGCATCCTCCCGCCTTCCTGTCATGTCATGTCATGTCGCCATCGTCGCATCGCGACGGTTGGCTACATGAATGGATTTTTAATGCCCAGAGTCTTCTGCAATTAATAAGCCTTCCTGCTGCCCCGCATATCCACATCATTCCGGAGCCGCGTATAACGTGTGTTTCTCTGTGGTCGTCCATGCTACGGTCAGGTAGACTTTATCCCTTCAAACCGTGCGCAGTCATAATTCGCAGGGCACAAAGCGGCTGTCTTACTTCTGAGCATAATGATTTTATGTGGTTTATAAATAAATGCATCAAACCTTAAGTGTTCAGTCATAGCAACCCTAGAATCGCCATACTCTGGACCTGAGATGTGGTGGTGTTTGTGGTGTCTGGCTGTAGGTCCTGTGTTGGCCGGAGTCGTTGGTCTGAAGATGCCGAGATATTGTCTGTTTGGTCACACAGTCAGCAATGCTTACATCATGGAACAAAGCTCTCTAGGTATTTGCTTCATTATTCTGATTATGTTCTGGCATGAATTTTTCTTATTAATTGCAGGAGACAACCTCGTGACTCATTAACCTGATATCTAGAAACATCTAATTTGTTATGCACTGTTTTTAAAATGACTTGGAGATGAATAATTATGATCTACTCTGTTTTTAAACTTGCTCCAATTATTTCGGTAAGGGTTTTCATGAGATATCAGAGCATTTACGTGGTTCTCGATAGCAAATTAAATAATGATTACCATATTTCTTGACTCTGGACAGAGTAACATGACTTTGTATTAAACTTTATTGAGTTATTGCCTACGCCTCTTGAAGGGGCGCTATATAAATTTTCAGAATGAATTAATGAAAATGTCTGACTCTTTGATTTGTGAGAAGCGCTTGTCATTTACTGTCATCTTTGTTTTGTCCAACAGCAAATTCAATTCATGTCAGTGACACAACATACAAGCTTCTTAATGAGACAGGCATGTACAAACTGGTCGAGCACTCCAAAATAGATTACGACGTAAGATGATTTCAACATTTTTTTTACTTGTTTGGCCGTCTCGACAAGAAATAATAATGATCGAGGAACTGCTGTAACGTTGTTATCACTGTTACAGCAGACATCAGTCGATGTCTGGTGACTTAATCGGATGAGATTGTAGCAAAAGATTAGTTATTGTTTATGGGAGAAAAAAGGTATTAAGTCCAAGATCTAAGAGTGACCAGCAATCAAGGATTATTCACTGGTCAGTAAGATCTGTGATTGACTGAATAACGTGTGCTTTATTAGGTATTAGTGGAATAACTTGTTATTTTCAAAAATTAATGGCTTGATTTAGATTACTAATTGAGTCGCCGTATCAATTGCAGGCATTGACAGGCAGGGTACACACAGTAGTAGGTAGTTTAGACTCAGAATAAATGCGCAGGAATCAAAACGACGACCATTTTAAACAGCATAAAGAGTTGAAGGTGAGATTAGATAGAGAAGAGCTGGAGCAGTTCAAGGTGTTTGTGTGCTAATAACCACGGTAGTAGAAAGATGGCTAATGTACAAAAAACATAAAACGTAGAATTGGCTTAGCATCAGCGATGTTTGGAAGATTGACTAAATTGTCTAAGACGAGCAACATAACAAGAGCAAAGGTTAAACTGTACAGGGCATTTGTCACTCCAGTACTGATGTATGGATCTGAGTTTTTGTGTGTGTATGAAACTGTATATCATCATCATCATCATCATCATCATCATCATCGTCATCAGTAGTATTTTATTTTATTATTATTATTATTATTATTATTATTATTATTATTATTATTATTATTATTATTATTAAGAGGAGGAGAGGAAGAAAAGAAGAAGAAGAAAAGAAGAAGAAGAAGAAGGAGAAGGAGAAGGAGAAGGAGAAGAAGAAGAAGAAAAGGAAGATGAAGAGGAGGGGGAGGAGGAAGTGGACGAGGGGGAGGAGAAAGTGGACGAGGAGGAGGAGAAGGAGGGAGAGGAGTAGGAGAACCAAGAATGATGGCATAGAAATGACTAACTAACAGGATCTTCTGTTATGTTTAGGGTAAACAAGGAATGCAGACTTACCGATTACTTGGCAAGGTTCTGAAGCGTCCGTCAACACCTGAATTCCAGGCTAGACGAGCCTCGTTCTCCGGACGCCTGCCGAGTGCTCAAGTGCCTTCCACCGATCTTCCAACTCCTGCGACTTCAATTGACCTTAGTACGAGAAGACCTTCGATTATAGACCGCCTTTTAAGTGGACTTGACTTTTCCAATAGGCGACCCTCTCTTCCTGGCAGCATTACGTAGCAGAGTCGATTTTTACCGAATCTTTGGAGATGTTTGGTGCCGACTGGTCTCCCAGTTAAAAGTAAATCCAAGTCTTACCTTGAAAGCAGGGAAGCGGAGATTTGAGTAGCTAAGTATTTCAGTTAGATGCCTGTGATAAGAGTTGAATTGTCTGCATTTGGTGGGCAGTTGTGGAGGGCTATTCTATAGGGCTGCTTTATCATGCTGACTTAACAGCCAAAGGTGGCAGTTGAATGACCTCACATCCAATCACACGTCTTAGGTTGACCCTATTATATTTGGCTGTCTCCGTTGTGATATTGATATTGACTATGAACAGACCTATTGGAACTGAAGTTCAGAGCTGAAGCGCTTCGTGTACTTAGCGGAATTTATCATTTATGCATGGAATTCCCATTGCTGAGTTTATAAGACAAAGTACTGAATAGTTCATGTAACGGTAGTTGCGGAATTCAACATTTTTCCATATCATTGAATTGTGGAATTTGAATTTTCAGAAGTATAATACGTGTACCGTGGTAGATTTCCTATTAGGTGTATAATAATATATAATTATATCTTCATATCGAATGGGTTTTTAATTTTTAATGCATGCCTTGGTGTGTCTTGTTGCCAGTTCTGTCTCTCTCACTGTCTGTCTGTTTGTCCATTTGCTCCTTCTGTCTGTCTGTCTGTCTGTATGTCTGTCCTTTTGCCCTTTCAGTCTGTCTGATTCTGACTGCCTGTAGCCTAATTGTTTAGCAGGGCCCGGTAAGTGATAAACTGTGACATAGCCTACATGTACAGGGTGGGCCAAAAAATACCCCCCTACTGTTTTTGACAATATCTTTACCAAAAGTAGGAATTTCGAAATGAAATTTTACAGGATGATAGACAGTTCATATTTGCACATGATGGCAGTATTTAATCAAAATATTTCAAACAGAATAAAAGTTATATCACTTTCAGTGAGGCCACCCACCGTTTTTTGACGATTCAAAAGCGTAACGCAGCAAAAAGTAACAAAGAACAATTTTGGTAAGTCACATTTTTAGCCAGCAATGCTCATGCGAACGCTATAGTCTAATTATATTGATGACCTTTTTAGGCCTGCATGTAGGTTATGTAGGCCGACGTACGTCACTCAATAAAAATAAATAAAATATTCATAAATAGGTCATTGCATGAATTATTCACCACTCACCAGTCAGTGTGTGTGTTTATAGGTCAGTGTAGACGCAAATACGCAAAGTAACGCAATGCATAAACTGAGACAGTGACACATTATACGGATCCCACGGTATTTTTTGTTGGTGTCCCATGAACACACCGTCAATTTATTTGTGCGTCCATCAACAATTTCGGTGCGTCCATGGACACACAACCTTTTTTGTGCGTCCGGGGTATAAATTTGTGCGTCCCGGACGCACGGACGCACACTAACGGAATCACTGCTGGGAGGGGATTGTCTAGAGGAATTTAACCAAGTCCATGGCGGATGCCGGGGAATATCGGGAAAAAATTGATGTCCAGGAAAAAAATCTTCTATATCCAACTTTTTCATTAGAGGCGGAAAGCTTCCTTCTGGCACAAGTTGGAAGCAGTCCATGGCGTAGTAGGCCTAGGCCCTGTCGTCTATGGCCTAAGTAATGGGCTATGTTATTAAGAATCGACGTTAACACAAATACATTCTCCTTGAAAAGAATCTTTGCATGTCGTATTGGCCACATGGCACTTAGGAAAGGGAGCATGAGGAAGGAGTTGGGTTAGGAATAGGTAAAAGTAGAGTTATAGGAACATGAGGAAAAAAGGAGAAGGGAAGACAGAGGAACAGGAAGAAAAGAGAGGAGTTTGAGTTGATTGAAAAGGAATGCAATATCTGCTTGCTATGAATTTCGATGTGTTTGCGAGGGTATACGGACCATTGGTCATAGATCGATTGGTCCTATGGACGATTGGTCATAGGTCTATTGGTCCTGGGCCTTTTGGTTATATGGGTCATTGATCATAGGGTCTATTGGTTATAGAGCCTTTTGGTCATATGGATCATTGTCGTGGGTTTATAACAATTTGCAACGCTAAATTTTCAAGACAGCATAATTATGGAATACACTTATTGAAACACAAACAAGCATTTACTAGGTCATTTAATTTAATGTTACAATTAATACGCAAAGCTGTTGAACTCTAAACCTCGAAAAGCGGCAACTGAACAGATAAAGCTTGAAGTTGTCAACTACAATGGCACTACAAGATTGTTCACTTCCTTAGATGTCCACTACAAGATTGTTCACTTTCTTAGATGTCCACTACAAGATTGTTCACTTTCTTAGATGTCCACTACAAGATTGTTCACTTCCTTAAATGTCCACTACAAGATTATTCACTTTCTTAGATGTCCACTACAAGATTGTTCACTTCCTTAGATGTCCACTACAAGATTGTTCACTTTCTTAGATGTCCACTACAAGATTGTTCACTTCCTTGGATGTCCACTACAAGATTGTTCACTTCCTTAGATGTCCACTACAAGATTGTTCACTTCCTTAGATGTCCACTACAAGATTGTTCACTTCCTTAAATGTCCACTACAAGATTGTTCACTACTTGAATGATACCTTATTCAAAGGCGCGGAGATAGGTGAGAACGTCGTCTATTATTTCGTGGTAAATGCGACATTTTCGGCGAACGGCTAAGTGACCGACGACCTTTTCCATTTTCATTTACCTCAATCAGCTCTGGAGTTGTCATGGAGCTCTCTCGACGAGAGGAGACGATCATTTCTTTTGACTTTTCAGTGTTCAGATGCAGGTTATTTTCAGTTGCCCAGATAGCTATGTGACTAAGCTCCTCCTTAACATTTGACCTCATCTCCGACCCCACCAGTAAGTATGTGTCATCTGCATACTTTATAAACGTGTTATATACTTTGTTTATTAAAAAAAATTAAGTTGACAGACCGCAACTTATTACATGAAGAAAATAACAGCGTCTGCAGAATTCATGTTGGAAGCATACGAAAGATTGATTTCTGGTTCCTAGAGTTAACACTGCGAACAGTCTTAAACAGAAATCGAGAGATGCTATTAAATTAGGCTACTCTTTTCTAAGCAGTTCATAGTCTGTTGGCGGAGTGAACCGGTTGGAGAAGCGTCGATGCCATACGTGGCTGGACAATTCCAGATCCCTGGATCAATTTACACCTGCAGCACTGTATGTCAGTCCATAAAACCTGGTAACATATTTTTGATCTTTTAGAAAATTAACAAGCCAGTTGTTAGACGCTGTCCTGGATGTCAAGTTGTTTTACAGAACAATAAAGTTTCCGAATTTAGGCTGATGATGATGATGCTGTCCATCCTCATTTCTGAGGGTCGGAAACCAGAGACAACGACAGCAGCCTCCTCCATTCCTCTCTGTCCTGCGCCGGTCTGACACAGTCCACAGGTGATAGTCCGGTCCAGTCAAGACATGACCGGACTATCACCTGTGGACTGTGTCATTTAGGCTGGCCAGCATAAAACTATTGATTTGACCGAATCTGATCGTAACTGAAGCGTGATTAAATAATTTATTTCTATTTATTTTGTAAAAATTGACACAGTGTAACGTTAAATTTTATGGATTCAAAATCTTAAATGCTTGCTGTCAATACCTTCACTTGCTTTGTCCTGACGTGAATTTCTTACTTACTACAATTTCATGGGTATTTCGCAATGTTTTTGGAGGGTGCAGTTTCATAAGTGATAGCAACAGTTTAAAATGGCCATAATTTTATAATCACTTCAGCAATGTTGAAAATTTTGCTTAAAATGGTCTTTTTTATTCTCTATGCATGTGGATATTTAACGGATACCATCTACTCAAGGCCGAAGTTAATTTTAGTTTTTCTTTTGGATATTGATAAAAAAGGTCTCGTTACCAATGGGGACAGAATGGCTGGAGCTATTGTGAAAAGCGTTCGTCAGGCACAAGAAATACTGCCCGAATTTGACCTCAGCGAATGGGAAATAATCGATTCTGCATGCAATGCAACAACTGCCACAAAAAGACTGTTGGAATTGTGGAATAGTTTAGTCGCGAGTGGCAAGCGTATCCATGGCATAATCGGTCCATATTGCGTAAAATGCTGCAAAATAGTAGCTGCGTTTTGCGGTTCCCACAACATACCAGAGATTTCTCATGGCTGTTATGTCAGAGAAGCTGGCGACGAAAAATGGTATCCGACATTGACACGTGTTAATGGGAATATTGGTCTCGCTGTTGGTACCATATTAATGGGTGTGGTAAAATATGGAAATATCCAAAAGTTGGCGATTTTGGTAACAAAAGATGATGCGAGCGATACTGAAATTGTTCATCGTATTGCAGAAAACATCAGTAAAGTTGTGAGTCCCGATTACGATTACAACGTTAGTTATATTCAATCAAGGTCGCTTTGGCATAAAGATCCAGGAATTATTATTGCCGATCTCGTCTACACACTGTTGTCTTTGAAGAAAAACGGGTATGAAGGCAGGTATTTATGTATAGCATTCAATAGTTGTGTATATTCGTTTAATTGAAAATCAGACAATTCCTGGTGACACACCGCACCCGGTTAAATGTCAAAAATGTTAGCATAAAACACAGAAATAAAAATAATAATATGGGTAAGTATAGTACTTTTAATAATGTTGCGGAGGACGAGGCCTGATTTTCTAGACATTGAACAACAGCTGTAAGCATAATTTTTTGAAATCCCTAGGGATCCTAGGCACCTCGGGTAAAAAAAGTATAGCAATAATAATGTAATAAAAACAGTTTAGAAATAAATAAAGTAGCGGGCCTAGCGGCAGCCGTAAAAGGCGCCTATCTGACTGGTTGTTGATGTTAAATGTTAGAGTAAAAGGGTTCTTGAGCAACCATGACGTTCTGATGAAGATGACTCTACTCGCAAGGATAAATGCCGATGTTATACTCCTGCCCAGTGATTCTGTTAGTGTGTGTCCGTGCGTCCGGGACGCACAAATTTATACCCCGGACGCACAAAACTAAAGGTCCACGGACGCACCAAAATTGTGGATGGACGCACAAATAAATTGGGACACCAATAACAAAAATGCCGTGGGGATCCGTATAATGTGTCACTGTCTCAGTTTATGCATGGCGTAGGCTATCTGCGTATACACTGACCTATAAACACACAGACTCAATTGTGAGTAGTGAATAATTCATGCAATTACCTATTTATGAATATTTTATTTCTTTGTTAGTGAGTGACGTAGACCTACATTTCCTACATGTAGGCCGAAACACAGTGGCGTAGGCAAGGGGGGGGTTTCGGGGGTTAAAACCCCCCCATTGGCTCCGAAAAAAAGATTTTTTAAGGTTATTTTTCCATTTAGGTAAGAAAAAATAGCAAAAAACAGGGTTTCCGGCCATAAACCCCCCCCCATGAAAAATTCCTGGCTACGCCACTGCCGAAACATGTCATCAATGTTAGGCTATAGCGTTCTCATGAGCGTTCATGGCGTAAAAAGTAATGACCGTCGTCGTATAGATTTTAAAATCAAGAAATGAAAACGAAAACGAAAAATGCTAAAATATTTTCCTTGAAAAGCATATATCGTGTAAATTATGTACAGAATTGGACCAAGAACAGATCCCTGTGGCAGGCCATGTTGGGCAGGAACCCATGCGGACCTAGTAGAACCATGGACCACACAAAGAGAGCGGTCATATAGAAAAGAGGTTATCCATTCAAGAATGTTGCCAGTCAGACCAAATGAAATATGCAATCGCTCTAATAAAATTTCATGGTCAACAGTGTCAACACTGACATCGAATAGAGCCAGTAATAATGAGCGAAACTTTTCTGGAGCAGTGTATCTCATTGTACGAAAATAAAATTACCGGTACTCTATAGAAAGGTACAAGAATTCTGTCACATGTTCCAGCACCCTGTTCTCCAGGCTTGTTTCCAGATCTTCAATTTGTTTCCCAACAACCTTTTTCCCCTGCATTACTACTTAGTCTTTTGCTGTTGTTGTCTACCCTGCATGTCAGCTCCTGCGGCTGCTCCGGTGATTCCGCTACAAGGCCAATAATAATGATGATGATGATGATGATGATGATGATGATGATGATGATGATGATGACGATGATGATGATGATGATGATGATGATGATGACGACGACGACGACGACGACAACAACAATAATAATAGTAATAATCGGCCGCGGGACCTCAGAGCTCCAGTCAAACATCCTATGCGTGTTAGAACGTCAGCCGGATTTACATTACATGAACCTTTTGTCGCTCTGTCAGTCAAAAACTGGATTGTCGCTGGAGGAATACTGTCCTTCGCGCATACAAGCTAAGTGGGACATCCCGATTCTTGAAAAGAGCTTTCAGATCTGCACCTCTCCACCACAGAGCAGAGCGAGCAGGCACGCCTGAGAGTCGTTACCTTCAAGCACGCCAGCGACTGGCTACATTGTCTGCCGATCACTTCATGCGGCCTCAGGCTCAGTGATGAGGCCATCAGAGTGGCAGTTGGACTTCGTCTATGGGCCAATATTTTTCAACCTCACGTCTGCGCTTTTGGCACGCTGGTCACCGCTAGAGGGACACACGACCTCTCCTGTGCTCAGGATTTTTTCGCGTCGCCAGACACGCTGCCATCAACGATTTTATCCACCGTAGTCTCATCAAAGCCGACTTTTCAGCGGTGAAGGAACCACGAGGCATGCTGCGTTCGGACGGGAGGAGACCGGACGGCACCACCCTTATTCAATAGAAAGCGCGCCGATGTCTCGTATGGGATGCCAACGTGGTCGACACCCTGGCACCTTCCTATCTGCATACGACGGCTGTTACGGCAGGAGCAGCAGCAGAAATAGCAGATAGCAGGAAGGAAAAGATGCACAAGGCTTCAATGAATGTTTTTCATATGACAGTGTTCTCAGACAAATAACCCCCCGCCCCCAGAAATATCCCCGAACAATTACTCCGGACAATTAGCCCCCCCGCAATTACCATGATACCAATTATCCCAGACAATTACTCCCCTGACAATAACCCCCATGCTGAAAGAATGACCAAACAACAACTAGGCCTAAGTGTTAGACATAAAAGAGTGGGAAGTTGCCAAACATCAATGGCTAATTATTAAAAACTAAATTATTAGACAGTTATTATAAAAAGCCATGTAGGACTATTGATGAAGTACACTCATGGACATTGACTTGTTCAACGTGAACAAGCGTTACAACAAGTTCACTGCAGTCAATCTTTAGCTGGTAATCATCGTTCGCAACTACGATGTGCACCGTATTATTGACTATGTAAGTGGACTCAGTGGAGTGGCTGACAGCCTTTCTTTTTTAACTTGAATAAACTCATTAAGTCAAATAAGCATTTTCTTTAACGCATTTCATTCCACTCTGCGATGTTGCTTGGTTCTATCATAATATTGCACTCTGTCTAATGAATTAATATTATATGCATTATTATCATAATTATGTAATTAAAATAAGCGTACCCCCGGGGTCTCATACCTAACACTTTGTTGTTGTTTTTTCATTCTTTCAGCATGGGGTTATCGTCCGGGGCGTGGGGAGGGGTAATTGGCACGGTGGGTAATTGTCCAGGGGGTAATTTCCAGGAGTAATTGTCCGGGGATAATTTTCCTGTTACCTGTGACAGGGGTAAGTCTAGAGCTGATATAATAAAAATAACAAAGACTGGACAGAGAGCACAAACAGAGGTAGAGAGAAAAAATTGGTTTAGCAGTGTACAGGTTCGTTCACCAAGAACAGTTCTTTATTTAGGTATGACCAGAGAAAGGTAATCTGCTAACTTCTTTCAGTGATGATAAGTGGCGGGTATAAGAACTGATTCTAATAATGTTTAATGGCCAGAAATCAAATTTTGATCAACTATGAATATTAATGACCAAAGTCATTCCTGCCTACGTTCCCAAATGCACGCGTGAGGCATAAATATAATTTACAATCAAACCCGAGCACGACTCATTTCATCATTATTGGTTTTTTCTTGCAGTAATTTTCCTTGGAACGCGGATGAGTGATACGACATATGTTCTGAAAGTGGCGTTTTCTATAGGAATGATGGATGGCACAACAGTCTTTATCACGAGTCGATTCAACTATCGTGAGTCGTTTAGAATTGTAAAGTTTGATCTCACTTATGTTAACATTTTAAAATCTCTTAGTACCAGATTCCAGCAATTTTTCAAAATACTTGCACGGCAAAGACATTATTTTGAACCGCCATTATTTTAATGAACTCTTGTTGGCTATTTGCATTACTGGCGCAAACCGCGCAATTGTATTTACAATTGTAATAATTATTGCAAATAGTCATTTAATCCCACTTCAAGAGACGTAATGCAGAGGGCAACATAATTAGGCGAAATAAAAGCGAAAAGAATTAGATTTAATTAGTTTATGACAATGAGGAGAGGAAACGTTTTAAGGACTAGAGTCGCGGTTACAGTTACGTGTAGGCCTAAGTCCGTTTATTCTGCATGGAGCATTTATCATTTTCCGAAACGACCTCAGCATAAACGCTCCGAATCTGTAGTAGGCTACTCCTGGTAGTAAATGTAGAAGTTTCCGCATCTGTATTGTATTGCATTGAGGGACAGGCACCACCGTATCTCAGAGAACTCTGGTTTTCCACCTTGGGTCTTCAGCGTTGATCCACCCTTCGATCTGAGCTTCTGGTTCCTCGCTCGCGTAATGCTATCCGACAGTGTCGTTAATTCTCTGTCGCTGGTCATACAACCTAGAATGACCTCCCTGTTACACTGCGCTTAGTTCCCATGGGTCATTCCACTCTGTTCCTTAAGAACCTCAACACTGTATTATTTAGCCGTGGTTGAGCCCGGAGCGCTTCTGAGTAGCCTACCTTGAAGAGGCGCTATATATAATATTCGAAATAAATAAATATTGTATATGAGAATTTACAAAGCGTCTCTTGCCATAACTAGCTATTCAGAGGCGCTCTCAGCGTGACAGCCCCGAGGAAATAAGAAATACTCCAATCAGCGAAGGGCTGAAGATGACACCCTCCCCAAACAAGGTCTTACTACGGATAATGGGAGGGAGGTTATTCCACATCGAAGGGTTACAATAGCAAAAGCGCGGTGTTGGGCCATGGTAGTCCTTGCCCCGGAACTAGGAGATCAAGTCGATCAGCAGACCGGAGAGGGCGGGAAGAGACTGCGAAGAGGAGTTTGTGCATCAAGTCACAAAGCTTGTCCATTAATTTTTCGAGTTCATGAGACTAAGATCTGTACCTTCAATTTGATGCGAGAGGCAACAGGAAGCCAGTGGAGCCCTTGTAACGGCATGGCTGTGTTACTGCGCCATATAAACCGTCGTAATTATTATTGTTATTATTGTTATTATTATTATTATAATTATTTTTTCCCCTGAGGTACTTCATTCCCCCAGGGACTTATGGACTATTATTAACTAAAGAATGTATGTCTGGTGGGTCAGGCCTCGTCTTATTATTATTATTATTATTATTATTATTATTATTATTATTATTATTATTATTATTATTATTATTATTATTATTATTATTATTATTATTAGTGGAGAGCATCAGTCATGAAATAAATACATTTCTTATGTTGACTGTGTTAATCGATTCTCAGCCGAAGGGATGGATAAACCAAGTCACCCGCAATTGAACACACATAAGATGTTGTCTGAGAATGGATTGTTTACCTTCAATTATGCAAAGCCTAAGACGGCGGATTTTTGGGCTTTTATGCAAGAACTTACGAACCTTGACAAATACTTCGACGACCGACGCTTGCGGAAATTCAAGCCAAACAGAACGTTTACAGCGGAGCAGGTAATTGATACAGTGTATATGATTTTCAATAGACTCAATTCCACTTGCTTAAGAAATTCTACCATTAAGAAATAAGATATTTTGATTAGAGACAAAGCATCTCTGTACCTACAAAAATTTAACAAAAATTTCACTAGTACTGTCACATTTGCTTTGGATATTTTGTATTCTTTATCGATGCAGATATAAAATAAATCCTTGTATAAGGTAGTGCCATTGTTTAACATTGGATCTACAAAGTCAGTTATGTTACAGTGGCCAGCCTCAATTACATTTAGACATTGAATTATTGCTGTTATATTGTAGTGCGTGTGGTTTTCGTGGTTGTTGTAGCTTCATGTGGGATCTGCACTCTTGTATGATGCTGCCACTCTGTGGGCCAAAGGTGTGAGGAAGGCGTTAGAATTCAGTTGGCCTGGTGATGGCGTCTATATAAATAAGCAGATTAACAATATCAGTTTTCCAGGTGAGGCTGAGATTTTCTTCTGCATTTGGAGCGGGCATAAAACATATATTATATTATATATATATATGTATATCTAGCGGGTACGATATATATAACGGTATATATATACACGGTGTCCCGATGAAAAGTGGAACCAAACAGAAAGTGTCTTAACTCGGTCAAAACTTTGAGTATTTGACTGAAATTTTTAAAGCA
Source organism: Lumbricus terrestris (assembly GCA_949752735.1). Taxonomy (NCBI): domain Eukaryota; kingdom Metazoa; phylum Annelida; class Clitellata; order Crassiclitellata; family Lumbricidae; genus Lumbricus; species Lumbricus terrestris. The sequence continues at coordinate 991,428 of OX457045.1, forward strand.
ACAGCATTAGCCATATAACCACCTAATCCTAACGCCGATTAGAAATATTACGGGTAGTGAGTTTGTCAAGTTTATGAGCGTTTGAGATGCAGCGTGGAGATCATGGAGATTTCCAACATGCAAAAGCTGAAACGAAGTGTAAGTCCAGCTACATCTGGTTTTCAAAATGTACTTCTTGTTCACGGACACACGACCGTAGACGTAGACGCTACTTGTTTGATGGTCCGGTTGATGATCGCGTGGTAAAACAGCTGTCGTTCTTCAAACAGACGCGCCCTACCTAAGGTTATCGATGTCATGAATACGGGAACGAAAAACAAGCTCCTCCAGTACACTCCGAATTTAAGTCTTGACTGTTGGGCTGCGAAACAATGGGAAGGGGTCCAAACGTGAACCTGGGCTTCAATCATAGGCGCAACCACCCTATGGGACCCACGGGACGCGTCCCCCAACTTTTGAGTGGTCCCCTAACTTTATAATTATGGTTCCCCAACTTTTAGGACGTGATTGCACCTATGGCTTCAATCCACCTCGTATGCAAAAAAACTCCTTCAAAAACTCGACTACACACTGCTCTCTCAAACTTTTCCTCACTTCAACTTCTCCTCCAGTGTTCGAGACCTAGGTGTCACCCTTGATAGTTCTCTCACCTTCACTGAGCACATTGCCAATCTTACTCGCTCTTCCTATTTCCAGCTAAGGCGTCTCAAGGCTATTCGCAAATCTGTCTCATCATCGATCTTCACCTCAATTGTGCATGCTTTTGTATGTTCTCGGATCGACTATTGCAACTCTGTCCTTATTGGACTGCCTAAGGTTCGCCTAGCTCCTCTGCAATCTGTACTCAATGCCGCTGCTAGGCTCATTGCCCGTCTTCCTCGATTCTCCCACATTTCTACATTCATGACTGAACAACTTCACTGGCTTCCACTCTCGGCCCGTATTCAATTTAAAGTCCTGATTTTGGTCATTAAGTCTCAAATGGGTCTTGCTCCGAAGTATCTGTGTGATCAGATACATCGCCCCCTTTCTGCCACTTCACTGCGTCCTCTTAGGTCCTCTGATCGGCTTGACCTCTTTGTCCCCCGAGTCAGGACTGCCATGGCTCAATCCAGATCATTTGCCTGCATTGGTCCCTCCCTATGGAATGGGCTTCCTCCATCAGTTCGCTCTGCCATCCTCTCTGGTAGTGTGTCCTTGTCTTTCTCTCGTCTAAAAACTTGTCTTTTTTCTCGGAGTTAAACGCACTGGGAGCGCTTCTGAAAGGCTCTTGCTGCAAGAAGCGCTTTATAAATGGTCAGATAAGATAAGATAAGATGCAGACTAGGTCCTGTTTGGTTGAATTCACGTCATTCCAGGAATCCAGGTATGAAATTAGTTAAGAGAAATTCCCTTCAGCCAAACACGACCAAACAACTACAAATGTTTCTCTGATTCGGACTTCAGTTTCATTTATTTAGTCGAGAAATTATACTCAGAATAATTTGCCCTTTCTCCGGCCATTCGAGCTGGTTTTCTTATACGACACTTGATCTAACAATTAACTCGGATTTCTCAAGTTCATATTTCTGTGTGAATTTTATCCCTCAAACTGCTTCAGAATGTGAATAATAATTATACTACTAATCATAGTGATTCTGAACATTTTATTTGATAAAATAGTAGTAAATATTCAAGTTCCTGATAAATCATGTATGTATGCCACGGGACAAAGCTATTAATAATAATGATGTTTATGTGGGAGATTGGCCGCTGGCGCTCACCATGGGCACTTGCAGATTGAATCTAAAATTTTATGATGAGGCCGTCCGCATTGCAACTGGCCTGTGGAGCCGTTTTTTGCGCTACTCATGTTTATCCCAGTGGTGTAAGGGTCCATGGCATGTCATGTAGCCGGGTCTAGGACATTATCCCTGGCCCATTACCCCTCGCCTTTACTCCCGACCATTATTCCCCCGTAGGACATTAACCCCGTCTGTTCACATTCGTGTCCAGTGTATGTATGTATGTATGCATGTATGTAAGTATGTATGTTGCGTTTGTATGTATGTGCGTCAGCATGTATGTATGTACGTACGTACGTACGTATGTATGTATGCATGTATGTGTGTATGTATGTATGTATGTTTGTGCTTACATACATGCATGCATGCATGATACATAATGCATACATAATACATAAATATATACATACGTAGTACATACTTACATGTACGTACATACATAATACTTACATACATACATACATACATACATACATACATACATACATACATACATACATACATACATACATACATGCATACATACATACATACATGCATACATACATATGTACATACATAAATACATACATACATACGTTCATACAAATGTCATACATTCGTACATACGTACATACACTGGACTTAAATGTGAACAGACGGGGTGAGGTAATGGCGGGCTACGGACATTACCCCAGCCAGTCTGGTGCCGGTGTCACGAAATAGAGTATCCCCCGTATTTATTGTATCCCCCAAATTAAAAAAAGTCGAACAAACTGCTTCCGCGTGTATTTCTTTTTGCAAATTAATTTTCATCTGCTTTTTTTTAACAATGACACTAACAGGTACGTTTATTCCTACTAGATAATTTGTTTTGCCCTGTTTTTAGAGCACTTAAAACATTTAAAACACTTGAGAACACTCAGAGTCACTAGATAAATTCGAGTTGCCTTTATCTGAGCATTGCTTAGGACACTTAAAACAATTAGAGACACTTTAAGTTTTGATTACAGCCTAAAAAAAATTATTATGCACATTTTTCAAAAAAGGGGATAGAATGGTTTATCCTCCCGGATAGTATAGACCGGTTAATTCCATCCGGGGGGATAGATTAATTCATCCTCCCGGATAGCTTTCAGGGTGGATACTCCGTTTCGTGTCACCGGGTCGTTCTGCCAGACACGCCTTGCTAAGGAGCCTGCTGGACTCGCCAGGAGGGTGGCAAATGTCTTGCCTGGGACGCCACTGTTATCGACACCCTGGCAGGATTCTACCGCGCCAGATCGGCTGGGGTTGCCGGTGACACGAAACGGAGTATCCCACCTGAAAGCTGTCCGGGTGGATGAATTAATCTATCCCCCGGATGGAATTAACTGGTCTATACTATCCGGGGGCATAAACCATTTTATCCCCTTTTTTAAATGCGCATAATAATTTTTTTATGCTGTAATCAAATTTAAAGTGACTCTAATTGTTTTAAGTGTCCTAAGCAATGCTCAGATATAGGCAACTCGAATTTATTTAGTGACTCTGAGTGTTCTTAAGTGTTTTAAATGTTTTAAGTGCTCTAAAAAACAGGGCAAAACAAATTATCTAGTAGGAATAAACATACCAGTTAGTGTCATTGTTCAAAACAAAGCAGATAAAAATTAATTTGCAGGAAAAAAACATGCGAAAGCGGTTTTTCGACAATTTTTTTAATTTTGGGGGATACAATTAATACGGGGGATACTCTATTTCGTGACAGGTACTGTTGCTGAGATCGCAGCAGACAGGAAAACGTGAAAATAGAGAATGCCATTTTGCAATCGTATTTCTTTGTGCCCGTTACCTTTGAGACTCTGGGTCCAATGAATAAATCTGGCCGTGCACTGATCAACCTCCTCACAGGGCTGTTTTTAAGGAATTTTTAGAACTGCACAACCCTTCTTTTCTTTCCCATCCGCCACAGCAAATTGCTCCCGAAAGGAGGAGAATGACCATTTTTGACAGTTTTAGCAGTACAGAAGTGCTTATACAACTGCACAAATCCGTTTAGAACTGCACATTTTGTACAACTGCACGTTAAAAAAAGCCCTGCCTCCTCAGCTACCGGCTTTCACAAATATCAGGAGGCAACAGAGAGACAACTTTTCTATTTTAGCGCCTTTCCATGATAATGATGATAATAATAATAAATAAAATAACTAATAAAATAATAGTTATAATAGTTATAATAACAGCAGCAGCAGCAACAGAAAAACAATGTCTTAAATGTGACTATAATGCGTTTAAGCTTTCATAGGCCACAATCTATTTGTTGTACACGTATAAGATGCTCATCTGAACTGCTCTGAACTGAATCCAGAGGAACTGGTTATGTTTCAGGTCTGACAGGACAGATTGTTTTGGATGACACACACTCAAGAGCGATGAACTGGGTTCTACAGGTTATTCAAAACAACGGAACTCTAGTGACAATCGGGGATTATTTAGACAAAGAAGAGAGGCTAAATATTAACGACACAGCTTTAAAGAGCATTACATGGGCAAATGGTGTTAAGGAGATGCCTGGATTTACTTGGAAGAAGCGTAAGTTTTTTGTGACCAATCATGTCTTTTATAGAATCTTGATGCTGTATGATATCTTTCACGACTTATAACATTTTAGTCCTATTTATGGTATCATATTTTGCGTCTGGTATGACGTTACGAGTGCTTTGTGTTTCCGGCTCTCTTTGATCGTCATCTGCTAGAAACTGATGATGCACTTCTTATCTTTGGTCGTAATCGTAAACTCGACATTTCTGAAGCGCCACTCGAAAGCAAAGCGTGGGGCACCAGCTTATTCACGAGCTCCGCATTGAGTTAGAAGGGTTGTCCGTGAGAGTAGTCCGTGGTGGTCCGGGTCGAGTTACCATAGGATCAGAGGGGTGGAACAGCTATTAAGGCGGGTGTCGTCTGGTCGGTATTCATACACAGTTGCTGGTTCCTCCGTTTGAGGATGTATCTCGTTTTCAACTGAAAACTTAACCTCTTCCGGTGTATGATTCTCACTTCCACCCAACTTCAATGTTGCGCCTCTGACGTTTTGTTGGGCGGGCATTTCAACTTGCAGTTGTTGTTGTTGTTGAAGAAGAAGAATGCTGATATTTAGAATTCCGTGTAACGGATCGGAACCCCCGAGAGTGTTTTGGACATTGGTAGTTTGCGCAGTTCTCGTTTAGTGGCGATATCCTATTACAGTGAGTTAAAGTCATCATGCCCGCAGAAATAGAATGTGTGATTGGCTACTGAGATTAAGACGGTCTGCGGTTAAATAGACGGGAGATATGTTTTTTCTCTATACATAAGCCTAAACTTGGTATGCATTGTGAATTTCAGCTATTTCCGAAGCCATCACGATTGGAATTGGGTGTGTCTCGGGTGTGATTGCTTTTGGACTAGTTTTGTTTTCTCTTCTTTACTGGTAGGCATATTTGAACATGTAATTTTCGAAATATTGCCTAGTTTTAATACTTTATTTATTTTAGCTTTAATGCAGTAAGCAAAAATTCTGTAAATTTATATTATACTCTGTACGTGCATCATACTCCGAATCTGTCTAAATTCTCATAAACTGATTCCAAGTGATCTTATGCAGATTGGCATCACATGTTTGCAGCAGAAATGATTCGTAGTGTACGAACAGCACATTATGTTTTTCCCCATGAGTTTCAACTGTTCAGTGCTACGTGATAGAATGGTAGACGTTATGTTCGGTGATTATGATAGACCTGTCTGATTGTAGGAAATTTCGAAGGGATATGGAGTTGAAGAACACCCTGGTTTGGTTGATTCACTGGGAAGACATCAAGCTTATTAGTCGCTACATAGACAAATCGGTTAGTTCCTTATTGATTTAGAACCCCATTCCTAACTTCACCCATCCTGTTTCAGCATTATATACTACTAGATGTGCCCGGGAATTTTAGGGTTTTAAACACTACTCCACTGTGGTACCCAACGTTGACCGCTAAATTTCGGGTTTTCTCCAACCCTCTACCCCACCCCGCTTTCCCAAAAAGCCAAACGTAACCCGCCCCTGCGGGGCGCTGCGGAAATTATTACTGGGCTTGTATGACGTCATTCGGGCTGTAGACTCTTTTACTAAAGCTCGATACTGTTTACCAAAGCGTGAGCGATGAAATCTGTCTTAAAACGCTTCCGTCTTAAAACGCTAATAACTCGAGTTCTAAAGTGAAATTTAGGGTTTTAAACACTACTCCACTCTGGTACCCATCGTTGATTGCAAAATTTCGGGTTTTCGCCAACCCTCCACCCCACCTCGCTTCCCCAAAAAGCCAAACTTGACCACCCCTGCGGGGCGCTACGGAAATTATTACTGGGCGGGTATTACGTCATGCGGAGTAGACTCTTCACCAAAGCGCTAGCGTGATCAATTATTGATAAAATCTGTCTTAAAACGCTAATAACTGTTGTTTTAAACTGAATTAAAACCTGAAAATAGTTGCGCTGACCTTATAATTCGGGTAAGAATCGATTGCAATTTTTTTAAACCGACGCTGTTTCATTTCCGAGCCTATTTTGCAGGGGAGAGTCAAAAGCGTACAAACAAACAAACATATGGAAAGTTTCGGAATTATAATATACTTTCCTAACATATGTTCACTGCATCTAATGACGAACACCTCAAGTCAAATTCAAGTCTAATTCGTTGATTCAAAGAGATCAACGAATAAGGACAATCAATAAACAACAAAGACGATACTGACAAAATAAGCAAACACAATGTAAATCATAAACAAAACATCAGCAGCTATAGAAATAGATGATCCCTGTGAAAAGGTGACCCAGAAAGGGAATGACCCCGCTAGCCTAGGCACCCACTAACAGGAAAAAGAAGAAAAGAAATTATCATGATAGCTGAGGAAGAAAATTTGTTGTAAAGCAGAATAAAGAAAAAGAAAAGAACATAGAAAGAGTCAAAAAAGAAAAAAACAAAATAAAGTGATTAGTGCAAAATAGGAATTTCCTTAAAGGTAAAAATGAGGAAGTGATGCATACGGGGATTACGGGGCACAGCATATAATATGGCCTGAGGAGTATAAATGAGCATAAAATTGAAAGTGCCAAACTATGATGATCAAACTATAATGATCAAAGTGATATCAGATATAATATAATTAAAACAAGAACCATTAATTAACTATAAGATATTTTTAAAGTAGTGTTTAAAAAGGCCGATAGATTGAAGAGAGATTAAGTAGGTCGGGAGTTCATTACATATCTTAGGACCCAGATATTTAATAGATAATTGTTTAATTTTTAAGCGCGCATACTCACTACGGTAACACTTTGCATATCGGGTGGCATAATTATGAATTTTGGAGCCAACAGTAAAGTAATTTAAGAAAGAATAAGGCATTATAAGTTGTGATGATAGCGAAACATAAAGAGGCCAATTTGAAATTTGTTTATGTTCGGTAGAGAAAGCAACATATGGTTTAAATACAGGGGAGCAGTAGAGGTCCTCCAATGTGCATCACAGATAATACTTATGGCCCGTTTGTGTAGAGTGATCAGAGGTTTGAGTCGTGAGGAGTAGTTGGAACCCCAAGATATATTACAATAGGACAGATAAGGGTGGATAAGTGAGTAATAGGGATCAATAAGAACTTTATTAGGGAGGCAATGTTTAATTCTGAGTAAGACCCCAATATTGTTTATCAATTTTTTTAGAGATGGTTGAAATATGATCACGCCAAGTAAGATGATCATCTATAATAACACCAAGAAATTTAGTAGAATTAGTTTGGGTAATAGGAATATTGTTGATTAAAAGAGATTTATTCACAGCTAGAACATTTTTATTTTTTGTATGAAATAACATAAAATTGGTTTGTCTAAGTTAAGGGATAATCTGTTAGTTTTGAACCATTCACCTATTAACTTAAGTTCATTATTTGCAATATTAAATAGGCAGTCAATCCTAATCCCATGCTTCGCAATCTGCGTGGTTCAGCATCCAATGTTACCCTAGGAGCCCTTCAAGAGCACTATGAACGTGTCTGCGTATAAGCGGTCTGAACAGGTGTTTCTTGACGTAGCTAAATAAAAAGTAATTTGTGAAGAGTTTAATAGATACTATTTTTTGTTTTATTATTTTTAATTTCAAGTATTTACATCAGTGGCGTAGCTAGCTTTGTGTGGGCCCGTGTGCAAGGGTTCCGTATGGGCCTCTGTTTGGCCTTGTAAGGCCGGTATCTTTTCGTTTTTGCAATCAAGATCGCCAAAACTAGTCTATGGCATTTGCTGTTAGGCCCAACGTCATGTAATACAACTCACAGAAAAAACACGAATGCTGCAGCTGCATGAATGAGACAGATAAATTAAAGTGGTATAGGTCTTACTGCAGTAATTTACCTGTATACATGCAGTTCAAAATTTATCACGTTGAAGACTTATCCACTTAATTATTAGCTAGCCTACTAGTAGACCTACTTCAAAATGTCATGGCATCATAGAGTTTTTCCTAGCATTTTTCAGCAAAAAATGTCTATCATCTATCAATTCCAGTCCATGATTTGCAATTTGCACTCCAAAAACGATACAATCAGCAAGTTTTCATAGTGCCTAAAAATAAGTTAGGAATATTCCTTGCAAGTGCAAAAATTGGGACAAATTATAGGCCCCTACGTGATTCCCTATAGTACCCTGATCCACACGTGCTCAATTCGGTGTCTCCCTGATTTTGGGGCGAGAGCTGAGAAGATCTGAGAGCAGTATGAGAATTGCTGAAAAATAACTGGGGGATCAGACTATGATCCACGTGGAGTTGGGTTGTGAAATGGTGAAAAGACTTAACTATATGTGACCCTAAGAAAGACTAGTGAGGGCTGAACGACCTCAAACTCCGGGGAACTTCTCATGCACTCTGGTTGAGGGAAATGTCAGTTTAGGCTTACTACCGTTACCATATCCATCATACTACCGGAATACACGAGCATGTTTGTGATAAGTAAGAAGTTTCTGCGGCGCACCATTTAATTGCAATACAAAAAGTCACAGATAGACGGATACGATCGCACTTATCCTAAACGATAGCATATATATGCACAGGGCAAAGGCGGACTATAGTCCGCCTTTGCCCTGTGCATAGGAAAGCTTGTGAACGAAATGAAAATCAGACGCCGGTATGATTTTTATCTTCTCAACTTAAAGATGTATAAGACCTATTCCTTATTATCGTTCACACAGACAAATTTTGTCCGTCATGACTCGAGACGATAAACAAGTTAAAGGAGTTCAGTATGTTTCCTGCCAACAGCATGGCATCAATAAATTAACGAATTAGTATAGCCTAATAAAAGTGTGTTCACAAAAAACTAGTAGGCCTAACTACATCTGTCACAAATTAATGTGAATTACTAATTAGGTTAGATTATAACAATTCAACAATCTCTGTGGGCCCCTGGAGGTCGTGGGCCCGTGTGCTTTGCACACACTGCACACATGGTAGCTACGCCACTGATTTACATAGCGCCTCTTAAAGAAACCTACTCAGAGGCGCTCTCTGCGCTAACTAGCCGAAATGATATTAAGTGTCATAACAAAAAGAAAATTTCATCAATTAGCAAAATAAGTCACAGTGAGTCGGAAACAGTCATCAGTGGCGATCCCCCGCAGAAACGTAGAATCATCCATCCAATAATCCCGTCAACAGCTTTCAGATGGTGTGAATGTTCAGAGTCTCTGGTACAGGTTGCGTCAATAGAGTAGAGCGGCGACAGGTGACAGGGCTCGCAAACACGAAACGCTGACGAAACTGAAGCTCCTCGCTGGTTGAAGATGATGCGCGCGTCCGGCCAATCGTCCGGCACAAAGTTTGCACAGTAGAAGGCATTAAATTTTGTCGCTTGTCGGTCGGTAGTTTTGAACGCCACAAGAGACAACATCCGATCGAGTTAAATCCACTGACCTGCGTGAACCGTCTTTCGGCAAGATGTAAACACCAGACAACAGCGGTGAAGCCGCACGGTCTTGATGGTTGAGCTCGACTGTGTGCATCGTGGGGCGCGGTGGTGTCGTGGTGGCGTCGTTGCCTTGAAGCCGGAAGGTTCGGGGTTCGAATCCACCTCGCCGCGTAAGGACCTTGGGCAAGTCCTTCACTCACAATTGCTCAGCGCTTCGGCGTGAAATTCCGATGCAGTGTCCGCTCTGCATTCGGGAGCGCCTCTGAGTAGATAGAGCTTGAAGGGGTGCTATAACAAGTGCACATACATACAAACATACATACATCAAGATGCCGTCTAACGTCAACACGTGGGCGACACACGACGACTTGCGAACAAAATCCCTTCCAGCGCAAAATCCTTGACGAACCCGACGAATAAGTTCGGTACACGAACCTAGAACCAGTCAACTCCAACGTGTGTGAAATTACTGCGCGAATTCTGCATAAAGTTGAAATAATCCAATACTAATAATACTACTCCAACATCAAAGGGGAGATTTTCTAAAAAGGGCTAGAAGGGCATAAAAGTGCACTGTGCATTCATATTGATATAGCGAGATGCCAGAAGACATCCATGAGCGAATGAGCGAAGCAACCGGCGACCTGAATGAGCTGAAACCGTGACAAACAGTTCTGGTACGGGTAGGCTATGCATGATCGTGTAAGGCCAACCAACAATGCCTCACCTAGAAGCTGGATCTCCTTTCTCGCCTCGATAGTGGAGTGGATCTTTCGCCGATGCTGATATGATTATGACAATTTAGGTGGATTGGATACTAGTCAAAATGGCACAGCTCAGGACGAACTGGACTTGGCGTCGTCCTTATTTCAGTTAGCCTCCAAATTACGGATTAATGTAGTGTAATGTAAATATTCGAGAATTTCTCAGCGCCCACGAAAGCCACGTCAGGGAGACCAGCTTAGGCACCGCCGCTGTATAAAATCAAGTCCTCAATAGCCAGAGTTGCCCTGTTCGTTCCTGTGCCAGGTCAAAATCCGGGAAGATTGAAACAAACATAGCACGGTGCTTCGGTGGTAGTCGGTGATGATGGTAGTCGTGCGGCGGAACTTGATTTGAATCGGGATAGGACATAGGCTCGAAGAGTTCATTTAGGACAGCGCTGAGTAAAAAAGGAAGACCGTTAGAGCGCCAAACGATAGATGACGACGTATTGACGGAACAAGATGAATCTGATCGATGCATTGATCCTTTCATCACTTGGCATTCACGTGTGTTCAGCCATGGATCGATATCTCTCAGTCTTTGAACACTCCCAGTTCACGAAGATGACGTTGTAAGACCAAATCCGGAAATGATGGATAACAGGAGCATATCAGCAATAGTTCCACAAACGAATATATATAGCCTCCTGAGACCTGAGACATTGTCTGGAGACATTTCTTTAATTTTTTTCTGAATTTCAGTACACAAGGGTGCATCTACACCCTAGCAATTTTTAGTTTAAGAGTGTCATTACAGGAAAAGCTATTTCTGGTATGTGCATTATAATGTACATTGGGTCTCAGGTACTACACAGTCATCCTATTACAATACTACTTTGCCTGGTCCAAATGAAACGCTACAAAGCAATTTCTTCCTGCAGTAAGACACAAGTGAACATCACATTGCAAGCATTTCACTTTACTCCTAGACGAGCATCCAGCATTTCGACATCGCGACGAGAATGTTTTCTCGGAGTTAATCTGCGGCCAGTGATGACCAGCACTTCTACGATAGGTAGATGGAACTGGAGTCCGGCATGGACGCTTGTGAGATGGTTCACCGTGATTGTTGTCATCCCCTTCTGGTTCATCGAGTGGTTCGGTTGATGATAACAGATACTCAGCAATTTGAGTTTTGAATGCCAGCAGCTGCAAGGGAAAAGCGGGCATATGAAAATAGTTATGAAACAGAATTCATACCATTTGAAAATAGTTACGATACAAAATGTATTCCTCCTGTAAATAGCCATGAGATAAAATTAGATTGGATCTTGATTCATTGCAATGCAAAGCCAGTATTGAACAAACATGAATAGTTAGACACAGATGATGACAAAAATAGAGACGAAATAAAACCTGCAAAATTTCCTTTGGTCGGTCTCCAAGGTGCTTTCTGTCATTTCGATATTGAATCCATGAATTCGTAACTGCCAAGTCGAAGAAGTGGAAAACTGTTCTGATTGTCCACTTCCTTGTTCTTGTCCTAGTTCTGTAGTAGCTGATCATCCTATCACTCATGTCAACACCCCCCATCTTGCAGTTGTATTTCATAACAACGGCTGGACACTTGACGTTTATGTATTTCCTTTCCTTCTTTGACCAACGTCTTACCAAACCTTCCGGCTGAATGCTGGTATTTGTAGATGCCATTAGGATCGGCTTGTTGTCCAGCCATTTAACCACACACATCTTTCGGTCACTTGTCTGAACTACCTCATGTGATCCTCTGGATTTTTTCATAAATTCTTTGTCTGTGGTTAATTTCTTGCCAGGAACGCCTATTCGATTCTTTTGAATGGTGCCAGTGCACAGAAGATTCTTGCCAAGTAGCTCTGTCAGGAGTGGCAAACTTGTGAAGTACCTGTCGCAGTAAATTATTGTCCCTGGAAGTAAAGTATCGGTTAATGCCACAACTGCTCTCCCACCTAGTCCGATTTTGTCATTGGTGCACTTCACATCTGAGAAGGTATCTTTTCCGGAATAAATGCGGAAGTCCAATACCAGGCCATCTGGGTTTGCTAAGACAAAACTTTTTAGCCCAACAGGGTTAGGCTTGTTTGGAACATACTGTTTCAGGGATGTTGTCCCTGAGAAAGGGATCATCTGTTCATCTATACTGACTTCCCCTTCTCTGTGCAGCTTTAGACACGCACTTCTAAACCTTTCCAAAACTGGTCTGACTTTCCAGAGTCTGTCAGCTTTCTTGTCATCATCGGTAACAAAGTCATCATCTACAACTTTCAGATTGCTTCTTATCTTGAAGAACCGGTCTCGACCCATAGCATTGGCAATGCGTGGAACTCTGGTGATTCCAGCCCAATACATTCGAATCTGTGGGAAATTCAAACTGCCACTCAAAAGAACAATGCCAAAGAATAGCTTCATTTCTGCTGAAGTGCAGTTGATACTTTTCCCGGTTTCCTTTACGCTGCGCATGTTTGTACACTTGGAAAGGATGTCGTACATATCGTCACCAAAATACTGTTCGAAGTAGTCAACTTTGGTCCACTCTGATCTTTCCTCAATGTCATCAGCAAGGTCACTCGATCTATGCACTGCAGGCACACTTTTGAATTCTTTGCACTTACTCCATTTTACCGGAGGTACACCTACTTTGGTCCCTTTCATTTCTGTACTCCCTTGTTTCCTTGTCCGTGCCAGTGGAACATCGTCATCAGAATCGGAGTCTTCGTCAGACTGCGACGACTCATCGGGCAGTTCACGCATTGCATCGTCTGGTGCAGTTGCATCTTCATCATCACTTGCCTCAACGTCAGACCCAGCATCTATGGCAGTCAAAACAGCTTCAGCAGCATCCAGACGAACTGAAACAAATATCGAACATACAGACATAAAATCTGAAACTGGAACCTGATGTGCATTTAAATGCACACCCAGTTCCCACAAGCTCTAACTCACATTTTCTTATCAATTCAGAAACTGAAAAGGTATTTATTTGCACAGAGAATCGCTCAATTATACGATAGTTTTATATAACAAACCATAAAATATTCAGAAATTGGACAATTCTTACCTTTTTTCCTTCCATAAAACTTCCTAGGTCCGATTGCCAACATGTCTGCGAATCATCGACGGTAGTCTGTTTCACTGCCACCGCTCCCAAATACTTGCCTAACAATCGGTCACTTCAATGCACATCAGGTCTCAGCTTAGTAAGCTGTGGCACAACTTTTACGCCACTCAGACCAGTTGTGCATTATAATGCACGTTTGGTCTCAGGAGGATATATGATCCATATATATATATTATATATATGGAGTATATATATATATAACCCATGCAATATATATATATATACATATATATATATGGAGTAGATAAACATATACAGGGTGGACCAAGTACTCCTAAGGGTTTGCCAATATCTTGGCTAGAAGCAAAAAATTATATCAAGTGGTACAGGCTTATACGTAATTCATATCTACGTACAACAGTCAAATTTCACCAACATTTGTTAACCAGAAGCAAAGGGTTATCCAACCACTGTTTTTTGAGGATTCAAAAACAAAACGCAACAAAATGTAACAAAAACGATTTTATTAGGTCGCATCTTAATTTTTTATCAAATAAACTTGATATTGCCATATAATCATCATAATTATTATTATTTAGATAACAAACATGTACTGGCGTGAGTGTGGGCACTGGTGGTGTACACATTGCACACACGCTGTGAAGCTTCTCATGTTTATTTGATTACAATTATTTGAGATGTGACTTAATAACATCGTATTTTGTTACTTTTTGTTGCACTATGTGTTTGGATCGTCAAAAAAGCAATGAGTGAAGTTCGGAGGCCCTCGTGCACTGCACAGGTTGCACGCCCTATTGCTACGCCACTGGAGTGAACTCACTAAAAGCGATGTGACTTTTGTTCTATTTGAAAAGTTTTGGTGAAATTTAGCACAGCAGTGTGTAGATATCAATTATCTCTAAGCTTGTAAAACTTGATATAAAACGTCTTACTTCTAGCCAATATTTTGGCCAAACCCTTAATGTGGTACTTTCTTTGGCCCACCCTGTATTATATATATATATATATATGTGTGTGTGTGTGTGTGTGTGTGTGTGTGTGTGTGTGTGTGTGTGTGTGTGTGTGTGTGTGTGTGTATTATCATCAACTGGAGACGGATATCTGTCACCTTCCTATCCAAATGCGGTGTGTTTTAAAGGGAACTGATTTAATTGGAACTTCGTCATAGTATGCAGCCATGAAGACAGAACTTGACGTAAAGCAGGCGAGTAAATCAGATGGCTCACTACTGGGGTACACATGAACGCGTGCAGCGTATTGATGTACACGCGGTTGATAATAGTGCTGTGATGAAGCGGATCGAATAGTATTTCGTGCAGGTTTTTCTGTCTACCCTATGGCAAACGACGGATTATAATAGTCGCTCTTTCTGTCGTTTTATAATTATTTCTGTAAAGACTTAAATTGGTGTCAAAATTGTCCCAACACGGATCTGTATGCTAGGAACGTTGCTCTTCATTTGAATTATGATTAAAATATATGATGGAAAGAAAAGTTATCGAAAGTAAAACCTCTCGCTGTTACGACTTTTAGTTAGAGATCTTCGCTTGAAAACAGCTGCTTTTGTTTATATCTAATTTTAAACTTCTGCTGAAATCTTCTGTTCCTGTTTCTGTGGAATTCTCCTAGAGCACTGTGTCAACTGCATCCGTCGTTTCCACGTCGACTTTTTCTCTTGACAGTAAATCGCAGTTGGCAGACCCTAAATCATTTGAGAACTTTGCTACTGGCACACTAACAGAATTCGGTTATTATCAGGTACGTTCAATTTCAAGGCAGTAATTATAGGCTCTATTTGAAATATTCAAAACGGATTATGTTCAATGACTTCTGATTAAGCCATTCGTTTATTTGCTTTATTCCTGCACACATAGGCATGCCTTTCTAC
>OX457045.1:1011852-1196852 GCA_949752735.1 Lumbricus terrestris
TTTAAGACATTTTCACTTGGACATTTCATGTTGCAAGAATGCAAAGCTTTGTCGTTTTTCTGTGTAAACTCGTTGAGAAGGGCACCATAGGCCATTTTCTTATCCAGATCATGGCATGCAACTAAAACTAGAGACCAATTTATTTTTTGCTACCGAGTTCTGGAAAGCATATCCCTGTCGGATTAACATGCCGTTTCGAGGCTGGGGTTTGCGTGGGAGCTTTCATTAGCTCATATTCGAACTGGGGCAAAATATAGGAAGATGGTTGGATATGTCAGTAATGACGAGCGAGGAACCATGCAGATAGTTTACGCCAGGCGTTGGTATAAATGTTGTCAATTGAAGTAGAGGAATGTACGTAATTCTAGATGGTTTATTGTTATTATTGAGATGATATTATGGTGAGATGACACATTTATAAAGGCGATCTGTTGATCTGTGATGATTTACCTTTAATAGGTCTGCATTGAAAATTTGAAATCACCCACAATGAATATTTCCTTATATTTCATAATTATTTTTGATATTTTTTGTGCATAAAAGTCATTGCGGCGTCTACTTTCCATTGTTTGTGTTTGGGACACGTAAATTATCCGTTATACGGTACTTAGATAATGAGCGATCTAGAGAGGAGCTCCCACGCAGAGTGGAGGGAAGGGCATTCCATAAGGCTAGACCATATTATGGCAAAGGATCGGACTTGAGTAATAGTGGTTGTTCAAACAAGTCGTACCGAACGCAGAGGCCGATGAGAAGAGCAAGAAAGGGGAGAACGGATTAGATTCCTTATAATATTATATTTCGGCGCAAAATCCAGTTTGGACTTGAGGACCAAACCAATAACTTTATATTGGAATCGGGCAGAGAGAGAGCAAACTAGTGCAAGTGCAGTTGGCTGTTTATAAACGACTAGCTGAATTCAAAAACACATCCGGACATACATACAAACAGAAGGACAAACATTGAGCCTTATAATATAGATAATATAGAATATGGGAGAATTTCATTGCATTCATTTTGTTAGTAAAATGAAAACAATGTGCCTCACAAAAGCAGTTTCGTGTCTATTTAATTCGGCAGCAGTTTGCTAGAACTCAATTTACTGGTCAGGCCTACATCTAATCTACTGAATCCTAAGGCGCAGTTATCATGATGCAAAAGACATCGGTTGATGGTCGCATCTGGTGAGGTTTATACAGAAGTGATAATCGACTGGAGATGTTCAAAATCCGGCTGGTCAGAGAAACCTATCTCCATGTGACATAATGCCAGAGAGAGACTTGCGCTCAATTTTGTATAGTCTAAATGTAAATAAGGTACTTTATGTACAATGTAACCCAGGCTTATAAAGGAATTTGCAGAACTGCACAGCCTCTAGCGTCTTCTTTCGATTCTCGTCCACCCATGCTAAAAGTTTCCTTTTTCAGATTTTTATGATGATGTTTATAAACGTAATTGACTACAATATTTATTCTTCATATGAAAATGGTATAATGCCAATTATATATCGGTTTTTTCTATTTCCAGCTGAACAGAAATGCTTTTACAACTGCACAAATTCATTTAGAACTGCAGATTTTGTCAAGAACCGCACTAAAAAAGCCATGCAGTAACCCTGTTTCTTGTTGTGTGCTTCAGAGTTATTCATGCTATAGATAACATGGTGAAGATGATGGAGATTCATACGGTCAGACTGGAGAGTATTGTGCATGAAAGAAGTCGGGAACTGTACGAGGAAAAGGAGAGAGTCGACTCGCTTCTCTACAGCATCATGCCAAAGTATTTCAATCCATTCTGTACTGCGTCTTAGCGACGAATATAAGTTGTATTGCATTGTATAATTCGTTTATTTCGGACACACGTTAGCAGGATACTGCGCGTTAATTTTCACACAAGTTCTTCAATGCGCAAGAATTGGAAATGCTTCAAATGTGTATTGTTTTGTAAGTGAAGGCGTAGCATTAGACTACTTCGACCAGTTCATAACAGTGAATGTTTATAATTCGGTAACCATAATTATATTAGAATGGGCTGAAAAAGTGTCAACGGTTTATTTTGAAGAATAGAATTAACTGGTGAAGCAAATGACTAACTCAATATAGTGTAGTCGTATATAGGCCTAGTACTGATGGTAATTTCACCGATTTCACACGTATGACTCATAGCAGCCTTCAAATTCTTTGCTTCTTTAAGGGTTGTCGCAGAGCAGTTGCAACAAGGCACCAAGGTCTTACCAGAACACTTTGAAGCCGTTACAATCTTTGTTTCCGATATAGTTAAATTTACACCGCTTGCAGCAGCCAGCACTCCGATACAGGTAGTCCACATTCTTCTCTCGGATCAGTATTCTACACTATACAGCATAAAATCCATTGCCTAGTAATAACTTGAATAAATTTCACAGTGAACGAAAGCATTATTGTGAGGAATTCAAGAACTGGTTCAGTTTCTGCTTGCGAATTAAACAATTGGCTATATAGCAGTGGTTCCCAACCTTTTTGGACTGGCGGGCCACTTTATCTAAGTTGGAGGACACGAGGGCCACTTTTTCTTAGTTGAAGGACATTAGGAGGCAACAAGGTTAAAATTTAATTATCTAAAAGCGTATAAAATTGTTATAATTGAATCAAAATAGAATGTTTGATGCGATTTATTGACATTCAAATGCAATAATTTGTCATAAAAAAGAATTATATATTCTATCATGTCCAAATTGTCAATTTTTGCATATATTTTTCTTAATTCATTGAGATGCTACGGGCCATTTCTGTAGGCCCGGCGGGCCACTTTTGGCCCGCGGGCCACGGGTTGGGAACCGCTGCTATATAGGGTGTTGCGAATGCACATGTAGATTGTGAAGGGATAGAAGTGGCCAATCTCTGTTTTCAGAGTCGGTGTAATTAATTGTGTTTCTCTGACTTTTGCAATTTTCTCGATATTAATTTTGTCGGCCTTGCTGCCCAATTATGTTGGCCTCTTAGCTGGGTAGTTAGAATATCTATACCGGGTCCAGTGTTCTGCAGCACGCCTTTGCGGATGCATGCCCAGATTTGGCCACATTCCCAGCTATATGCTGGATGTTTTCAGCTGTCTTCCCCTCCAGACGCCGATCTTTCACTGGATCATTGCTTTGACCAGGCGGCCCTTGCTTGCGGTTCACGCCCCGGCGTATATCGTCGCGACTTCTACCCTGGCTTGAGTTCACAGGGTCGTAACTCTCTGCTTTGCTGAGTGGGGCGTGCTCATCGCTTCTTTTGCTTGCATTGCTACTAAACAGAATCGCAACTTCTCAGTGGTTGGTCTCTCCATCTGGATCTTGCTACCTTTGGCGCTGGGTTTGTTCCCCAGAACCCACTTTGACTCTTTTTATACTCTTCTCAAAACCGTCCCAGCTGATTTTATGGCTTATTGAAGTTGTGTGAATTCAAAGGTCTGTTGCATTCGTGTGCAGTTTCAGTTTCAGTGAAGACTTTGTTTTGTGTTGTTGTAGGTTGTAACCTTTCTTGGGTTGCTGTACAATGTGTTTGACGAGATCATTGACCGAAATGACGTCTACAAGGTCTGTTCCTTTAACCAATTTGAGTAATTTCAAGAGAATGTGATGTATACCAAAAGATAACTGGTTTTGTGTAATTCAGTAGTTAAGCTGTATTTAATTATTCTGCAGGTTAGAGTTAGACTCAGGGTTATGGCGATTGCATGGGTGACCTCGAATGAACTTCCGGTGACACTGTGACTGACCCCAATGGGCAAATGAGCTCTGTTCTTCTCTGGCTCTATGACTATAAGCGTAGGGGAAATTCCATTTATTGGGTTAAGATTTTGCTTCTGCTCGAAAAACATAAATGCAGAATAATCGGCGTCGTGCGCTTCTAGACCCGTCTTTGATGTGTCTCTACAAAGCACAGTTTCTGTTCTTTCCTCAAAGTCCACCGAGAAGGGGCAGAGGAGCAAATACCAAGCGACCCACTATTTTTAGGAGCCAATGCTGAGCAGTTAAATGTGTATATATATATATATATATATAAACATATACGGTCTATGATTGAAGTATAATAATGCTGACACTTAGAGCTAAGTATCAGCATTGTAGCTCTACATGTACAATCAGTTTAAACCTGTTGATAATTGCAAGATTATTGTGTCTATCTTGCTGCATGGCAATGGATAGTAGAAATTTCCGATAATTTCATGGAAACGACAGAGGATTCCATGATCTTGGCACTTGGCACGAATGACGTGATTTTTTCCAAATACCACGAATTGCCGCGATTTCGTAGCAAATTTTAGCTTGTGAATTTACTGCGATTTTCGCCAATTTTCCCGCAAATTTCAATTTGTTTCAATTCAAACTTGTTTATTCAGAGAGATCAACACATCAAATCAGCAAAATGACAAAAGAAAAATAACAGTGTGCAGTGAAATGAGGAACTAATAATATCATCTATTAGGTAAAAGATCCCCTAGAAAGGGTAGCCCAGAAAGGAAGTGATCCCGCTAAACATGGGCAACCACAAACAGGAATTTATATCAAGATGGTGGAGACTGGAGAGTGTTCTACAGTGTAGTTATATTTTAAGCAAAATCGACAAAAAGGAAACAAGTGTATGAGTTATAGCAGAGAGAGAACGAGAAATAAGACAAGTCATAGGCTAAGTGTAAACACAGTTCGTGTACATACTCGAAGCATGGCAAATTAAAGCTGATACGAATCATAAAAGAATACAGTCTATGAGTTGTACATGTACGCTATAAGCGATGACCACAACAAGTGGTACCAGATGTTTAGTATGACAGACAATAACAAAACAATATCTGTTAATAATCTGCTATACTCTGACTAATCGTGCTGATTTGTGATCCATTTGTCATTAACTGGATGCGGGCGAATTGGAACTGCAGGCAGATAATGGAGTGGTGCTAATAATTATTGTGGTGTACTAATGAGAATTGAACTTTAAGTAGTTTTGTTTAATATTTTCCCGGGGCATGATTTTTCTCATGGAGCACCTCTGAGTGGACTGTCTTCAAGATGCGCTCTAAACTATTGTAATAATAATAATAATTGTAATAATAATAACTATTAGCTGTATGCACTCAAGGATTCAACGCCATAGCATTTAAGGACACGTTCACACAACCAACCGGGGTTGAGGATGACCAACCATACTAACATAAATGCATTATACATTAGTTTTAGTATGCGATTGTGGGAAAACAATTAGCACATTATACTAGTGTTTTGCTAGGCGTTCGCTGTTCATCAGGCACAGCCAGTTGGTGTTGCACAGTTTGAATTGTTAATAAATGATGGTTTTATCATAATAATAATGAAAACAATATTAATAATATTTGAACTTTCTCTTCACACCCTCAAGACGAGGCCTGACAATTCCGGACTAGTTTTTAATCAATAGTTAGCAATGAAGTCCCTGAGGGATCCTAAATACCTCGGGGCAAAAAAAAAAAAAAAATTAATAATAATAATTATATCAATAATTATATCACTATTCAAGCATTTCTTTTTTACATTGCCATGAGGTACCTCCAGTCGGATAATAGTAAATAATAATAATAGTTGCAGCAACAATAATGCTAATATTAAACAATAATAAAAAAGCTGGTTCCATCTGCGTCTGCTTATTTAGTGTTTAATAATAAAGCTTATTTCTTGCTAATTAAAATTAAATTGCGTGAGCATGATTTTTAAATTTTAAAATGCTGCACAAAATTTAAGAAAGTGAAATTATTTCCCTTTTCCAGTTCATTTTATTTGCTTTTGGTAAAAACGAAATTTTATTCCCTTTTCGATTTTTATCGTTTTTGACATATATGAAGAATAGTAAACTTCATTTATTTTTCAAACTGGCACGTACTTCAGTATGATTACAATTCATATAACGATCGGAGGATTACAAGTTACCGGTATATAATATTATGAGTAAATTTAACTGTTTGCCTGTCATGTAAAGCGACGATCATTAATGAGAATATTTCTATAATAAAAATCCAGAGCTCAATTATTGGCCACTTGCATCATATGCATTTGTGGCATTTGCTATACTTATTTGAGAAGCTAACAATTTTCTGTTTGACTTAATGTAAGCCGTTATTCAACAGGTTGAGACAAGTGGCGATGCATACATAGTGGCAAGTGGCCTGCCAACACGGAATGGCAATGCTCATGCCTCGGAGATTGCCACGTTTGCTCTGCAGCTTCTCAATTCCATTGTGACGTTTAAAATTCCACATATGCCAGACAAAATGCTTGAAGTTCGGATCGGACTACACACAGGTCAGATCCACGAATGATATTTTTTTATTCTGACCTTGTAAAATGAATGAGTCATAGACCTACTTTGAGGCTTAGCCTATCGTTTCTAAACTGAGCGCTTGTGTCTTCGACCTCTTCTATGCCTTGGCATTACAAAAATTATTGTTTTTACTTACTAAAATAGTAACAATAATAGCGATATTAAATTATTGATGATAACAAATTTATGCTGTCGGGGTCCTCTGTAGATTTACGCGAGACAGGATATCGTTTGCAGAGCCTCATCGGTCACAATCCAATGGTAGACTCTACATCGCTGTTGCCTACAAGTGCACCTTGCTGGGGCTGCCCGGGCTCATGGTCATGCTGCCCTGTGCAAAATAAGCATTTCTTTACTTAAACATTATATCAATGGTCAAGAAATAATAATCAAATTATTATAATAATATTAATAGTTCAAGTAGAAATGTTTAATTTTTTATCCATTCATTTATCCATTTATTTATTTCCCAGCTCTTCAAGAAAAGTTCTGCTCAGAAGTGCTCGTGACTTTAGCACGGTCAACTAGAATAGTTTTCAAGTGCTTGTAGAATGTCCCAGGGTGTCCTATATATAAGGGACAGACCGATCAAAACTTGAAAGTTTTCATCGTAAGATGGGACTTTATAGTTTTCTGACGCCTGATTTTAAGAGCGTTGAAGACCTTGTATATGACATTGAAAATCGGCTACTTCGTTACAGTGACTGTCATCTTCTAGAGTTCAACCAAAGTAGTCTGACGGGGTGCCGAAATAATTTTAGTGGACGATGAAGTTGTTATTCCGTGGTGATATGTGGAGTATGTTGCTCTGATTTGGTGTTTGTGGTATCTGGCTGTAGGTCCTGTGTTGGCCGGAGTCGTTGGTCTAAAGATGCCGAGATATTGTCTGTTTGGTAACACAGTCAACTCGACTAACCTCATGGAAGCAAGCTCTCCACGTATTTGATTCATTATTCTGATTATGTTCTAGCATGGATTTTTTCTTATTAATTGCAGGAGACAACCTTGTGACTCATTATCCTAATATCTAGAAACATTTCATGTGTTATGCACTGTTTTTAAACTGACTTGGAGATGAATTATGATCTACTCTGTTTCTAAACTTGCTCCAATTTTTTCGTTAAGGATTTTCATGAGATATCAGAGCATTTAATTTTAATTGGGAAAATCCCTAAATATGGTCATGTCTCAAACTACATGCTTGAGGTACTTCTCTGGCTCCCTATTCGCCAGCGTATTGAGTTCAGGGTAGCTGCATTGGTATGGCGATGTTGTCAGGGCCTCGCCCCAATTTACCTCAGAGAGCTATGCAGCTTTACATTGGGTATACAAGGACGTCGTCAGCTGCGCTCTGCTGATAATGGAGTCCTCTTAGTTCCTTTTGCTCGTACTACTACCATGAAGAATCGAGCCTTTTCTGTGGTTGGACCAGTGGTCTGGAATGGCCTTCCTTTTGAGCTACGCCTACACCCTTGGACTCTACCAGGATCCTTCCTTACTAAACTTAAAACTATTCTTTTTGGGCGCGCTGGAGTCGGGAGCGCCTCTGAGTAGTTTTTCTTGAAGAAGCGCTATATAAATGTCCGAATGAATGAATGAATGAATTTACGTGGTTCTCGATAGCAAATTAAATAATGATTACCATATTTCTTGACTCTGGACAGAGTAACATGACTTTGTATAAAGCTTTGTTGAGTTATTGCCTACGCTTCTTGAAGGTGCGCTATATAAATTTTCAGAATGAATTAATGAAACTGTCCGACTATTTTGATTTGTGAGAAGCGCTTGTCATTTACTGTCATATTTGTTTTGTCCAACAGCAAATTCAATTCATGTCAGTGACACAACATACAAGCTTCTTAATGAGACAGGCATGTACAAACTGGTCGAGCACTCCAAAATAGATTACGAGGTAAGATGGTTTCAGCATAATTCTTTTGTGACTTATTTGGCCGTTTCGACAAGAAATAATGATTGAGTAACTTCTGTAGCGTTACTTGTATCACGGTTGCAGACTTGCAGTATAGGCATCAGTCGACGGCTTCATGTAAGATCGTAGTAAACGATTAATTGTAGTCATTGGAGAAAATGGGATGAAATGCAACAGCCGAGAGTGACCAGCAAGCAGGGAATGGTCAGTAAGTTCTGTGATTGATTGGATAACGTGTGCTTTATTACGTATTGACAGAATAAATTAAAATATTATTTTGTATTAATAGTTTGATTTCAACGGCTTGAATTGATGTGCATAAACGTCAACATTGAAATTCATTTCCACGGTGTTTAAGTTTTAAAATCTAGTCTATATTTATTCCGTGAGCAGTGTTTAGACCAGACATCCAGAAGTTCCCCCTCACTTTGAAATGACATTTCCCCCAGAAAAGTTTGACAAAATGATAGTAGTTTTTTGTGTATTACCTGGACTATTATACGATACCGTGATATTGCCTACTACTATATGATTATGACATTATTTACTGTTACAAGGTATTACACTATATTATGATGAGTATAATTTACTGTTAATATTTGTAATACTATTTTTGTGCAATTAAAATGACAGAAATTACCTTCGGCAAAAAAATTTGACAAAATGATAATAGTTTTTAGTTGCTGTTCACATCATGTAGATACATTACAAGAACTGTTATACCATGACTATTTACTATCATATGATTGTAAAATAATTATTTACTATTGTACTATATGATGCTATCATGTTACACAATTAGTGTAATATACTGTTAATATTTGTTCAGATTCTATTTTTTTGCAACTTCATGGCTTCACTCCAGTGTTATCTTTCAAATGTCAAAACTGTCAATTTTCTAAATGTTTTGTTCCTTGAATACCTGGTAAAACAGCATCGTTATTTTTTACATGTTTATTTCTTAACATCATTACTACATGTACATGGATTCACAATTTTGGTAGTTTAGCAGTTCTTGCTTGGTTGTTTACCATTTTGGTTAAATTTCTGCTAACTATTTCCTGGTCAGCAATTCAGAGTCTTCTTAGGCAACAGATTTAAGGTGACTCTAGTGCTGCAATGTAAACTAAGTCTTGTATAATTGTACTCACGTCCGCAGTAATTCATTATGATAGTCCAGCAACAGAACTGAGTTGCTGAACTTGATACATAAAGAAATTATTATTGTAATTATAATTATTTGTCGAATTCTTACATAACTTTTTTATCAGCACTCAGATAGTAGAGTAATTTTGCTATGATGATATGTTAAAAAGCTGGTAGTGAAATGGGGAAACAAAAAAAATCGTTATTGTTGTAAGCACAGATATTGAAGTCTTAGACCACTCTTATCAGCACTGAAATAGTAGAGCAATTTTGTTCAGCTGACAGTTTAAAATGCTACCATTGCAATCTGGAAATTTAGACAATTTCTGACGGGAGGGGCACATCCCCTCCCCAAGCTCCTCTCCGCGCCACGCACAGTGGCGTAACTACGGGGTGCAAGGGGGGCAGGCGCTCCCCAAATGAAAGGGCTGCCCCCAGCTGCCCCCCCAATCCCTGCGTTTGTTTTACTTTTTACGCTTACGAGTGATAAAGAATTAAACAATGTTATTATAATTTCTGACTTATTTTATTTTTTATACAACTTCCTGTACAACTTCTTATAGGGTGGGTGATGGGAAAGTGGGACAGGCCATTATAGTGCACTGTGGGACAGACAAGCTAGTGAGGCTTGCTTGCGTATTATGTCCAATACTGTAATACATCCAAAATCTAAAAATACATAGTCTATGGCAATATACCGATGCCGATGCACGCTTTAATTGCCAACGGTAGCCACCCCATCATTTTAAGCTGCCACCCCACTGCCCCCCCCATGAAAAAATAACTGGCTACGCCACTGGCCACCCACTTCGGCGATAGTCCGCCGGACACTCGTTTGTCCCATCCAGAAACTTGGATCCTCCAGAGGCGGGGGCTAGATTAAACACTACTTCATGAGATCCGAAAATACAGTAGAATTTCTTCATTCAAGAAATTTGTTTGGTTCTGTATCGTGGGAGCGCTATGTTGTGGTTGATTTCATGCTTTTAACGCTCACATATACGTCTGAATGTCATTTCTGGGGCATTGGGAGCTGATTTTTTGTAACTTGTCTCGATGAATTGTCAAGGTGTCGTTTTATTTGTTTGACCAGGAATCCGCCACTCTTGTACCTAACTTAGTTGTACCTTCATGTGACACAGGACATTTATATAGCGCAATTGTGAACTTCTGTTGCTGACTAAGCTTTTAGCTTGTTCTAACTTCCAGCCATGTTCACAGTATATTGGATCATGTAGGCTAACTGTTGATTGTGCTACTTCTTTATGCAGAAACTACTAAGAATGACGACATGGAAATGGCTAAGACGAGCTTTTGTTATGTTTAGGGTAAAGAAGGGATGCAGACGTACCTGTTACTTGGCAAGGTTCTGAAGCGTCTGTCATCGCCTAAAGTACAGGGAAGACGAGCCTCTTTCTCAGGATTTATGCCGACTGCTCAACTACATGTACATGTACCTGTACCTGCCCCCGATCTTCCAACTCCTGCAGCTCGAATTGACGTTACTACGAAACCTTCGCTGATGGGACGTATTTTAAGTGGACTTGATTTTTCCAGTAGGTCGAGGCGAACCTCTCTTCCTGCCACTGATACTCAATCAATCAACCAATCAATAAATCAATCAATCAAACAATAAGACATTGTGGGTACAGGAACAAGTGATGACCGAAGATTCCGCTAATTAGGGGCATCTTAATATCATATTGAATTGCAAACATTATGTGATGGCAGTCAGGCAGCAGATTAAAACTTAACTAACGATATTAACAGATTTAGGAGATAAAGAAGAAAGAGAACAAATTAAGTCACTTCAAATGTGCACAAAAACGACAGAAGAAATAAATAATAATTATATACTTTAACTAGACGTAAGAGTTTATTGACGACATTGTGAGTAGCATCATTGTTTTATTTTCATTAAATAAGGGAATGCGTAATTTTCTTTAAATATACTGCTGTTGCAGGACGAGCGAACCACTAAAGAGGTTCCCCCCATAATACTCCAACGAATTCGATTGAATAAAGATGGGAGTTAGTGCAGTTCTTGTGAAGTGCAAGTATGCCTCAGACAAAATTAATGGCCGAAGAAACCTTTAAAAATTGCAGTCGGTAGACCCCGATTAAAGCGAAACATAAAATCCCAACTTTCAAAAGTCGTTATCTGTTCAACTTGTAATAAATTCAGTTCGGAGAATAATTGTCTAGTATGACTTAGTAGCTGTTGCCCCGATCCTATGGTAACTCGACCCGGACCACCATGAACTACTCTTACGGACAACCCTTTTGACTCAACGCAGCTCCCGTGAATAAGCTGGTGCCCCGCGGTTGGCTTTCGAGTGGCACATTACAAATTTGGAGATTGCGATTACGATACGATGGGGGGAGGGGTAAAGCTGGATTTTTATGTGGAGGTACAAACTATAATTACAGCAGGCCTATGCCACGTAATGAAAAACTAGGACATGATATAGCTTAAGTCTAATGGTTAAAGGCAAAGGTTTGTAACATTCGCGATTATATACCTAATCCAGGGCTCTCGGCTACCTTGGAAGATATAATTATTTAGGCTTTTATGTTCTCTCGAGTCGCGGCCTTGCATGGACATGTCGAAGGAGAAAGGAGTAGAGGAAGACAACGAAAAACATGGATGGACAACATCAAGGAAGATTTGAAAAGCAAAACACGAACTTGACGATGGTGGGCGAAACTGACAGAACACTGGATAAACTCCATAAGGGCCTCATCGTCAGGAAACTGATGGTAGCTAAGAAAGAAGAAGAAGAAGAGTTATTTCCAGTTTAAATGCTGGTCTATCACCAGAATGTTATATAGTTAGCTTGTTTGTCGATGATAGTTTAGTAATTATATTATATTTAACTTTTGATTATAATTTGCACATTTTTATTACCTATTATTACTTCTATGTATTATAATGATGTTCTGTGTCCCATTGTGCGTTTTCAAGTGGAGTAATAAAGAAAATACTTACTTACTTACTTACTTACACAGACGCCTAAGAACCTGGACGAGTCAACTTGAGAAAGGTGGAGGTGTATTATTTATTTTATTTAGCTTTTGCAGAACGCTTCCAGCCACTGAGCAGCAGCCTCATCAGCCACATGCAAGGCGGTTCAACCACACTGAGAGTTGTTTTGCAGTCATTTACGGTGTGTGACATTGTCTGAATCTCACCACAGCTACACAGGGGGTCGGAAAACTGTCTCCATCGCACCATATTAGCAGCACAGCGTCCCTGCTCACTGCTCAGTGGCTATTTACGCTACTGATGCGGTTCGAGAATTTTGTAGGGGCTATGGAAACCCTGGAAGCCTGGATGTCTTCTAACGGTTTGCGACTGAACCCTACCAAGACGCAATGTATCTGGTTTGGGACGCGTCAACAACTTGCAAAAATCGACATGAAAGCCTTAGCATTAGAGTTTCCTCTGATTACTTTCTCACCTTTTGTGCGGGACCTTGGTGTTATTTTAGACCAAGAGCTAACTTTCACTCGGCATATAAACCTGCTATGTCGAAGCTGTTACTACCAGTTACGTCAGCTTAAGGTGATCTCCCGCTCTCTGTCTTTTAGTGCCGCCTCTACTCTTGTTCATTCTTTCGTAGTTTCCCGCCTTGACTACTGCAGCACCCTCTATCATGGACTTCCGGCTGACCGGATTGGCTGCCTGGAACGGGTCCTCCGCTCTGCGGCGCGACTTGTTGGCCATATCCCAAAATATGGCCATGTCTCATCCTATATGCGGGATATCTTACACTGGCTCCCTTCTCCTCAGCGGATTGCATACAGAGTCTGTGCGCTGGTTAGGCGGTGCATTGAAGGACTAGCGCCACCCTATCTTCGAGAACTCTGTTGTTCCACATTGGGAGTTCAGCGTCGATCGACCCTTCGATCGGCGAACCACGCTGAGCTTCTGGTTCCCCGCTCAGGGACTGCTATCCGACAGCGTCGTTCATTCTCTGTTGCAGGTCCTACAGCTTGGAATGGTGATTCAATGGTCTCTCTGTTACACTGCGCTTAATTCCCAGGGGTCACTACGCTCTGTTCCTTAAGAACCTAAAAACTGTTTTATTTAGCCGTGGCTGGGCCGGGAGAGCTTCTGTGTGGCCTACCTTGAAGAGGCGCTATATAAATTTCTGAAATAAATAAATAAATTTAGCGTTGACCAATGTCCTCGTGGCAGATCATGACCAGGGGACTACGAGAGAATGGTTCACAGCATCAGCTGCCGACTATTCAGCACACCAGGCCGCTATAGATGTCATGTCCTCCGCTGGTGGGTTCAACCGTAAGGGCCGCATATACAGGGTGGGTCAAAGAAAAGTAACACTGAAGTTTTTTGCCAATATCTTGGCCAGAAGTACGAATTTTAAAATGAAAATTTACAAGCTTAAATGCAATTCATATTTACGTACAATGGCCAAATTTCACTAGAATATTGCAAGCAGAACAAAAGTTATATCACTTTTAGTTAGACGACCCACTCTTTTTTGACGATTTAAATCATAAAGCAACAAAAGTAACAAAAACGCGATTTTATTAAGTCACATCTCAAAGAATTGTTATCAAATGAACATGATAGTGCTTCACATCTTGTGATTAATGTATCCAGCCCCAGTGCCCACACTTGCTCTTTGTAAAGTTCTTGATGACCTTGTTGATGTGCTCCAGAGTTAAATCTTCCCATAGCAACTCCAATGTGAGCATCAATTCTCTTTTCACTCTTGGTTTTGGCCGCAGATTGTGGTATTTCTCCAGCACAGCCCTCCACACTTGATAATCCATCGGGTTCAAATCCAGAGATGCGTGGGCCATTACCTCTTCTCCATGAAACCAGGACAATTGGTTTTAGCCGATCTCCTTTCATCATCGGTTTATTTCAAAATTCTCAATAATTTAACTCTTAATTTCTGCACTCTCACTGTTTATGAGAGTAGGCTGAGCGGTGATTATAGGACCTTGTTGCTCTCAAAGTGTCTAGGTACACATTTTGTTTTCATTGTCAGCTTGGCCATTTTCATTTTTAGAAATTTGAATTTCTTTGTTTTAATAACAAAATCATTGATCTGATTGCTCTGACACATTCCTTATTTGCCAACTTGATCGTCATCTTGCTAAGTGACTTCCCAGCGACGTGACGTTACGCTGGTACCCTGTTCATTTTCTATTATTAATAATAATAAGGATTATCTGGCAATATCAGATGACTTAATCAATCGTGTTTTGTTACTCTTTGTTGCATTAGGTTTTTGTCAAAAAACAGCGAGTGGTGTCACTAAAACTGGTATAACTTTAGTTATGTTTAAATTTTTGGGCAAACTTTGGTTAATGTACGTACATATAAGCATGAAACCTGTAAAATTTCATTTAAAAATTCATACTTTTGACCAAGATAGGCTAATAGCAAAAACCATTAGGGGGTACTTTTTATGGCCCACCCTGTATACAGTGTATGGTGGTAGTTTCTTATTCAAAATTACTTTTTCAGCAACTTCGCCGATGCCTCCTCCCTTCTTAGAGGAGGTGGGGGAGATGTTGCTTAGTACCGGTAGCCACGGCAAAGGAGTGGGCCGTAGTGTCAACCAGATTAGTATGGTGTGAGTGATCTAGTCCACACAGAGGCGCAGTATTCCGCTGCCGAGTAGCACAAGGCCAAAGCTGAACTTCTGAGGGGCGAGGCACGGGCTCCCCAGTTGGAGCGAGCAGTTTTGCTCAGCAGGTTGTTGCGGGTACCTACTTGAGCTGCTGTCTTGTTGAGATGTTCATGATACGTGAGAGCTCGGTCACGAGTCACTCCCAAGTATTCACGTTTAGGTTCGTTATTGGTGCTACGCTGCCTGTCAACAAAGATATTCAACTCCTTGGCTGCCTGCGTATTGTGGAGGTGGAAAGCACAGGAGACGGACTTTGATAAAGAGGTAGGCTATTACTGACATGCATTGAAGAGAGCCAATAAATTTTCTGTCATCGTATGGGATCTAAACAGAACATAATTCGTTTTTACGAAATTGATTGTCAGGCAACCATTCTGCAACGAAAGCAAAATCAATATGAAATAAAGTCTCCAGAGAAGTATGTATGGAAGAAGAATACATTCGTATAGTGTGCAAAAATAAAAAAATAGGCGATTAGGAAGATAATATAAAGGGACCTCAGTTGGAGCCTTGTGCTACCCCGTTGTGGATGGATAGTTCTAGAAGTAGACGTAGCGCCATTGCAGTAAACGTAATACTGCTGAAAACGCCTTTAGAAATATTTATTAGCAATTTGATGTAGAGCTCCGAGGTTGTCAACTCAGGAGCGCTCCCAGTCCAACCCCGGTCAAATAAGGCAGTCTTAAGAACAGTGAGAAATGAAGCAGAAAGACCAATAGGTATTTGACGAAGAATAATAGGGAGCTCATTCCAGAGAGCAGACCAGCCACAAAGAAAGCACGGCACGGCCTGATTGCAGTCCGTGAGCAGGTAACAATAAGTTCCTCTTGCGCAGCTGAGCGGAGAGAGCAGCGGCGCTGGACATGCATATGGTGGAGCAGAAGAGCTCCTGCATGTAGGCCTTTAGAAAGGCGGCGTTATATATCATATAATTTTTTTATTAGTATTATTAGGCCTAGTAGTAGTAGGCCTAGTAGTAGTAGCAGCAGCAGCAGCAGTATTGGTATTTGATAGTATAGTACTAGCAATAGTACAATAGTCTTTTGTATGGAAATACTTTGGAATGGGTGCACGGTTTCCTTCCCAAATTATGTCGAACAAACTTCACTACCCTCGGTAGCAGTTTCAGTTTAACGATACTGTGAACTAACAAAGATAATTTGTGTCGCCCTCCTCCTTCTTCTACGTAAGAGACTGGCACTAAGGAACGGACGTGCAGTTTATGAAGTGCACGCCATACTAATTATTATTAGCCACATATTAAGCCAAGTGCGCACACCATGTAATCACATAGCTACCATGGTTAAAAGGTTTTTGGACGATGATCGGAGTTCCGGAGAATTTCACATATTATTTAAAAAATAAAAGCATTCCATGGATTACATAGGCTATGCCGTTTAAAGGCAGAATGAGGAATAATTATGTTTGCAAAATAAAAAATACCTTTGGAGATTCAAAACATAATCTATAGCAGTAGAAACAGTATTTTAAGGGGGCGGTAGCGCAATGGATAACACGCTGGCGTAGAGTGCGAGACGTAGCGAGTTCGAGCCCCTGTTGGGCGGACATGCTTTGTAGGCTGCTGTTAGCGCCGTGTAATAATTGCAAAGCTGTCTGTTCTGCTATTAGTTATGTTTAATTAAGATTAGGCCTACTGCATAACTTGTAAATGTAAAGCGCAGTGCGTCTTGCAGGCGCTTCATTAAAGAAAAGATTACCGGGTCCTTATTATTTATTAAGTGGGGCGATATCATGCAGTCGTTGACAGTGAAGTGGATGGCCACAAAATGTTCACGAGTAGGCCCTAACCAGAATCCTTGTTTCTGGGGTATTTCGCAATGTTTTGGAGGGTGCAGTTTTGTAGGTGATGGCAACAGTAAAAAAATGGCGTCTGTAATTTTATAATATCTTCTGCAATGTTGAAAATTGATCTAAAAATTGTCATATTTAGTCTCTATATATGTGGATATTTTACGAATGCAATCGACTCAAGGCCGAAATTAATTTTAGTTTTTCTTTTCGAGATTGACAAAAAAGGTCTCGTTAGCGATGGCGACAGAATGGCAGGGGCTATTTTGAAAAGCATTGATCAGGCACAAGAAATGCTTCCCGATTTTGACCTCAGCGAATGGAAAATAATTGATTCTGCGTGCAATGCAGCAGCTACCACAAAAGGACTGTTGGATTTATGGGAACATTTAGTGGCGAATGGCAAGCGTATCCATGGCGTTATCGGTCCATATTGCGTAGCCTGCTGCAAAATAACTAGTTTGTTTTGCGCTTCCTACAACATACCAGTGGTCTCGTACGGCTGTTACTTCAAAGACGCGGCCAAGAGCGAGTGGTTTCCGACGTTGTCACGTGTTGATGGAGATATTGGTCTCCCAGTTGCGACCATTTTGATGGATCTGTTAAAGTTAAGAAACATCGAAAAGTTGGCGATTTTGACAAATTTCGAAGGTGAGTGTGATGCTGAACTTGTACGTCGTGTACAAAACGACATCAGAAAAGTTGTGAGTCCAGATTACGATCACACCGTCAAAAGTATTCATTCAAGGTTGCTATGGAACGCAGACCCAGGAATTATTGTAACCGAGCTCATCCACATACTGCTGTATTGGAAAGGAAAAGGGTATGAAGGCAGGTATTGTGTGTACCATTCAATAGCTTATTTTATTGGTTTTAGTTCAGGTGCAATTAAATCATCAGAACCATGTAAGCACCCAGCCGTATGTTACGCACTGGCCAGGTACATGTAACCTTAAGACAACTGTAATAAGATATTTGAAATGATTTTCAGATAACCTGTGGTTCGTGCGGGTGTAGGGCCGATTCGGTGAAAACGCCGGGCTTATTCAGGGTTAAGAGCTTGAAAGTGTAACGCTGCCCTATAATCTTATTTTCGACATTCACGTTGACAATATGTTGTAGGGCCAAGCAGTCTCTTTATGCCTTACGTGTGCTCACTGCTGATGGTCTAGCCGGCCTCAAGCTCTACCATGTGGTGCGAGTTACCACACGCTGTCACGTATGCTTTATGCAGCTCTTGCATGGTGGTGTTATATGCTGGACCACAAGATGGGGTAGGCTCCAAAGCCCTGATGAATAGGCTGAGCCGTCAGCGATAACTTCCGGGTAATATTCCAACATTTCAAGAACTATTTCGTCATGCTGGCACCCTTTTGTTTTCGGCGGTTCTTGCAAGACTAGGCCATGTCCTCCACGAGTTGCTGCCCCAGCGAAGCAAGCGGTTTTAACCTGTCCCAAATGCTACGACCGGCTGCTATCCAGCGCAGAAAATCAATGGAGGAAAACATGTGGAGCTAGAATGTTATTTACGTTCTAATTAGTAATTATAGCGCATTTTAAATACCAAGGCCTCTCGCATATTGAATAGGTGAGCAAAGTTTCATTTTCACCAGGTATTAGCGTAGCCATCAGTAGCGGCGCCAATGGAGGGACTGGGTGGGGGCTAAGCCCCCTAGAAAGGCCATCCGGATTTTTACATGTAAAAATGAATTATTTCCATGATTAGCCCTCCTAAAAAACTGAAATATATGCATGAGATTTTGACCAAATGACTAAATATTTTTTTAAAAGTAAGAAATTTTGATGAATGAAAATGGAAAATTTCCATGAGCTAAAAACAAAAAGGTCGTCAGAAATTTTGGCGAATGAAAATGGAAAATTTCTTCCGCGAGGATTCAGCCCCCCAAAAACTGAAATCCTGGCGCCGCCACTGGTAGCCATTCCTCCGAATTCAAATTCAAAACCTTTTCGACCGTATTAAAAAATATATGGTCACATCTTTTAGCTCAGTTATGTAGTCATGTTTCAATTCTTATCATCTTTCATCACCTGTTCCCAAAAGGCAATTCTTGTTGTAATTATAATGAATTCTTTTTCTGATGCACAAGGCTTCAACCGATGGCAAGCCTGCCGAAGCAAACATAAAGTCCGTAAGACAGAGTTGCAGCCTATGAAAGAGGTAAGTGTAGACCTATTGATTTTTCTTGCAGTAATATTCCTTGCGATGCGGAGTTTTGATACGGCAAATGTTCTGAGAACAGCGTCTTCTATAGGAATGTTGGATGGAACAACAGTCTTTATCACGAGTCGATACAACTATCGTGAGTGTTTAGAAAGAAAATTTTTGATCTGACTTTATTTAACATTTTAGAATCTCTTATTAACAGATAACAATTTATAAAAATACTCATGGCAAAGAAATTATTTTGAACCTTCTATAATTTTATGTTTAATGAACTTTTTTTATTGAGTAGACGTATCTGGATTACGAGAATTGGCAGGCTCGTATTTACAATTGTAACATAAAGGCAAATTCGTTTAATCCTCTTCAAGACACATAATACAGAGAGCTACATAATCAGGCAACATGAAAGTGAAAAGCACTGTTTTCATTCATGTACTACCGGTATTGTACTATAATGAGGAAAAGAAACGTTTTAAGAACCAAAGTTGCGGTTACAGTTACGTGTAAGTCCGTTCTGTTCTGCATTGATAATTATCCGATATGACCACAGTGTAAATGCTCCGAACCTGTAGAAGACCTACTCTTTATGGTATATGTCGTAATTGCAGCAGAAGTATTGGTATAAATATATTTCTTGTGTTAACTGTGTTTATTTATTCTCACAGCTGAAGGGTTGGACAAACCAAATTATCCGCAATTGGACGAAACTCTGATGTTGGCAGAGAATGGATTGTTAATCTTCACTTTAACAGATCCTGAGTCGGCGGACTATCAAGATTTCATGCAAGAAATTACGGACATTGACAAACACTTCGACGATCCACGCTTGCAGCAATTCAAGCCAAACAGGACTTTTACAGCAGACCAGGTCTTTGATTCAGTGTATTTGATTTTTCAACAGACATGATTCCACCAGCTTAGGAAATTCCACCATTAAGCGATGCGATTAGACACAAAGCAGTTCTGTAGGCTACCTGAAAGTGTCGCTATACAGTGGTATTTCCTTAGGATATTTCGTATTCTGGGTATTCAGGATGGGTCAAAAAAGACCGCCTAAATTTTTGCCCAATATCGTGACCAGAAGTAAGAATGTTTAAATCAAATTTTACAGGCTTAAATGCAAATTATATACACCAAACAAAAGTTTTATCGCTTTTAGTGAATCCCCACTCTTTTTGCCGATGTATACACTTAAAGCATAAAAAAGAAACAAAAATGCGATTTTATTGTCTCATCTCAAATAATTGTTATCAAATAGCCTTGATTTTTCCAGATACTCATTATTATTTTTATTATTTAGAAAAGAAACAGGGTCTCACCTAACTGCACGTCACTGTGAACTTACTTAGCAAGATGACGGTCAAGAGAGAAAAATGAATAATCTGTCAGATTAATAATTTTTTTTATTAAAACATTGCAATTAAAATATCTAAAAAAAATGAAAATGCTGAAGGTGTTAATGACAGAAATTTTCTTATTCAGACACTTCATGAGCAAGGTTCTGTAGCTAAATCCATAATCACCGGTTACTCTGATATATAAACAGTGAGAAATTAAAAGTTAAGAATTAAGGCGTTGATGAAAGAAAATCGGCTCAATGAGAAAAGCCAATGGCCCCTAATCTCCGGATGTTGACCCGATAGAATCTAGATTATTATCAAATGTAGAAGACCTACTCTTTATGGTATATGTCGTAATTGCAGCAGTACCCGTAGTATTGGTATGATGGAGAAATACCACAATATGCAACCAAAACCAAGGGCGATAAGAGAATTGCTGGTCGCATTGGAGTTGATATGGGAAGATTCACCTCTGGAACGCATCAACAAGGCCATCAAGAACTTTACAAAGATATTCAGAGCAAGTGTGGGCACTGGTGGTGGACACAATGAACACAAGATGTGAAGCACTATCAAGTTCATTTGAAAACAATTCTTTGAGATGTGACTTAATAAAATCGCATTTTTGTTACTTTTTGTTGCGTTGTGTTTTTCGATTGTCAAAAAACTATAGGTGGACTCACTAAAAGTAATAGAATTATGTTCTGTTTTAAATATTTCGGTGAAATTTGGTTGTTGTACGTAGATTTGAATTGCCTTTAAGCCTTGAAACTTGATTTAAAAATTCTTACTTCTGTCCAAAATACTGGCAAAAACCTTAATGGGTCATTTTGGCACACATACTATATATATATATATATATATACAAAATATATATACATATATCATCTATTGAAGAGAATGTTTGTATGTGTGTATGTATGTTTGTCGAGAATGCGTGCCCACAGTTTTGCGTCTATTGACCCGAAACCTTGCACATGGACAATCACCCATGGCAGTGGAGGGTTTTGCGAATTGTCATCGCCATGGGGCGGCGTGGGGCAAAAAACACCCACCATCAACTATCTCCACTCCTTTACCACAGTTCCGCAGTTATTCACCTTACAGCTAGACAGATTGCCACTAGGACCATCCGGCCACCACCTAACACCCACACCACCCATCCCCTCCGTAAAAGCTAAGTGAGTACTGAGTGGAGCGGGGTGAGCTAGAATTTGGCGGTCGAACCAAAATTTGCCGGGCAACGGCGATTACGGCATTTGCCCCTATTCACCTAAAACCTCGGAGACCCACCAGATACTCCCCTCTCCAACATGCTCCTGAGGGGCGGGGTGGTGGCTGGGTAGGGTGTTCAGAACCATAATTTCACGGGCCAGATACCCAGAGGGTGGTGGGCTTTGTGGGGCGGGGAGGGTAGGGTTACGGGATCATAGGGGTCAGGGGTGGGCGAAAAACTTAAATTTACCGGGCAACGCCGAGCACAACAGAGGGGTGGGGCTAGGCGGGGCTGGGCGAGCTTTAGGAGCTCAGGGGTTGTTGCGGGACGGGGAAAGGCGATCACTCTAAGTTTCTCTGGGAAAGTTGTGCACTCCTGAAGGGTTGAGGCGGGGTGGAGTGGGGTGAGATTGGGCATAGTGAAGTCTCGGCCCTTGATTGGGCCGAGACATAGTTGGCGAGGTGGGTGGTGGAAGGGTACATCAGAGTGGTATGTGGGATGCCCCACTCCGCCCTGCGGGGCGGCTGGGAGCGAATGTGGACGAAAACCCGAAGTTTTCCGGGCGGCACCAGGCACCCTGGGCCTGGGCAGCTAGTAGATAAATAAATTAAAATCCATCTATAAGGTAGTGTCATTGTTTAGCATCAGATCTACAAAGTAATTTTTGTTACAATGGACAGCCTTAATTACAGTTAGTCTTTGAATTACTGTTATATAGTAGTACGAGTAGTTTTCTTGGTTCTTGTAGCTTCATGTGGGTGCTGCAATGGTGTATGACGCTGTGACTCTGTGGGCGAAAGGTATGCGAGAGGCATTAGAATTCAGTTGGCCTGGAGACGGAATCCTCATTACTGAGCAGATTAACAACATCAGTTTTCAAGGTGAACCTGAAAATTTCTCCTAAGTTCGAAGCGGTGGACATGACCAGGGTGCGATTTGTCAAAATTGCTGCATATTGTCGGATATTACGTTTAAATGGTCTATATTTCTTTATGGCATAATGTATATATAAATATACATAATCAATCAATCAATCAATCAATTCGCTTTATTGCAACCAGAAAAAACAAGATGACATCAAGATCAGAAAATATGCATGCATTGGCTACAAAGGGGGGCCCTAAAGGGATTGACATCCCGCTGGGGAGGGTCACCCAAGTAAGAAAAAATACCAAGAAATATTGTACAAGATAGCCCAAAAAAATTGAAACAATTAAATCAAATTAGGTGATGACAGATTGCAAAAAGTTTAAATTGCAAATAGCATGTAGAGCAACAAACTTAACTATATACTTAAGTAGAACCTTAACTACAAGTGGTCATGTGCACTTCTAAATAGACTTAGTGGAGGAAAGAAAAACACGAAGTCTCTTTTTAAAAACCTGCAGACTACTGGATTGACGAATATCAATTGGTATATTATTCCACATTTGAGCGCCATAAGATTTAACAGTAAAACGCCTAGTGTTAGATTGAGCACTGACAGGGCGATATGCAGATGAATTTCTAGTGAAATGTGAATGGATGTCAGAGGCGTGAGGGAGGTACCCTTGGAATACCGAAGGAAGGAGACCGTGTTCGAGTCGAAAGAAGAACTCGCAAATTTGGAGATCCTGTATCTGGTTTATTTTTAGGAGATGAAGCTCACTAAAGAAAGGGCCAGTGTGTTCCCATTTACGAATACCCGCTATTATACGAACAGCCTTCTTCTGTAAGATAATTAGTTTATGAAGTCTAGATTCGTATGTCGATGCCCAAACCAGGTTGCAATACGTAAGGTAAGGGTAATGCATATATATATATGTAAATGTAGACGTGCTTACATATATGTGATGTATAGACATGCTTTATACACTGTGTTCGGAAAAAACGGACCCATTTTGCAAATATGAAAATTAATAATAAATATTCGTCGATTTTTTCATTTCAAAACAGTTTTAATCCTGACATATTTGTCTAACAATTGTGAAAATATAAAAGTTCCAGTCTCAATAATGATGTCACAATGACGTCATTTGCATCAAAAATTAAAATTAAGACACGGTACACAAAATTTATCTAAAATTTCAATATTTTTCAGATGTCATTTTATGAATAATAAATGTTAGTTTAATTTTTAAAATCTGAATTATGTTAGACTACAATATGTGCTCAAAGTGTCCACCTTCGGCTCCAACGCAAGTTTCAAAACGATCGCGCCATTGGTCAATAGCAGCATCGATAACCATCTGATCAAAGTCCTCCCAGGCATAACCACAATTCGCTCATGAAGGTCTTCAATGTATCTTATCCTTGTCTTGCACACATTCTCCAAATCTTATAATCAACGGGATTTAAGCCCGAGACGTTTAATTGGCGGCCAAAGATTAGGAGGAATTAAATCCGGAGTCTCGTTAGTCAATAGTTCAACAATTTAACGAGCTCAGTGAGCTGGAGCGCCATCTTCGTAATCGTAATCGTAAACTCGAAATTTCTAAAGCGCCACTTGAAAGCCAAGCGCGGGGTACCAGCTTATTCACGAGCGCTGCGTTGAGTCAGAAGGGTTGTCCGTGAGAGTAGTCCGTGGTGATTCGGGTCGAGTTACATGTACCATAGGCTCATCTTGTTGACATGTTTATTAATCCCAGCATTCCCGGATATCAAAACATACATACATGTGTAGTTTAGGAATAAACACGCTGTTCGAAGCAGAATGACCATCACCAGACAGATTAATTAGGCCTATTATTATTATTATTATTATTATTATTATTATTATTATTATTATTAAAGTATAATGCCAACTATGGACTTCGGTTGGATGACGAGGCAGTCATAGGCAGTCGGCCTTCGGCTGGGTGCCCGTCTGTGCGAACCACACAAATGCCATCGTGGTGCCCCGGTAGCTGCTGATGGGTTGCATGGGCTCTCCTGCGCCCTGCCAGCCCTGGGACCTGGCAGACTCTCTAGACATGCATCCCTGAATAACTTGGTCCATCGAGGTTTGATCCGGGCGGGCTTTCCGTCAACTACGGAACCAGCGGGTTTGCTGAGATCTGACGGCAAAAGACCCGATGGCCAAACCCTAGTTCCATCACACCTCGGGCCTTTCACTCGAAACTAAAGACACTCCTGTTCAAGAACTCTTATCCTGTTTCATCTGATCCCCCACCCTCCAATTCCCGGCTCAGACGACACCCACCTTAGTAGCTGTTCCACACCTCTGATCATACGGTACCTCGACCCGGACCACCATGGACTACTCTTACGGACAACCCTTTTGACTCAACGCATTTGATCCTGATCCTATGGTAACTCGACCCGAACCACCACGGACTACTCTCACGGACAACCCTCCTAACTCAACGCAGCGCTCGTGAATAAGCCGGTGCCCCGCGCTTGGCTTTCCAGTGGCGCTTTAGAAATTAGGAGATTACGATTACGATACGATTCCATGGCGGGTGGGCCGATGCCTATTCTGGGACGCGACGGTGACCGACACCATGGCCACATCTTATGTGTCAGACACCTCTCAGACAGTCGGAGCGGCGGCCGAAAGAGCAGCGGCCGCGAAACATGAGAAATATCACCAACTCTCCACAACGCACTATTTTGTTCCTTTTGCCTTCGAGACCATGGGACCGATAAAACCTAGCCTTCATGGCTAGGTTTTTCTATCTCATCTAGCTCAAGGGCTCAGCATCGTTACGGGGATCCACGAGAAACCTCCTTCCTGTATCAACATATCTCTTTAACGATCACAACATTTTAACGCGATCGCATTCCGAGGCACTTTCGACAATTAAGACAACGATGAGTAGGGTCATTCTGGACTGGTTTTTATTCAGTAGTTAGCAATGAAGTGTCTGAGGGATCCTAAATACCTCGGGCATAAAAATGTAATAATAATAATAATACCTCGGGGAAAAAATTATGATAATAATAATGGCAACAGCAATAACAACAATGTATTAAATGCTATTATAATGTGTCTCAGGTTTTATGGGCTCCAGACTATTTGTTGTGTTTAACATGGTTTCATCTTAAATGATCTGAACTTAAACCAAAAGAACTGGTTACGTTTCAGGTCTGACAGGACAGATTCGTTTGGATGACGAGCGCTCAAGAAGACTGGATTGGGTTTTACGGGTTGTTCAAAACAACGGAACTCTAGTGACAGTCGGGGATTATTTAGACAAAGAAGAGAGGCTAATTATTAACGACACAGCTTTAAAGAGCATTACATGGGCAAATGGTGTTAAGGAGATGCCTGGAACGTCTGTGAAGCAACGTAAGTTATTGTGACCGGTCATGATTGTCTTTTTAAAATCATGATGCATGTTGTGTGCTATTTTTCGTGATTGATTTAGCATTTTCAATTTTTCATCCTAGTTAAGGTGAGATATTTTGCGTCTGATTAGATGTTACGTATGCTTTGTGTTTGCATCTGTCTTGAATAATGATGATATAATAAGATAAGATAAGAATATTCTTTAATATACCAATTGCTCTCCGCATTTTGGTGTACATACAAAGTATAATAAACAAACGTACATAATTTCTATATCCAATCAATGTCAAAGTGTTTTAGAATAGCATAAAATCCTAAGTCCAAATCCAATATAAATTTTAAATTAAAAAAAGTTCTTTTAATGAACAACAATTTATGCTGCACTTTGGTTTATATGGTATTACATTTAAATATGATAAAGCATCCTTGTTATAAATGAATTCCTCGTTAGGTTGTCCGCCCTAGGAATGATTCGGTCATGTAGTCTTGGCCTCATGGAATAAGGCTGGGGCCTCAATGGTGGGAGGAGTGGGTTCAATACATGTCCTGGAGGCTGGATTAAGTAGGAGGGCAACGAAGAGCCTCCCGTCCGCCGTGCTACACAGAGCATCGAATGTAGGATTGTCCTCAGGAAGATACTGTTGTGTTCCTGATGCACTTCGTTTCTTTTGATGCTATTCATATACTTTAAATGGTTCCTTCGTTTGCGACTGTCTTTCGCCTTCAACTAGAAACTTACCTCTTTCGGTCTATGATTCTCACTTCTGCCCAACTTCAATGTTGCACATCTGACGTTTAGTTAGGCGGGCATTTCAACTTGCAGTTGTTGAAGAAGAAGAATGCTGATATTTAGAATTCCGTGTAACACCCGAGAGTGTTTTGTACATCTTTAGTTTGCTCAGATCTCGTTTAGTGGCGATATCCTATTAGGCCTACAGTGAGTTAAAGTCATCATGCCCGCAGAAATAGAATGTGTGATTGGCTACTGAGATTAAGACGGTCTGCGGTGGACTAGACGGGAGATAAATGTATTTCTCTATGCATAAGCCTAAACTTTGTATGCATTGTGAATTTCAGCTATTTCCGAATACCTCTTGATTGGAATTGGGTGTGGCTTGGGTGTGATTGCTTTTGGACTAGTTTTGCTTTGTCTTCTTTACAGGTAGGGGTAGTTGAACAGGTGATTTTCTAAATATTGCCTAGTTTTAATACTTAATTTATTTTGGCTTCGTGACATACTCCGATTCTTGCTAAATAATTATTATCATAAACTCATTCCATGATGAGATTATAGCTGATTGAGATCACACGTTCGCAACAGAAAATGTTCCAAAGTGTACGAACACAAGATTACGTTTTGTTTATTAGGTTTCAATTGTTTGCTATATGATAGAATGGTAGACTTCTTGTTCAGTGATTATATGATTGACTTGTGTGACTGTAGGAAATTTCAAATTGATTTGGAGTCACAGAAGACTTTAGCCTGGCTGATTCATTGGGAAGATATAAAGCTTCTTGGTCACTACAAAGACAAATCGGTTAGTTCCTTCTTGAATTAGATCCGCATCCTGACTTCACCTATACTGCTTCACCAGCCAGCATCATGTACATCTTCTATATGTCATCCAAGCATATGTTAAGAATTTCCAACTTCACTGCATCTTATATACGACCACCTAGTTTCATGTTTCCCAATCCGAGTGATTCAGTACCCAACGTTACCGTATAGGAAACCCCTCAGAGGAACCATGAGGGTGGCTACCTATGGAGTCTAAACATATATATATATATATATATTCGTTTAATGTGGAAAAAACAGGTTGACAAGACCGCAACTCAGTAACATAGAAGGGAAGTTCTACGGGTTACACAGTCGCTTGTTGAGAAGGCACTTATAGAGGGCTCTTGGAATAAAGTTTTTATCGTCCTTCGGTGGCAACTCAAAGTTATGCGGACGTGGTCGAAGGCAGTATTGACGCTGA
Source organism: Lumbricus terrestris (assembly GCA_949752735.1). NCBI lineage: Eukaryota > Metazoa > Annelida > Clitellata > Crassiclitellata > Lumbricidae > Lumbricus > Lumbricus terrestris. The sequence continues at coordinate 1,039,717 of OX457045.1, forward strand.
ATAATCGGAGGAAACAAGGTCCTCAGCACATGAAACGGATTTTTGACTGCAGACTCTAATAGGCTATCGTAGGCTTCCTTAGCCAAGTCCGATACGCTTGGAGAGTCTTCCGGCAGGTAGCCCATCCGCTGCGTTCTGCGAAGAAAACGGTCGAGTCTACTTCTGTCATCGGCGCTGGTGAAACCCCACCAGGCTGGAGCAGCGTAGTGGAGCCGCGACACAGTTGTGGCTCGAGCAACGTCGTGTAGCGCTGTTGATGGTAGGCCGTGAGACTTGAGAACACGGAGGGCGTATAGGGAGCGGGAACAGGTCCCCAGAACCCCAGCGATGTGATTCAATCAATCAATCAATCAAATGTTTTATTTGCAACCGAAGTATAACAGGTTTACACATCTTGAACAATGGTTACAAAAAGGGGGCCCTAAAGGAATAAAATAATCCCGCTGTCTAGGGACACCAACTAATATAATGAATTGACGATGTGAGGTGGCCATGACAAAATCGTGCAAAAAAATCAACACTGTGATTAACAAAAACTGACAAAACAGAATCAGGCAACTTATGCTAAGAGACGGAGAAAGAAGCAAACACACACAAAAACACACACAAAAATGTAAACTGAAAAACTCAACGCTGTTGAGATATAAACACTTATGAAAAAGAAAAAAGAACAAAAGCTTAACTACAGAACAGAGACCTATACTGCAATGCAAAGAATGAGCGAACAGCGCTCTACCTTTATTAGGTACCTTCTATTAAAAAGGCGCTAAATTTCTTCTTAAAAACCCAAACACTAGGGCACAATCGTATTTCTTTTGGAATTTTTTCCCAAGTGGTGATACCAGTAGATTTAATGGAAAAAAGGCGAGTGTTAGTGCGAGCATAAGTACGGCGATACGAGAAAGAGTATCTTGTAAAATGAGAATGAACCTGGGATGAGAGCTGAAAATAATTTTTGTATAAGGATGGCAGGAGGCTTCGGTCAAACCGGTACATAAATTCTCCTATTTGGAAAGTTCTTATCTGGTTGAGTTTTAAAATTTTAAGATTTAAGAATATGCGGGCAGTGTGAGAGCCATATGGAGCTCCCACAATAAGACGAACAGCTCTTTTTTGTAAAATATTAACTCTATGCAATCTTGTGACATAAGTAGAAGCCCACACCATGTTACAATAAGAGAGATATGGATGTACTAAAGAATAGTATAGTTTAATCCTAATACTACACTGTGTCCGGAAAAAAGGGACCCATTTTGTAAACATGAAAATAAATAGTAAACATTCATCGATTTTCACAATTCAAACAGCATTTTAATCCTGACATATTTATCTAATATTGGTGAAAATATAAAAGTCTCAGTCACAATGATGACGTCAAAACTGACGTCATTTGCATCAAAGTTCATTTAGCCAGCCAGTATGCATGGTTTCGGCTGGTATATTGGCCCTTGGTAAAACGGAAATTCATTTAATTGAACCAGGAGTGAAAATTAATGCAGCTCATTACAGGAATTGTCTGCTCCATATAAAAGGGATGCCTGATATCCGGGAATACTCGGATTTATAAACAATTCAAAAAGATGATAATCCAGCTCACTGAGTTCGTTAAACTGTTGACTAAGGAGACTCCAGATTTCATTCTTCCTATAGGCCTAATCTTTTACCGCCAAACGGCCTGAACTTAAAACCAGTTGATTATAAAATTTGGAGACTATTGCAGGAGATAATGTACATGACAAGAAAAAGAGACTTTGAAGAACTCCGTGAGCGAATTGTTAATGACTGCATGGAAGAATTTTGATAAGCTGGTTAATTAATTATCGATGCTGCTGTTGGCTATTAGCGCGACCGTTGTGAAGCTTGCGTTGAGGCCGAAGGTGGACACTTTGAGCACAAATTGCAGTATGATATAATTCAGATATAAAAATAAAAGTAAACTAACATTTATTATTGATAAATAGCATCTTAAAAAATTGAAATTTTGACTAATTTTGTGCACTTATCTCTTAAATTTGAATTTTGATGCAAATGACGTCATTATGACGTCATTATTGAGACTGGAACTTTTATATTTTCACAATTGAGGAGCACGTTTCCAAAACTCACTCAGTCCAATGCTTATCAATTGGACTGAGTGAGTTTTGGAAATGTGCTCCTCAATTGTTGGACAAATATGTTAGGATAAAAACGGTGTATGAATTGTAGAAATCGGTCAATATTTACTATTTATTTTCATATTTACAAAATGGGTCCCTTTTTTTCCGGACACAGTGTAGATGGTAAAATGTAAGCAGTTCGAGCCATTACTCCAATATTTTTTGCTATTTTTGAAGCGACATGAGCAATATGATTATTCCATGTTAAATGGCTATCAACGTAGACTCCTAGAAATTTCGTAGATTTTACAGAAGTGAGAGTTATGCCGTTAATTTGTAACTTGAATTCTCCAACTGGGATTTTTTTCCTATGTGATTTAAACAGGATGTAATTAGTTTTTTCCAAATTTAATGACAATCTGTTAGCTTTAAACCAATCGGAAACGAGTTCAAGTTCCACGTTTATGATTTGAAATAGCGTGTGTATGCAAGAGTGCGAATAAAAAACGTTCGTATCATCTGCAAAAAGGATGAAGAACAAGCGGTTGGAGACGTTCGGGAGATCATTGATATAGAGGAGAAACAACAGGGGTCCTAGATTGGATCCCTGTGGGACACCATAAGGGATCCTTTTTAAAGTGGAGCGTTTGCCGTTATTTTCAACGCATTGCTGACGTCCATCCAAATAACTGGCAAACCAACTGAGTTGTAAACCACGTATACCATAAGTTTCTAATTGTTGTAGTAAGATTTTATGATTTACAGTGTCAAATGCTTTCGCCAAGTCGAAAAAAATACCCAAGGAGAATTCATTATTATCTATTGCATTAGAGATTCTATCTTGCATAGATAACAGGGACATATATGGGGAGTGACCCGATTGAAAGCCGTGCTGCGATGGGAAAAGTATGTCGGTTTTTGTAACAAATTCATATAGCCTACTATACATTGTTTTCTCAAATATTTTAGAAAAGTAAGGAAGGATAGAAATCGGACGATAATTGGTCAAGTTGTCTCTTTCGCCCTTTTTAAAGATAGGAATGACCTTTGCAATTTTTAATGGGTGCGGGAAGATGCCTGTAGTGAAAGAGCAGTTAATCAGTTCTGCCAAAGGCTGGGCAATGCAATCAATATTAGGACCCGCGATACACGGGTCAATGTCGTCCATACCCTTACTGTGAGTAGTACGTATGGACTGACTTAGGTTCAAAACCTCACTAGAGGAAGTTGAAATTAAACCAAAGGACCTCAATGGAGGGGGCTTCATATATTTCATAAATGAATCCAAGGAGCCGGGTATTTTGTCGTCTAAAACTTGGGCAATGCTCACAAAATAATTATTTAGTTTATTAGCTATGGCTTCAGCATCTTCAATCTTAGCACCGTTGACATTTAGCGATTCTATGGTTGTATCGCGTGGTCCCATATTAGTTATCGACCTTATTAGGTTCCAAGTTTTTTTTAGATCGCCTTTATACTTGTCAAATTCAGTGGCATAATAGTATTTTTCGGCTTTTATTCTAACTGTTTTAAATTTATTCCGGTACATTACAAATTTATTTCTGTTAACTTCAGTCGGATTTTTTATAAATTTCAAATATAACTGCTCCTTCTTTTTACTAGATTTAAGTAGGCCCCGCGTCATCCAGGGATTTTTTATAGTTTGTTTACTTCGAATCTTCCTTGCACTTACTGGAAAGGATTTGTCATAAACACTTTTATACTGTGTAATGAATGCATTATACGCCCCATTAACATCGCCGTTACTACATTGCTCTGTAACGGCAGTCCAGTCCTGTCCAGAAAGTAGTTCACGAAAGTTTTTCTTATTTTCTTCATTAAAGTTCCTAGATTCCCCAAACGAAGAATTATTAAGCAAGGAGCGTTGGAGGTCAAATATAACTAAGATTGGTAAATGGTCAGATATGTCAGAGGCAAGGATAGTGGATTCCACTATGTTCATCCAGGCATTGGTGAATAGGTTATCTATTAACGAGGCCGAGTGAGGAGTTATTCGAGTAGGCCTAGTAATGGCTGGCAAAAGGTGATAAGACGTTAAACAACCATAGAATGAGCTCGTTGCCTTATGTTCACAAGACTTGAGTAGATCAATATTGAAATCGCCCACTAGCATTACTTTTTTGTTTTGTTTACAATCTCAGATAACAATTGTTCAAATTCATTAGAGAAATTCTCCAAGCTTTCGCCAGGAGGGCGATAGATAGTGCCTATGATGGCTGTTTCTTTATTCAAAACGACCTGCATAAACAGTCCTTCGTAGGATTTATGAGCCAGTTTACGTTCAATGGCTTCACATCTAATGAAAGAAATTCCCTCCTTAATGAACACACCCACACCTCCACCACCACGACCATTAGCCCTGGGCTGGTGAATAAAATTATACCCCGGTAAATTAACCTGGTCGGCATTTTCATTTGTTAACCACGTCTCGGTCACTGCGAGAACAGAAACTGGTAGTTTATGCAATAGATCGTGTATTTCCGTTAGTTTAGGCAGAATGCTTCGACAGTTGGATACACTGAGGTCTACTCGCAGTAATGTGTGTCTTGACACACCTAAATGAAAATTATTCGAGCAGAGGTAAAGGGAACAGCTCGAGTATAAGCAAGGAGATTGTTCTATAGGGATGGACGAAGGCATAAGAGTGCTCTGTGCAGTCATATTGATGCAGCGGGATACCAGAAGATCTCCATGGGTAAATGGAGCGAGCGACCGGAATGAGCTGAAACGTCACAAACAGTTCTGGTGTGAATGATCGTATAAGGCCAGCAAGCGATGCTCCACCTAGAAGCTGGATCTCTTTTCTGTCCTGCTGATATAATTATGAGAAACTACGGAGTATTTGATGTATGTTTTAAGTTATTTTTCTGATAACTTTAATTGGTGTAGAAATTGTTCCATCTCGGGTCTGTATTCTTTATAGAACGTTGCTCTTCATTTGAATTATCATTGAAAACAAATTAAAGGAAGACAAATTATTGAAATTAAAGTCTACTGCTGTTGCGACTTTTGGTTAGAGATCTTCGCTTGAAAAAAGCTGCCTCTATTCATCGAATCTTAAACTTCTGCTGAAACCGTCTGTTCCTGTTTCTGTGGAATTCTCTTAGGACGCTGTCGAATAGTATTTTGTGCAGGGTTTTCTCTCAAATTATGACAAACTACGGAGTATCGCTTTTGATGCAGTTTTATAATTGTTTTTGTTAAGACTTAAATTGGTATAAAAATTGTCCCAACACGGTTCTATATGCTGGGAACGTTGCTCTTCATTTGAATTACCGTTAAAAACAAATTAACGGAAGAAAAATTATTGAAATTAAAGTCTGCTGTTGTTGCGACTTTTGTTTAGAGATCTTCGCTTGATAAGGGCTGCCCTTGTTTAACTTATCTTTAACTTTTGTTTGAACCTTCTGTTCCTGTTTCTGTGGAATTTCTCTTAGGGTACTGTGTCCAAATCGCATTTTTCTCTTGCCAGTGGATCACATATGACGGACGCTAAATCATTTGAGAGTTTTGCTACAACCGCACTAACAGACTTCGGTTATTATAAGGTACGTTCAGGGTATAGTCATTAGGCTCTATTTGAAATATGCAAAACGGAATATGTTCAATGACATCTGCATAAATCATTCGTTTGTTTGTTTTGTTCGTGCACATAATTATTATTGCTAGCGCAGCATTTCTACTGACGTCTGAATACAAGACAACGTTCGAAAATGTTGTACGTTCCTGAATTACGCTGCATAATTAAATATAAGAAAAACGCAGAAGCGTTATTAATCTCTTCGCTTTTGCTGTCTGCGGTTAAAGATTGTTTTTACACCTGTCTGACTTCGAAACTTTGTTATTTGCTTATACCTGCTTATGTGTATCCATCCTGTGTGTCGATTTCTGTTTCTTTTATTGTGTCTGAGTTCTCTCTATCCGGATGCCAGTTTTTTTAAATCTTTCTTGTATGCATGTGTGTGTGTGTAAGTAGAGTAAGTAAGCAAGACAGGGCTTCTTTCTGCATATGTCTATTGTGTTTGTCTGATTGTCTGTAGGATAAGAAGATTGTTATTAAATTATCACCTCTGACGACAATGGATATGACAGACAAAAGAATACGCACGGAATTCACGAAGGTCGGTGATTTTTATATAAATTTTTTTTCCGTTCCGTTTCTTCTTCACAACTTAATTTGACTAATTTGCATACAAATGATTAATGCTCGAAGATCGAATAATCGTGAAAACTCACCTTGGCGCGTTCCAGGGGTGGGGCCAGGGCAGCAAATGTCCTGATAAAAACGCCTTTGACCTGGTCGTTGCCCTGCCAGAATTTTTGACCTGCTCAGAATATGTTCGGGGCTGAACATTACTGCATGAAACTGAGAGTAGGCGCACAAATGTTGACTAGTGGCATTTCAAATGCCACGAGTTACTTGAGCATTTGCGGGAACGATACTTGACTTAGTGACTCTATTTTTTTACTTCTGCATTTGAGCACTGTGTGACGGCTACACAAAGAGGACCACTAACTTCACTGAAATGTTAAAATTTGTTTCAGAAATGTCATTAAGCGCTCAGGACTTCACCGATCTGAGCGTCTGACCAGTCATAGTATTGCAGAGGCACTATATATACATACATACAAATAGGCCTATATATTATATATATATAAATATATATACATACATATTATATATATATATGGCGGATGCAGCAGCGCGAGATTTTAATTATGATTACCATAATTATTATAGGCGTGTGTCGTGGTGACGCCATAAATCGCCCTCTGCTCTGGCTACTTGCACGGCTGCCCTGGCGGCAAAAAATTGTCTGGCGCCGACACTTGCGCGTTTGCTGGGGACATTATTGCCTAAAACAACTTCCATGGCTATATATTCTCTCGTGATGCCACATTTGAATAAAAAGAACCGTCACTGACAAACTGATTAATTTTCATCACTTACCAATTTTTTATCACCTTAATTCTATTATTTTGCGTTTGTGTAAATTATTCGAAATACATGTAGCTAATGCTTTTGCATTACAATGAGTTGTGATAAAATTATTGCTAAAAATGGATTCGGGATTGTTCAAAGTGATTACTGAATTGAAGATTTATCTGTGCACAGATCAGAAAGTTACACCATGAGAACCTCAACAGTTTCGTCGGCGCCTGTGTTGAACCGACTCACGTTTGCATTTGCATGAGTTACTGTCCAAAAGCAAGCGTTTGGAATGTCATCGAGAAAGGATCGTTTAGTATGACGTGGCATTTTCGAATGGCTCTTGCTGTAGACATTGCAAAGGTATTTATATGTACGGTTCTGAAAGACATCCTATGCTCTACTGTTCACGTTAAATTGCATTGATTTCTCAAAATGAACATACATGTAGAGTTGCTTAGTCTAAATGTCACGTCGCAGATTTCTTTGAAATTCTCTGAAAATAACATTTGCATTTGATGTGCGTCGAATGATTGAATGAAAATCTCTTTCTTAGGGAATGTCCTACCTGCATGAGTCTGCAATTGGTTCACATGGTCACCTGACGAGTACGAATTGTGTCATCGACTCCAGGTGGACCTGTAAGATCACCGACTACGGACTGTGTTACATGCGGAGGGGACATGGACATGCCATGCAGCAGCACCAACGGAAGAAGACGGGGACCATCGTCCAAGATGAGGATTCCAGTGACGACACATGTATGAGAAACTTTGTAAGATTCTCGTATAAACAATTTATGCTTTTTCCAAGGTTTTTGACTGGATACCATTTTGGAACAGGCAATTTTTGCAATATTGCATGTACTTGTCTCACTGTGCCTGTAATAGGGTTACAGAGCAGTTCTCTCGGCTCTTATTCTGCTTGCTATTTGAGTACTTGAAACGAGCAGATAAGGGAGTCCTCTTAGTTCCTTTTGCTCGTACTACTACCATGAAGAATCGAGCTTTTTCTGTGGTTGGCCCAGTGGTCTGGAATGGCCTTCCTTTTGAAGTAGGGCCTACGCCTACATCTTGGGACTCTACCAGGATCCTTCCTTACTAAACTTAAAACTGTTGTTTTTGGGCGCGCTGGAGTCGGGAGCGCATCTGAGTAGTTTTTTCTTCTTGAAGGAGCGCTATATAAATGTCGGAATGAATGAGTATTATTCCATGTTGTAGCACATAGTTTTGGGGTCTTTTGCTGCACTTTTTAAACATTTCCTCTCGTAGCGGATGTGTTGTGTTACGTTGTTACTAAGCCATAGGATGCATCAGTTTCTGTATGAAAGATAGATTGTGTATTTCCTTCATGAGGTAATTTAACTAATTTTCACTTCTAAATAATTTAACGGATTTCACCGCAGATTTTTTGTGGACGGCACCGGAACTGCTTCGCCTTGTTCCTGAGAAGCGGCCGTTGTGTGGAACGAAGAAGGCAGATGTTTTCTCATACAGCATCATCTTTCAAGAGATCTGCTTTCAGCAGAAACCTTTTGGGATCTTGCTCGAGGAATACGGTGCCTATGGTAGGGAGGCTTTCGATATTTTTCTATTTTGCTCTGCCGCCTGATTCAATTTAATTTGATCTCTGTGTGATACCGGAAGCTGCTCTTTCATGAATTTTCCCTTCGAAATAGTCTTGAATTTTTCTTGGTGGTGGTCATGAGAGTGATCAGGTGAGACAAAAGTTCTGTTGTGTGGACTGCAAGCTACTTAAGATCTCTCCCTCTCTCCCTCTCCCTCCATCTCTCCCTCACCCTCCCTCTTTCCCTCTCTCCCTCTCTTTCTCTCTCCCTCCCTCTCTCCCTCTCTCCCTCCCTCTCTCCCTCTCTCCCTCTCTCCCTCTCTCCCTCCCTCCCTCCCTCCTCTCCCTCCCTCCCTCCCTCTTAGAATGAGTTGTCCTATGAAACCATTAGAGATGCGTGGCGTAACAAGACTATAGCTACATGTCTCAACCTACTTCTCGGGTATTAAACATAGTATTGGCACGGGGCAGAAGTGAATGGAGATGCCGCGTTGCCCGATGTGCAGTCCTGCACGGGAACGTCTAAGTTAAAGGTGAAGGTACTGCAATTTCGTTTCAATATCTGCACCATCAACACAAACAGAAAAGCCGAAGTTACGCATTGGTTCATAGGAGACTGTTCTGCCTATTTTGCTGAAGTTATTGCACGCGTATTCACCTGCTCGTTGTTGAAATCGTCTGAAACAAGAATAGCATTAAATGCTATTCTAGTTTTAGACGTTTGTGACTCTAATAAAAGAGTTGCGGTTGTTATGTGATGCGTAGTAGTGTTTTATTGTCACTCAACAGAAGTGATGGCCAGAGTAAAGAGAACCGAGAAGCCTCCATTTCGACCACTTGAACCAGAAGACAAAGCGGAGATGCTCGGTGATCCGATAGAATTCAGCGACAAATGGATGGATGTCATGAAGTTATGCTGGTCTGAGAAGCCTGAAAAAAGACCGACGTTTCGTACCGTATTGGACATGCTCTCTCGCATCAGCGGAGGAAAGTAAGTCTTTCAGACACATGTTCGAATTACGTTTTGAACTGCTTCTTAGACATTTCCACTTGGATGTTTCATGTTGCAATCTTTCTGGTGCCTGTGAGAGAATGGTATACTAGGTGTTATAGAACAGTTCAAATGCATGCATACATACATGTTCATACATACATACAAACAAACATACATACATATATATATATACATAGTTACATACATGCATACATACATATATGCATACATGTACATACATACATACATACATACATACATACATACATACATGCATGCATGCATGCATACATACATACATACATACAAACATACATACATACACACATACATACATATATACATCATGCATACATACATAAATGCATGCATACATACATGTATAGTTACCGGTACATACGCTCATTGTGGAACAAAAAAAGTCTATTACTCATTGTCGAACTAAAGTTGGTGTTCCCTTATATTATTGCTCACTTGAAGCTCCATCTTTTGTCATCTTCAATTTTTTCCTCCAAAGATAAATGGGCTCTTGTATCGGGAATATGTCCCTTTGGTAGACCTCTTGCTCTCCATCTGTCACATTTTCCAGGTCTCCAGGTCAGAGTTAGTATGATTAATTTATGTTTGAATTGCGGAATGAGAGTTGAAAATATTAATGTCGTCTCCAAAAAATAAAAGAAAAAATATAAAAATTATCACCAGCCACATATATATATACAGGTAGGTCGTTTATGTACAAAATGAAATGGATCCCTGGTTTCTGAGACTGCTTGCTTGTGGTATCATCGGTCCTGGCTTATCTCTTCAAGCTATCCACTCAGACACATCATAATTATACCAGTACAATGGAAAACAGCCATAATCAACCCCAAACCGAAGGTAGCTAGTCCGTCTACCCCGGCTGATTATCGACCAATATCGGTGGTGCCTATCCTTTCCAGGCTGATGGAATGGTCAATTGTAAGATCATGATTATATTTATCCGGTTTTCGAGACCTATCCATTCGTTGAAAAGATAGAAGACCAATTTGCTTTTCGCCCTACTGGATCGCAGAGTGGAGTGCATTCCGTAGGGTTGGATAAAATTATGGCAATGGACCGGGCTGGACTATCCTCTCTGGATCGCTCGTTATGTAATATATATATATATATATATTATATTTATATTCTTAAGACCTGCAAATTTCTTCTCTCGAAACTCAAATAAAGGAAAGTAGACGCGAAACTGACTTTGAGGCGATGGACCTGGCTTGAGTAATAGTGGTTCTCGTTCGTTGGACAAACAAGTCGCACCGAACCAGCGAACGCAGACACCGATGAGAAGAGCAAGAAAGAGGACAACGAATGAAATCCCACAAATATTTCGGCGCAAGATCCTGTTTGCACTTGAGAGCAAAAGCAATAACTTTACATTTGATACAGAGAGAGCAAACCAGATGCAGTTGGTTAAAGATAAGAATTTTGAGTATTTACGAATTCGGTGTATGATATTTTAGGGAGGCTAATTTCAAGAATATTGAGATTCCGTACGTTGCATTTATCGTGTGCACATACCAGTGCGATTTTACGACTAAGTAGCATAAATCATGTGTTTGTTTGTAAAATGAAGACAATGTGCCTCACAAAGTCAGTTTGTTGTCTCGTTCAGTACCGGGTAACAGTGTGCTGGAACTCAATTTACCGGTTACATCTAATCTACTGAATTCTATGGCGCAGTTGCCAGTTATTATGCTGCACACACCACAAGACATCGGTTGATGGTCGCGTCATGTAAGGTCGTAGCTACTCAGAAGTCGACATAGTCGCCTCGAGATGTTCAAAATTCGGTTGGTCAGAGAAAAACCTATTTCCATTATGTCAGAATGCCAGAGTTGAAATCTATTGCTGAGTTTTGTTTAAAGTATCCATAGTTATTGTTGTATGCTTCAGAGTAATGCATGCTATAGATAACATGGTGAAGATGTTGGAGATTCATACGGTCCAATTGGAAAAAATTGTGCATGAAAGAAGTCAGGAACTGTACGAGGAAAAGCAGAGAGCCGACTCACTTCTCTACAGCATCTTACCAAAGTATTTCAATCATCCAATCTTTACTGCGTCTTAGCGATAACTATTACTGTATTGATTAAAATTGATTGAAATTAGCCTTCCTAAAATACAATGCAATACATACATACAGACTGGGGAAGGGCCGTCATTGTGCCAATACACAAGAAGGGCGATAGAATGGAATGCAATAACTACAGAGGAATCAGCCTTCTGAGCATACCGGGGAAGGTATACACCAAGATACTGCAACGGCGTCTGAGGAAATATGTGGAGGAGGTGGTGGCTGAGGAACAAGCGGGCTTCAGAGCTGGAAGAGGCACGATAGACCAACTATTTGTAGTCAGACAGCTGTCAGAAAAATTCTTTGAGAGAAACAGGACCCTGTATAACAACTTTATAGACTTCAAACAGGCATTCGACAGTGTGTGGCAACAAGGACTGTGGCAGGTGCTCAGAAACTATGGGATACCAGAAGAACTAGTAGTGCTACTAGAGGAGCTCTACAGCAAGTCAGTGAGCGCAGTTAGAGTAGACGGAGAGCTAACAGAGTGGTTCAAGATCATGGTGGGAGTAAGACAAGGGTGTGGCCTGTCACCAGACCTCTTTAACCTGATCTTAGAAGCAGTAATGAGTCTGGCAATGAGATCAACAGAGGCCGGAGTTACGGTAAATGGACGGCTGCTCAACAACCTGCGCTTTGCGGATGACATTGACCTGGTAGCGGACACACCAGAGAAGCTGCAGGATCTGACAGACCGGGTAGATAACAGCAGCAAAAGACTGGGCCTTAGAATTAATGTAGAGAAGACAAAAACAATGACTGTTGGAAAACACCATGAAGATCTGGAAATAAGACTGGAGAACAGGGTGCTGGAACAGGTGACAGAATTTGTGTACCTGGGAGGTTTGATAACGGAGGACGGGAAGTGCACAAAGGACATCAAACGTAGAATTGGCCTTGCAGGAGCGATATTTTGACGGCTGAGTAAGATGTGGAAAACAAACAGCATCTCGATAAGAACGAAGATGAAGCTATATGGAACACTTGTTCTACCGGTGCTACTGTATGGAGCAGAGTGCTGGTGTCTGCGCAGAGAGGATGAGAGAAGACTACTGGTGGCGGAGATGAGCTGGCTGAGAAGAATTCTGGGAAGAAGTCGGAGAGACAGGATCCGAAACGAAGTGACTCGGGAGGAGCTGGGACAAAAGGAAACAGTGGTGGACAAGATCAGAAAAAGAAGACTCACCTGGTTCGGGCACGTGACACGAATGGAAGACAAAAGGCTACCGGCCGCGGCTCTGCACGGGCACGTGGAGGGAAAGAGAAGCCAAGGGAGACAACCAAAGACCTGGATGGACAATATAAAAGAGGATCTAGCAGCACAGAACATGGATATGAGAGATGCGGTGGATAAAATCAGAAACCGAGCAAGCTGGAGACGGCATATTGAGGCCTCATCGTTGGCGTAGGACATGCGCCGGACGGAAGAGAGACCAAGAAGAAGAAGACATACATACATAAATGCATGCATACATACATGTATAGTTACATACGCTCATTGTGGAACTAAAGGTTTTTGTGTTTTTTCCTCTCTCGAAACTCAAACAAAGGAAAGGAAACTCATAATTGTTGTGAGCTATGAACGGAAGTCACGCATCTAATTTTCTCTGCTTTCATCGACTCCTTTAAAGCAGCAATCCTGTTTGTCAGCATGGAACTCTTCTTGAATCTCCTGAGTCCGTTCCATTTTTTTCAAATCATCCTTTATGGTGTAAATTCCAAAATATAGCCTTTTGTCTGAACCCCTTGGTTTATCAAATTCATTTCAAATCCTGCTCTCATACTCTCACCGACCAATCATTTGCATCCTGCAGCGCGTCCAATGCATTCAATGGCGCTGATCCCCCTCCTCTGCCCGCCACGGCGCCCTACGCTGTCTCACTGTCAACTCTACAACGGTGAAATTCGATAAGTACTTAATACGGTGACCATAATTATGTCTGTTGCATTCTAATATCATTAGAATGAACGGACAAATTGTCTACGGTTTACTTTGAAGAATGGAATTAACTGGGGAGGCCAATGACTAACTCGAAATAAGAGTGCAGGCGTCTATGTAGGCCTATGAGTGCTTTTGGGAACCTCTCAGGAGGTTTTTCGCCGATTCCACACTGTACGGTGGTTAATGGCAGCTTTCATATCCTGTGCTTTTTAAGGGTTGTCGCAGAGCAGTTGAAACGAGGCAGAAAGGTCTTACCAGAACACTTTGAAGCCGTGACAATCTTTGTTTCCGATATAGTTAAGTTTACACCGCTTGCAGCAGCCAGTACTCCGATACAGGTAGTCCACATTCTTCTCTCGGATCAATATTCTACAGCATAAAAACTATTGCCTAATTTACGAAATAACTTGAATAAATTTCACAGTGAACGAAGAGATTATTGTGAGAAATGCAAGAACTGGTCCAGTTTCTGCTTGTGAATTAAACTATTGGCTATAGAGTATAACGGATACAGATTGCGAATGGGTAGCTAAAGTGATTAATCTTTGTTTTTAAAGTCTCTTTAACTGTTATCGTTTTGAACTTTATGACATTGACCTATTAGCTGGGCGGTTGGAATACCTATACCTTGTCCAGTGTTCTACAGCACGCCTTTTCGGATCCATTTCCAGATTTGGCTACATCCCCAGCTATGTATGCTGTATGTTTTCGGCTGTCTCCCCTCCAGACGCTTATCTCGTACGGATCATCGCTTTGGCCAGGCGGTCCTTGCTTGCGGTTCTCGCCCGGGGCGTATATCTTCGCGACTTCTACCCTACCTTCAGTTCACAGGGTCGTAACTCACTGCTCTGTACTGAGTGGGGGCGTGCTCCAGGGCTTTTTTAACGTGCATTTGTGCACAAAATGTGCAGTTGTAGAAGCACTTCTGTAAAGATAAAACTAGCAAAAAAGGTCATTGTCCTCCAATTGGAAGTAATTTACCATGGATGATGGGAAAGGAAAGAAGGAGTTGTGCAGTTCTAAAAATTAAAAACGGCCCTGGCGTGATCATCACTTCTTTTGCTTGCATTGCTACTAAACAGAATCGCAACTTCTCAGTGGTTGGCCTCTCGATCTGGATCTTGCTATCTTTGGCGCTGGGTTTGTTCCCCATAACCGACTCTGACTCTTTCAATGCTCATCTCAAAACTGTTCGAGCTGAATGTAGGGTCTATTTAAGTTGTGTCAATTTAAATGTCTGTTGCATTCGGTGGCAATTTCAGTTGGTTTTCATCAGCGAAGACTTTGTTTTGTGTTGTTGTAGGTGGTAACCTTTCTTGGGTTGCTGTACAATATGTTTGACGAGATCATTGACCGAAATGACGTCTACAAGGTCTATTCTTTTAGCCACTTTAAGTCATTTCACGAGAATGTGATATATACCAATTTGCCAAAAGATAACTGGTTTTGTGTAATTCAGTAGTTAAGCTGTATTTAATTATTCTGCAGGTTAGGGTTAGACTCAGGGTTATGCCGATTGGGTGACCTCGAATGGACTATTAAATTAAATAGTTTTTTGTTGCTATTCTCAATTTGACAGCTCAATTTTTGGCCACTTTCAGCGAACATGCATCATGCATTAGTGACATTTGTTAATTTGAGAGGCTTGTAATTTTCTGTTTCGCTTACTCATTGTAAGTCATTTTCTTTCAAAAGGTTGAGACAAGCGGCGATACATACATAGTCGCAAGTGGCATTCCAACACGGAATGGCAATGCTCATGCCTCGGAGATTGCCAATTTTGCTCTGCAGCTTCTCAACTCCATTGCGAAGTTTAAAGTTCCACACTTGCCAGACAAAGTACTTCAAATGAGGATCGGAGTACACACAGGTCAGATCCACCAATGATATTCTTTTATTCTAGCCTTGTAATGAGCGAGTCATACTTGGGAGCATATCTATTCTAAACTATGATGTGACTGTCTTTGACTGCTAAACTTATCAAAGGCGCTCATTTCTTTGGTCGCTTTTATAATTATTAGAAACTAGCAGGGGTACCCGGCGTTGCCCGGGAAATTTAGGATTCGACCCACTCCCGGCCTCAACCCCACCACACCACGCCCCACCCCTTCAACCCCCACAACACCCCACAGCACTCCGACCTCCACCGGTACGCCACCCGTGAAATTAGGGTTTTCGGGAAAAATTCCCCCTGACACCCACCCCTCTCACCCCCACCCAGCCCTTCCCCACCCCCACCCAGCCCTTCCCCACCCCCACCCTCTCCCCACCACACCGACCCACCCCTACCTTCGCCTCCCCACCCCACCATTTCCCACCCCACAACGCCCTGCCGCACTCCGACCTCCACAGGAACGCCACCCGTGAAATTAGGGTTTTCGGGAAAAATTTCCCTCACCCCACCCCCTCCCCATCCTCACCCAACTCTCCCCCAAACCCCACCCTCTCCCTCACCTCATCCCACCACACCGACCTGCACCAGTACGCCACCCGTGAAATTAGGATTTTCGTGAAAAGCACATAGCTTGCGCTCGCCATTTATATAATGACTATGTAAGCGTTTAAAAAAGGTGTTTAAGAAACTGCCGTCTCGGTGTTCTCGGACCCCACTATGGCCCTCTTGGTGGTAGAGATTCGCCAACCACTGATCCGGGTGGTTCTGATGGCCCTCTATCTAGCTAAAAAATCATATAAATGGCTGGGGTTTTTTGAAAAAAAATTGGGGTTTCGCCCCCCACCCTGACCCCCATGGTGGTAGAGAATCGCCAACCCCTCGACTTTGTGTCTCCTGCCGAGACCTACACGGTAGTGAAGGTTTGGAGTGAAAAGCTCAAAAACTGTGGAAATGCATCCCGAACAAACAGACAGACACACAGACACACAGACTCTTCTCTTTATTTATATAGATTACTATTATTACTTTTACGAAACTAGTAGCCTAACAATAATAGTGATAAGAAATTATTGATAATAAATGCTATAATCTATACATCTATGCATCGCTGTTGCTTACAAGGGCACCCTGTTGGGCTGGTCAGCCTCAAGGTCATGCCGCACTAGGCAAAATGAGAATTTCGTTATTTGAACATCATATCAATTGTCAAGAAATAATCATCAGATTATGATAATATTAATAGTTTGTAGTAACATTTACTTTTTGTTCTATTCATTCATTTATCCAAGTATTTATATGGCATCTCTTATAAAGAAAACTACTCAGAAGTGCTCGCGACTCCAGCACGGTCAAATAGTTTTCAAGTGCTTGTAGAATGTCCCAGGCGGTGTCCTATAGGGAACAGGCTGCTCAAGAGGAAGGTCACTCCATACCGTCGGGTCAAGCACAGAAAAAGGACCACTTTGCATGATGGAGGTTCGAGCAGACGGGACTGAGAACACGTCTACCCACTGTACCCGCTGTATTGATGGTTTAGACCCTCTATACTTGCAGGTGACACGAAACGGAGTATCCCCACTGAAAGCTATCCGGGGGATGAATTAATCTATCCCCCCGGATGGAATTAACCGGTCTATACTATCCGGAGGGATAAACCATTCTATCCCCTTTTTTGAAAAATGCGCATAATAAAAAAATTTATGCTGTAATCAAAATTTAAAGTGACTCTAATTGTTTTAAGTGTCCTAAGCAAAGCTCAGATAAAGGCAACTCGAATTTATTTAGTGACTCTGAGTGTTTTTAACTGTTTTAAATGTTTTAAGTGCTCTAAAAACAGGGCAAAACAAATTATCTAGTAGGAATAAACATACCTGCTAGTGTCATTGTTGAAAACAAAGCAGATGAAAATCAATTTGCAAAGAAAAATACACACGGAAGCGGTTTTTTCGACTTTTTGGGGGGGATACAATTAATACGGGGGATACTCTATTTCGTGACACCAGATCTCTGCTGCTTCACCGCATGCGTCCAGCGCCGCTGCTCTCCCTGCTCAACTCCACAAGCGGAACCTATTGTTTGCCGCACGCGGACTGCAATCAGGCAACGTCGCGCCGTCTCCGAGGTTGACCCTGCAACCTGCAATAGACTCCCTACTATTCTTCGTCGCATGACAATTAGATAATTGTCTCGTTTCTCTCTGTCCTCGAGACTGACCTATTTGACCTGTGTTGTACTGGGAGCGCTCCCGAGTAGGCAACCCTGAAGGGGCTTTATATCAAATTGGTGTAATATTAATTTCATTTTTAATCCTGAAAATTAATAGCAAAACTTAGATCTGTGGCGAGATGTGGTCTATGTTGCTCTCTGAATTGGTGTTTGTGGTGTCTGCATGGCTGTAGGGCCTGTGTTGGCCGGAGTCGTTGGTCAGAAGATGCCGAGGTATTGTCTGTTTGGTGACACAGAGAGCACTGCTTACCTCATGGAACAAAGCTCTCCAGGTATTTACTTCATTATTCTGATATACTCTTTCATATATTTTTTCTTAATAATCACACGAGAATACCTGATGACTCATTAACCTGATACCTAGAATCATTTTATTTGTTATGCACTGTTGTTAAAATAAGATCAGATAAGAATATTCTTTAATTCACCAATTGCTAACCCATTTTGGTTTACAGACATGGCACAATGAAATGAAATAATAGTTAATATGCACAACGTCGTAATGGATAAAGGAGCCCAGTTAATTTCCATATTTTCAAACGAAATGATATTGTTGGAAGTCCGTGAAGTAGAGTTCAAAAAGGATTATTTAATTTGTTTCCGATGTATACGTCCAGTAGTATATTCGTTTAATTCAAAGTAAGACCAATCCAGGTGACATAACGCACCAGGTTACAGGTCAGAAACGTAAAATTTAATACACAGAAGTAATAATAAAGTTTTGTAATAATAATGTAATAAAGTAGCGACAAGCGGATGTGCTCATAATGTACTTAACCGATATTTTAAAGCAGGGCTGTTTTTAAGGAATTTTTAGAACTGCACAGCCCCTTCTTTCCTTTCCCATCCTCCATGGTAAATTACTCCCAATCGGAGGAAAATGGTCTTTTTCAACTAGTTTTAACTGCACAGAAGCACTTCTACATTTTTCTACAACTGCACAAATCCATTTAGAACTGCACATTTTGTGTACAACTGCACGTTAAAAAAGCCCTGTTTTAAAGGAGATTTCCAGTACCATATATTGGACCATATTCGCATAGGGTGCCCTTCTTGGCACTGCAGTTTCCATCGTTCCATGTGTAAAGTAGCGACAGTCATGAGCTGGCACCCATCCATCATGTTATTGATGTTAAAATAGACAGTTGATGTTGATTTACTGTCGTTGCATCAGGATAAGCCAAAAAACGGTCCGTCAGTTATTAGCAGCTACTATAAGAGCGCTACTGACGCTCGCTTCACGATGGTGATGTGTTCGAAGAATCGCCAGTTCATTGGTGGGTCTAGCCGATGCTACACAGTCTATCCATTCGAAGTATATAGTTCCGATAAGATTGGCAACGTAGCAGAATTGTCCAATCTTTATAGTCCAATCCTGAGGACTTGCGGGAGAAGCGCGTGGAAATTCGGATCCGGACAATTCGTTTTTAGTTGTTACCAACCTCGTGGTGGCGGCTGCCATGCGAAGAAGATCGTACATGTACATGTAGATGGTACCGAATCGTCGAAAACAAATATTCTACGCGATTGTCCAGACAAACATCACAGAAGCGGACTCGGACGCATATTACGCTCAAATAGGCGAGACATTTGCAAACACACAGCTTAAAATCGAAATTAACCGGCACATTCTTTCCGAGCGAAAATCGGCGGTGACCGGATGTTCCGCTAGCGAGATCCCGAATTCAATGAATCACACGGAGATAAATTATGACCTGCTCGTTTTTAAACTTAGGCTACTTAAATTATTTTGGTAAGGATTTTCTTGAGAATTGACATGATTCCTGGTAGCAACTTAATAATGATTACTATAATTATTTCTTCACATGACTTTGTTAACAATCTTGCTAACTATACAGCTGAAACTGTAGGCTACGACTTGTTGATTTGTGATATGCATGTGACATTTACTGTCATCTTTGTTTTGTCCACACAGCAAATTCAATTCATGTCAGTGACACAACATACAAGCTTCTTAATGAGACAGGCATGTACAAACTGGTCGAGCACTCCAAAATAGATTACGAGGTAAGATGGTTTCAGCATAATCCTTTAAGTCTACGATCCCTTACCAGAAGTGACCTGCCGTCGACTGATGCCTACCTACTGCAGCTGTGATTAGGCATCAGTCACTTCTTGTAAGATCGTAGTAAAGGATTAAATGTAGTATATTGGAGAAAACAAAGTGAAAACTAACAGTGGAGAGTGACCAGCAAGCGTAAATACAATCTGGAACACAGTGAAGACCAGAGGCGTAGCTGGCTAAATGACGTTCGCAATTATTGATCATGATGTATCAGGTTGTAGAATAACTGGTAAGGAAACAATAGTCAATCCACTCCAACGTTGCAGACGAAACAGTTGTATTTGAAAGTAAGTAAGTACGCATGCTTGTAATTCATAACTTGTATTTATCAAGGCAAAACTTTAGTATCTGGAAGCGGCACATACTGTGTGTTTGGAGAGTAGGCTATCTAATGACAACACTAACCCTAAACCTGACCGAACCTCACGACGCCAAATCTTACCCTACGTGAAGGACACCTTGGTCCGCGATTACAGTCATGCTGAAAATGTAGTAATAAAGAACGCTAAAGTGACATATCTCCTGTGCAAATCGTTCGCCTATATGTGTGGTCGTTTGTGCCAGAAACGATTTTAGATTGAAATTTGTTTAATAGCTTTACTTCCTACCGATACGCACTGTTGACCATGTCAGGAAGCGGCGACTGCAACATGTCAGTGGATTGGTTATTGATTCGTTAGCCGTCAGTTGGCAAACTGTATTGAACATTATAAAGCTCCGCCTCTGGTCTTAGGTAGCTTCGCCTTTGGTCTTCTTCGCCGTGTTCCAGATTGTATTTGAGCGACCAGTAAAAAGGGAATGGTCAGCAAGATCTGTGATTGATTGAATAACGTGTGCTATTACTAGGTAGCCTATTAGTGGAATTTTGTTAAATGTTATTTTGGATTAATGGTTTGATTTAAATTAGGCCTACTAATGATTAAATTAGCCTATAGTAGCCTAAACGAATATAATAATAATACTAATTGATGTGCATGAACGTCAAGATTGAGATTCATTTCCACGGGGTTAGAGTTTTAAAAATCTAATCTACGTTTACTCCATGAGATCTGAAATTACTGTAGAATACAATATATTCTACAGTATTTTAGAGAATAAATTAATATTATTCATTTTGAAAAATTCGTTTGGTTCTGTATTGTGCGAGTGGTATGCTGTGACTTATTTCACGCTTTTAGCGCTCACAGATGCATCTGCTGTTCAAATCTGGATGCATTGGGAGCTGAATTTTTTTACATGCCTCAATGAATTGTGAAAGTGTCGTTTTGAGGTCGGTTTGTTTGTCCAGGAATCCGTCAGAC
Source organism: Lumbricus terrestris (assembly GCA_949752735.1). Lineage (NCBI taxonomy): Eukaryota > Metazoa > Annelida > Clitellata > Crassiclitellata > Lumbricidae > Lumbricus > Lumbricus terrestris. The sequence continues at coordinate 1,060,883 of OX457045.1, forward strand.
TATCGTACCCTATAAACGCTCAGTTTTTTTATTTCATATGGCACTGGACATTTATATAGCGCTAATCAAGAATCTCCATTGCTGACTAAGCTTTTAAATCTTTTCGTGCTCACTCATGTTCACAGAATGTTAAATAGTGTAACTGTAGATTATTTTGCAGAACTAAGAATGACGGGATAGAAATGTTTGCATGAGTACTTATTACAGCGCCCCATCAAGAAATTACTCAGAGGCGCTCCCGACTACAGTGCGGACACTGAATTGGAGTTCCACGCCGAAGCTCATGAGCAATTGCGAGTGAAGGACTTGCTCATAGTCTATAAGCGGCGGCTTGAGATGAATTCGAAACGCAACCTTCCTGCTACAAGGCCGAACATACCCCTACACCACTGCGACCCAACGAAATGGCTAAGACGATCTTTTGTTTTGTTTAGGGCAAAAAAGGAATGCAGACTTACCTGTTGCTTGGCAAGGTTCTGAAGCGTCTGTCATCGCCTGATGCGCACGGAAGACGATCGTCGTTCTCAGGACGTCTGCCGAGCTCTATAACACTTCCTTCTCCCTCCGATCCTAAAACTCCTGCAGCTTCCATTGACGTTACTACGAGAAGACCTTCGCTGATAGACCGCCTTTTAGATGGACTTGACTTTTCCAATAGACCTAGGCGACTCTCGCTTCCTGGCAACCTCCCATAGCAGAATAGATTTTTACTGATTATTTGGAGAAGTTTGTTGCCGACAGACGATCGTCAATAAATAAATAAATCAATCAATCAATCAATCGATGATTTTAATGTAGCCAACCGATGGTAGTAGAACAAGCAATAACAACATAGTTTCTGTGTATACACTATACAGGATGAAAGACCCAGAAAGGATCGAGGATCCCGCAATTCAGATGCACCCTTAGGCTATAATTATCGAATTGAATTGCACACATTATACGATGGCAGTCAGGCAACTGTTTAAAACTTAACTAACGATTTTAACAGATTTAGATATAAAGAAGAAAGAGAGCAAAGCCACTTAAACGTGCACAAAAAACGGTGGGAGAAAATAACAAAGAAAATAAAATTTAACTAGGTGTAAGAGTTTTTCTGACGACATTGCTCCGCACTTTTCCTTTCTGCGCCATGTTATCCACTCACAACTCTACTTATAAAGTCGAAAATCAAAGTATTCAAAAATAATGACTCGTGGTAATAATTAGTGTTTAGTGGCTTATTTTATCTCCCACACACTAACATCACAGAATAGATAAAGCGTAGCTACGCTTTATCTATTCTGTGCTAACATCGTTAGCAAATAACAGAGAAATTTTGGAATATTTGCGTGAAATTGCTCACAATATTCAGTTTTTAACATTATCTGAAAATAACTTGTCATGTTCTCCATATAATCTTTCTTGAATTCATGTAAAATACGTTTATAAATTTCATTTTTTCCATATTAAAGGAGTAGGCCTGAACCATTTTTTAAATTTGGCAGGGAGTAATTAGTGGCAACTGTTCGTTTATTTTCTGAAGTTTACTGGACAAGTATGTAATCAAAAATCCAGGCACAAAAGACACAGCCTAACAAGTATATTAAACGTGGGTGGAGGTAATGGCAGGGGAAATTTTTTACGAGGCTAATTTCAGTTGTAATGGCAGGGGTAACGCCGGGTAATGTCCTGTTGTTCTCCAGGACTTATAATTATGTTCACCCGCCAGCCTCATCGGATCACTCGCTTGTGGAATTTACTCTTCCTCCTATCTACTCCCAACCCATACACAGCATTCGTAGGATGCGGGGCTGGAAATCTCTGAACTATCAAGTAAGTAAGTAGGTAAGTATCTTTTTATTTGCATCTGACAAGCGAATCTTCATTACATGACAGAAAACTTTGCATTACATCTCAAGCTCTTAGTAGTGCACTCAGTCGCTCATAACCTGCTTCGGACTCCTTCATTCTTGATACCCCGTCAGTGTCGGAACTTTTCGACCTCTATTCTCCACCTCATGCATCAGTGAGCAGGTGAACGACCTTCTTCCTCTGAGGTAGGTCAAAACTCTTAAGATATGTTGTCTCAGTCCAGCTTCTGCCTTACCTTAAGCTTTCTGGACTCTGCAGCCATCCAGTCAATCTGCCATGGTTCAGATTGCATCATTCCACAGAAACTGGCCTGTTATCTCTCCTCTCTTATTATATACTCGGACATCGATAAATCTCATTCAACACTCCTGGCGCTCTTTGATGTTTCCTTTGCCTTTGATATGGTTAGCCACGAGATTCTACAGCAGAGTCTTCAACTATTTTGCGGTCTCTCTGGACCTCTTAACTTTTTCTCAGATGGTTATCCTTGTTGATTCTAGAACGGCCTGGGTCCGAGTTAGCTTTGATGTCCCACAGTGCTTATTCCTCGGCCCTCATCTTGTACTAGTGGTCTGCGGGTACAGCATTTTTGCTACCCGACCCGTACCCGCACACAGGACCCGACCCGTACCGGTACTATAAATTGCTGCCCGACCCGTACCCGCGGGTATACCCGCACCCGTACCGTACCCACCACGTCATTAGTCGGACTTCATCTTGTTCAATTCTCTCCCAGGCAGATGGATTATCAACTCAGCATGCAGTTATCATACGCTGCTGAAACAATGATGATGATGATGATGACGACGACGACGACGATGATGATACACTCCCGACTACAGCGCGGGCACTGCATCGGAATTTCACGCCGAAACACTGATCAGTTGCGAGTGAAGGACTTGCCCAAGGTCCCCACGTGGCGATATGAGGTGGATTCGAACCTGCAACCCTCCGGCTGCAAGGCGACGAACATACCCACTACACCACAGCGCCCCCGCAGAAGTAATAAGAAAGTATAGGCTAGTGTTATATACACAAAATGTAATGAAAACCAAATATTAATAAGTTTCAAAGTAATATTTAAAGCATTCTAGTAATGAACCCCTTTTGTGAGAAAGACAGAACGCGGAATTGTGAGGATGTGTGGGTCACGGGACGCATAGAATGTTGCGATTCATGAATCGGAGGGAGTAAATCATGTAGGACATGACCAGGATTAGCCAAAGCAGTGGAACGTATAGTGCGGTCGGCTTCGACGCACAACTCTTCAAAAGTAGGGTAGTTGGAGGCAGGGGCGGATACAAAAATTTTCGAAGGGGTGGCGCCAAAACGTTTGGTCTTGGGTCTAAAAAATACACTTTTCGTCGACGTAAATCTGATGACCTTTTTTAGTCATTTGGTGGAAATGTCAGAAGAAAGATACCATTTTGTCCGCCAAAATAGTTGATGACCTTTTTTGTCATACACTATTTTTTTCTGATACTATCTGTCTTCTCTGCCACCTTTTCTCACTGTATTGTTGAAGCTCTATACGAACCTCGTGGGAAGAGGCCTACAAAACTGATGGGAGGCCATGTCCACTTTCTCCGCTAGAACAGTTGGTGAGAAATAAGGAAATTTCTAAATGGGGACACTGGCCGGAATTGCCCCCTGGATCCGCCCCTGGTTGGAGGGCAAAAAGCCAGGCTTGATAAGTTTTCGCATCACAGAATTAAACCGTTCACGCTCGCTCAAATTATCAAATCCTCATCAAGCAGGAGAGGAGTAAATCATTCGCGCAATAATGGTAGAGCGAACTACGTCGAATAGACGAATGCCAGTTAGCCCATGAGCTATCAAGACACGCAACGCAAAAAGGGATTGCTTTGCTCCATAGCAAATGTTATAAAATGCAAAGAAAGCTCAATTCTCTCAGACTTCAGAGAGTGTTACACCACGGATCTTAATAGGGGAGACCCATTCAGTGCCAGTACGGTAATTTTTGGAATTGTGACATCAGTTCGGAAATGGGGACGTGTGGCCTAATTATAATTTCACAAGACTTACTAGTATGAAAACGTAAGTTACAGCTTATGGACCATTGTTCAATATGAGCAAGTTCAGAATCATTAGTTGAATTGCATGGGTTCCACGACAACTGGTCTACCGACAACTCGTCTACCGACAACTCGTCTCCGGACAATTGGTCTAACGACAACTGGTCTACAGACGAATAGTATTGATGAAATAGAAGCTGGATTTATGAAAATGGTTTCTTAGCTTAAATGGAAGCTGGATCGATGATTTTATTCATGTATTTCGACATGCAGCGAGCTTCTACTTCAGATCTAAAAATACCTTCATCCAGCTTCTATTTCTCACCAGTTATTTTCGTCAATCCAGCTTCTATTTCAGATACAAAACAATACCCTTATCCAGCTTCCATTACTTAAGCGTTTTTCATCAATCCAGCTTCTATTTCAGATCAAGAAATACTTTCATCCAGCTTTTGTTTCTCATACGTTATTTTCGTCAATCCAGCTTCTAATTCACCTGTAAAAGAGCCATCATCCAGATTTCATTTCTCTTGCGTTTTTTCATCAATCCAACCTCCATTTTACCTGTAAAAACTTTCATCCAGCTTCCATTTCTCAAGCGCTGGATCAGTTGTCTGTAGACCAGTTGTCGTAGACGAATTGTCCGGAGACCACTTGTCGTTAGACGAGTTGTCGGTAGACCAGTTGTCGTGACACCAATTGCATGATGCAGGCACCACCAAATTACAGTCATCAGCATGCTTATATAGGCTAGTCGGTTCCCCCTGCATGGAGAGCTTTAAAACCAGGAACTGTAATAACAAAAATAGAAGGGCCAAGTCCTGACCCCTGTACAAAACTGGCATTGATACGTTTGTAGAAGAGATAATTCCACAGAACTTGGTACAATGCACTTCATGCAATTACCCACATATAAACAAAGTCTGGAATTGGAAGTGAGGCAAGCTGCAAAGCAAGGTTATTTGTCTAGCCGTGTCAAAAGCTTTAGAAAAATCAAGCAAAATTAAACGTACAACAGTTTCTAGCAAATGATGTATCTAAGCTATGACCGTTGTAGAAGTTGAAGCTGCTGGCCTGAAAGCAAATTGGAAGTTCGTTGCTCTGAATAACTCGAAAGAGAACGGTGTCAGCCTCCTAGGGAATGACCTCCCTGCTTCTATCCTTAATAAGGTATTAATGGGGTGTCATCTTCAGCCTTCAACGCTTGACATTATATATATAATAAAATATAGGCTAGACTTTATATATCGATTTCTTCCTTTTTTCGTCCTGACGTAAATGGCTTACTTACTTCAATCGTAGGGGTATCTCGCAATGTTTTTGGAGGGTGCAGATTCGTAGGCGATGGCAACAGTATAAAATGGCCATTGTATAATTTTATAATCACTTCAGCAATGTTGAAAATTGAGCTACAAATGGCCATTTTTATTCTCTATGCGTGTAGATACTTTACGGATACTAACGACTCAAGGCCGAAATTAATTTTAGTTTTTCTTTTCGAGATTGACAAAAAAGGTCTCATTAGCGATGGCGACAGAATGGCGGGGGCTATTTTGAAAAGCGTTCGTCAGGCACAAGAAATACTGCCTGAATTTGACCTCAGCGAATGGGAAATAATCGATTCTGCATGCAATGCAGCAGCTACCACAAAAGGGCTGTTGGATTTATGGGATCGTTTAGTGGCGAGTGGCAAGCGTATCCATGGCGTTATCGGTCCATATTGCGTAGCCTGCTGCAAAATAACTAGTTTGTTTTGCGCTTCCTACAACATACCAGTGGTCTCGTACGGCTGTTACTTCAAAGACGCGGCCAAGAGCGAGTGGTTTCCGACGTTGTCACGTGTTGATGGGGATATTGGTCTCCCAGTTGCGACCATTTTGATGGATCTGATAAAGTTAAAAAGCATCAAACAGTTGGCGATTTTGAAAAATAAAGAGGGTGAGTGTGATGCTGAACTTGTACATCGCGTTGAAAACGACATCAAAAGAGTTGTGAGTCGAAATTACGTTTGTCCCGTCAAAAGTATTAATTCAAGGTTGCTATGGGATGCAGACCCAGGAATTATTGTAACCGAGCTCATCCACATGCTGTTGCTTTGGAAGAGAGAAGGGCATGAAGGCAGGTATTTATGTGTAGCATTCAGTTAAATCATCAGAATCGTGAAAACAGCCAATCATATTGGTCTAGTATCTACATCTACAATAATTGTCAAACACATCGTTTCTGTTTGCACTGCTGGAGTTCCGCATGGATCTGTCCTTGGCCCTTTACTATTTACTGTCTTCACTTCCCCAATCAGTCGCATTGCTAATCACTCTGGAATCCAATTACAGCAGTATGCGGATGATACCCAGCTCCATATTGCTTTATCACACACTGATCAGTCTGGGAAACTTAAACTTGAAGAGTGTCTTTCATCTATGTATTCCTGGTTTTGTTTCAATGGTTTGGCCATAAACCCTGACAAGTCAGAGATAATTTTGTTTGGGCCACGCCAGCGCCTGCGCTCTTTCCCTCCACTTTCTAATATCGACCTCGCCGGCACTGCTGTTCATCTGTCAGACACTGTCAAAACACTTGGAGAAACCCTAGACAACAAGCTCACATTTCGACCTCATATATCAAACATTTGTAGATCTTGTTTGTATCACATTCGGGCAATACGTCACATCAGGTCGGCCCTGACTATGGATTTGTCTCAAACCATTGCCTGTTCTCTTGTCTCCTCTCGCCTTGATTATGCTAACGCCGTTTTTGTCGGTCTCTCGATCACTGAACTCAAAAGGCTGCAACACATCCAAAACTCCTTAGCGCGTGTTGTACTTCGCGTCCCAATTCAAACTAGTTCCTTAGTCCTACTCCATCAGCTGCACTGGCTTCCTGTTCAGTACAGGATAAAATTCAAATTGGCATGTTTGACCTATAAATCTCTCAGCACCAACGCACTTTCCTACCTTCAGTCACTACTAACTCCTTACATTCCTCCTCGTTGCTTGCGTTCATCGGGTACAAGTCTTTTATCTGAACCTCGATGCAAAACAGTTATGGGCTTGCGTGCCTTCCATGCTTCTGCACCCAGGGAATGGAATCGGCTTCCGCTCTCTGTTCGAAGCTCCATTTCACTTCCTTCCTTCAAAAAGCGGCTAAAAACTTACTACTTCTCCTTGGCTTTCACGCACATGGATATCTAACTGCATCTTCCTCTGGCGGCTGACTATCCGCGCCTCCGATTCACATTTCGGTGTGACCTTGCGCGCGTTAAAAATTTATTTAATAATAATAATAATTCTGTTCTCACCCCCTTTACTGCCTATGGAATTACCCTGCCGTCGATGGCGCTACACCTACCCGTATTTATTGCATAATTGTTTCTTAAATTGGAAATGAGCAAAGTTTTTCTGGGGCAGTATATCTCATTGTATGAAAATAAAATAGAAGGATCTGTCGTATAGGGCACGTCAGGCTTTGAAATTGCTTGTGATTATGAATGATGTTAATAATAATAATAATAATCTTTTCTTTAATGAAGCGCCTGCAAGACGCACTTCGCTTTGCATTTAGAGGTTATGCAGTAATCTTTATTACGGTAAACTTAACTACTAACAGAACAAACCGCTTTGCAATTACACGGCGCTAATAGCAGCCTACAAAGCATGTCCGCCAAATGGGGTTCGAACTCGCTACTTGCACTCTACGCCAGCGTGTTATCCATTGCGCTATCGCCCCCCCCCCCCCCCAATGTTGGATTGAGATGGTTTATCTTTTCTGTCCTGTCTGTCTTTCTTGCACACGATGACATTGTATTTTGGTAGCGAGATTTGTTTGACATTCTGTTTGTGTTAGACTAGCCAAGCTTTCATAGGCCAACGAAGCACTTAGCAGAGTATGACTTAGCAGAGGAAATGGTGATACATTATGTGTTTATGATACTATATTTCTTTTGATTGCAATATTTGCTCAAGGGCTAGGTAGGGCTATGACCTAGGTCCTAGGCAGCTGGGCTAACTGTGAATATGCCTAGTTATCCGATACATGCACAAAACAAAATTAAGAAATATGCAGATGACACTAGTCTTATTTACTAATTGGCGCCTCAATGCGGAATACAACTCAGAGGGAATTTGATAATGTATCTGAATGGGCCGAGCGGAACAATCTTCGACTTAATGCAGGAATATCCAAAGAAATGATCATCTTCCGTCGAGGTTCCAAAGCAAAAATTGCTCCTCCAGAATTGGGAATCGAGAGAGTAACTTCAATGCTCATACTAGGCGTGACCATCAACGATGTTGGAGCAAAATCACATGTATGTCAGTGCCGTTCTAAATACCTGCTCAGGGTCACTCTTCGCGCTCAGCGTCCTACAGGCCCATGGTCTTCCCTCTCCTGTCCTCTAGGAGATAGCCCGTGCAACAACTATCTCTCGTCTTCTCTGTGCTTCCCCTGCTTGGTGAGGTTGCACCACCGCAATTGATCGCCTCAAACTTCAACGCTTACTACAAAGGGTTAAGCGATTGGGATACCACCCTTCTCATTGCCCGGATGTTGACCGCTTGATTGACGATGCAGACGTTAGACTCTTAAAGGGGAGGTCATCTGGAATTTCAATCACGTACTCCGAGGCTTGTTTCCACCTATTGTTAAAAGGCCATACGCTCTGTGTTCGCGACCACGTGACTTTGAACTGCCTAGAAAAGATGACTTTAATTTCATCTCTAAAGTACTTTTTTAAACTCTGTTCGCAGTATTAACTCTAGGAACCAGTAATCAATCTGTCAAATCCTCAATCTCAATCGGTGCTACTTACCTTGATCCAAAAGCAATCCAAATTCAGAAACGTCAAACCCTGGTAATGAACTATCCTTCAGGCTAGTTAGATGTTCTCAAAGTGAACTACTGTGTTAATGCTCTATGTCTGCTAAATTTACAGTTTACTTCAGATGCTTATTTATGTCGGGTCTATTTCTTTAGGTGGAATTGAATTTTCTATGTCTTCAAATAGAAACTTCAATTATATATATATATATGTGACTCAGGGGCTCGAAACCCGTCGTTTGTCGCTTCCTAGATATTGCGCTAGACGCCGAAATAGGCGAGAGGGGTAAAGAATGCAGTTTATTCTTCGATTCAGTATATGACTGGGAATTCGCCCTAATTTGCAAAGTAGTGAACCGATTTTGATGCCGTTTGGGTTATCTGATTCAGGATATACGCTTCTAATGCCCAGAAAAATTTCAGGTTAATAACTTAGTGGATTCAGTAGACTTAGATGACACGAATATTCAGTAACTTTTTATTTTATTTTTTCACGAAAAACTAATAAAATAATCAAACGAGCACAACTTTTGTTAGAAAAAAGATAATTCCATTATGTTAAAATCATTTTAGAGCATGGTCATTGTAGCATATGACTAAATCAAAAGGTCAAAATCCGACATGTGACGGGTTTTGAGCCCCTGTGTCACATATATATATATATATATATATATATATATATATATATAATGCTGTACTGTGTCATCATTTGCACAGCGCATACGGTTGTCAAAAACTGGTGTATATACACCGTGATTCAAAAAAGTAAGCCAAATTATTTATCATATATCTCCAATGCCTGATAACATATCACGCTAAAATTTTCCAAATATTTAGAGAATTGGACCAAGAATATGATTCAAAGATTTCATGAGATAAAGTTGTACGGATAAAAAGATATGTATCTTTCAACTTCATATTCCGAAATTTCAGTTTACAAGCAATTTTCTGTAAAATTTAATAAAATGTGAGTCAGACTTTTTCAGTATCTTTATGGCCTGATAATTAATCATGGTAAAATTTTCCCAATATTTAGAGAATTGAATCAAGAATGGGATTCCAAAATATCAAGTCATGAATTTGAACGGATAGAAAGGTATGAATATTTCAACTTCATCTCCCGAAATTTCAGTTTTCAGCAAGTCTGTTATGTTCTTTGCGGTTTCGACGCTTGATAGTTCCCAAGTTTGGTCTTCAGTGACCCTGCAGTAAATATTAATGGAGCCTATTATCGCGACGTTCTGCTGTCACAGCATCCTCTACATGTAATCAGAAATCTAGCCCCAGAAGGCTGCTTTTTCAACAGGACAGTGTCCCTGCCCATAAAGCCAAGGAAACCATTTATTCATTACAGAGGTTTACATAGCTAACAAGAGAGACGCCAGACTTCATTTCTCTCACATTATGGCCTCCGAACAGCCCATATTTGAATCCTGTCGACTATAAGACCGAGTAGACAACAATCCATGATATAAACGATCTGAAGCAGCGTTTGATTTGATGGAAGTGTGAGATGACCTGGACCAGAGGATAATCGACAATGCTGTTGCACAATGGCGCCAGCGCCTCCAGGCTTGCGTGCAAGTAGGAGGACATTTTGAGCATCTTATTTAATTAAATAATCGAACCAAACTGTTGGAATCATACTGTTTTTCAATTCTCTACATATCTGGATAATTTTAGTATGATTAATCATCAGGCATTAGAGATGTATAAGAAAAATAGTTAGACTTACTTTCTATTGAATCTAACAGAAAATTGCTTGTAAACTGAAATTTCGGCATATGAAGTTGGAAGATTCATATCTTTTTATCCGTCCAACTTTATCTCGTGAAATTTTGGAATCATATTCTTGGTCCAGTTCTCTAAATATTTGAAAACTTTTAGCGTGATATGTCATCAGGCATTGGAGATATTTGAAAAACATTTTGGCTTACTTTTTTTGAATCACGGTGTATAATGGGTAGAAAGACATTTCCGTAGCAGTAAGTCTTAGCGTAGCCAATCCTCCAGATTCAAATTAAAAAAACACTATGTACATTGTACAGCAGTATTTATAAAACTATAATATGGCTAGTTGGCTACCTCTCTTTCGCTCAATTGGTCATGTTTCAGCACAATCGCATGTTCCCAAAAGGCGACTGTTATTGTATGCTAATTAATAACTTCTTATTTCTGATGCACAAGGCTTCAGTTCCGGTGGTAGGCCTACACCGAAACCAATATCATGTCCGTAAGATAAGTTGCAGCCTATGATAGCGGTAAGTCTAGAGTTGAAAACGAAATGATATGGAGTGACGAGAGCACAGACACAGATTAAAGATACCCAAAGTGTATGCCCAGCAACTGTACAGGTTCGTTCACGAAGAACAGTTCTTGATTTAGGTATGACCAGAGAAAGGTAATCTGGTAACTTCGTTCAATGATAATAAGTGGCGGTTATATAAGAATTGATTCTTATAATGTTTAATGACCAGAAATCAAAGTTTGATCAACTATGAATATTAATGACCAGAGTTGTTCTTGCCTACATTCCCAAATGCACACGCGTGAGGCATAAACATAAACGCGGTGGTGTAGTGGGTATGTTCGTCGCCTTGCAGCCGAAGGGTTGCAAGTTCGAATCCAACTCAAGTCGAAGCTTTGGGACCTTGGACAAGTCCTTCACTCGCAATTCCTCAGCGCTTCGGCGTAAATCTCCGATGCAGTGTCCTCGCTATATTCGGGAGCGCCTCTGAGTAGCGAACTTGAAGTGGCGCTATAACAAGTGTACATACAAGCAATAAACACAAGCAGAGCCGAGTATGACTCTTTTCATCAGGATTGATTTTTCTTGCAGTAATTTACCTTGCAATGCGGCGTTTTGATACATCAAATGTTCTGAGAATAGCGTCTTCTATAGGAATGTTGGATGGCACAACAGTCTTTCTCACCAGTCGTCACGCTTATTGTGAGTCATTTCTATAAACTTTGATTTGATTTGATTTGAGCATTTTAGACTTTTTGTGACAAGTATCTGATTCTAACAGTTGTTCAAAATGCTCATAGTAAGAACATTATTTTGAACTTACTTATTTTTAATGAACTTTTTTATTAACTATTTGGATTATGAAAACTGGGCACCCGAAGGTCACCTACTAGGCTACCACCATAGAAAAGTCATAGATGGGATTGAGTAGAGAGAACGCTCAGGTCCAGCTCAACCAGTTGTGGCCTATAATAGCGCCCAACCAAATGAATTGAGTTTTTTGGACGTTGAGGCGGAGTTGGTTGGAGCACATTCAATTTGTGTGGGCCCCATTGCTCGTTGCATGGTGCGGGCGGCGTCAATGTCTGCGAGTGGATGGCAGTGCAGATTATGCATGTGTTCATCTGGATACAGCTGGTGTAGCACGCCGTAAGATGTTAATGTCACAAATGTAGATGAAGTAAAGTAGGGGAGCTAGGACAAATCCTTATTGGAGACCAAATTAATGCATGGAGTCGGGGACCAGAGGGACCTATACTTTCTCCCAGAATCACACAACTAGATCCCCCAGCGAAGAAAGATGTGTTCCACTCAAGGGAACGGCCTGCAGTGAGTCCGACAGAGATAGAGAGGCGTTTGATTAATATTTGTTGAAATTATTTGGGTTTATTGTTAGGTTCAGGTGTCTCTTCTGGCACTGCTTGACGTTAGTGCCGCCTTTGATTGTGTATGCCATGATATTCCACTTAGGCGCAATTCTATCTCATTTGTCTGGTAACTTCCTGGATTGATTTGGCTCTTTCGTACATGATCGCTCCTTTTCAGTGATCTATATACGGTCCTACTAGATCTCCATGGGCCTGTCCTTTTGGTTTGCCCCAGGGACATGTCCTTGGCCCTCCTCTATATCATTTACACAGCTTACTTTGGTCCTCTCCTTGCAGCACATGCCGTCCTAAGTGTCTTATGCTGATGATGTCCAAGTATACCTGCACTGCGTGGCGTCTGATGTAGCTCCCACAGTCCGAGTCATGAGCCAAGCATTGGATATCCTCAGGCGTGGATGTCGTCGAACCACCCGGCTGCTCAACCCGTCCAAGACTCAATTCATCTGACTGGGCGCGCGACAACAGCTAGCTAAGATGGATGTAGCAGCCAGGCCTCTGATTTGCCATTTTTGCTTTTCCTACCTCTGTTCGTGATCTTGACGTTGTCCACGAGCAGGAGCTTACATTTGCACAGCACATTCAGAGTTTTCTCTCGCTCCTAAAGCTACCACTATTCTTATGCATTCCTTTGCTGTCACCCGCCTCGAGTACTGTTGCGCACTTTACGCTGGTCTCCCGTCTGTGTAGTTTGGGTGCTCAATGGCTGCGCCAGAGGCCAGAGGGATAAACCCCTAAATGCGGCTCAGCCCCCTCAAAGCAAAAAGAGGAAAATGCCTATATATAACGGCTTACTTCGAATAAGGAAACTAGACAATGGCCATCGGCAACGAAGTCAACTATAATTATTATCACAGCGTAGATTGCTTATGTTAATAGAATACGCCGCAGATACGTAAAGCATGCCGTCGACACGTGATGAGGTTATGTGAACCATAATTATGTGCGGCTCGTTGGCCTCCTCGGTGGCTGCACCTGGTACACCAGTAGTCCTACACAACTACATTGGGACATGGAGTGTTCAATTAGCAATAGCACTCATTGGCGGTGACTTAGGAACCAGGGGACGGTCCCAGATACCCTGACGTTTGTGGGTGGAGACGGAGATGCTTATATCCCCCTCAATATTTCAGAATATTATTATAAATGTCTAGAGTGCTATCAATCGTGTATCCATAATGAACAATTTTCTGAAGACGGCAGCACTACCCTGGTAGTGTGGAAATTAAAAAACCTATCCAACATGGAGGAACATTTATTTAACTCTTAAACCATTTCATTCGGCAATTATGAAATTGAAATTCATTTGAAATTATGAGAAATTTGTTGAGACGACAGCTTAAACTGTTACCATTACAGTGTGGATATTAAAACATTTAAACAATAGTAAGGGACACTTTGAAGTCATAAACCATGACAGCCTTGAATGCTACTATTGCAGTGTGGAAATTCAAAATTTTAACAGTGGGAGTAGATATTTACTGAAGTCTAAAAACAACAATTGTACACTTACGGAAATTTAACAAATTGAAAGAATGGGGAAATAGACATTATTGAAGTCTTAAATCATGTCTTTCAACTATGAAGTTATGTGAGAGTTATGTTACTAGAGAGTTTTCATTGTAAGATGCGACGTTACGGTTTTCTGACGCCTGATATTAAGGGCTTTGAAGCATTTGTACATGACATTGAAAATCGGCTTCTTCGAACAGTGATCCGACTCGACTCACACGTCCTGAATAACATTTTCCCACCGAGAGTCCACAGGCCTTATAATCTTCGTCCTCGTCCTCACAGTTTTGAACTACCGATTAAGGACGAAAGGATTACATTTCTCTAGTACTTTACAGATACTCGACCATTTCCCCTCTTTCTGACTTCCACCCATTTGATTGAATTAATATGATTTTCTGTAATATTTCTTATTTGTAACTGGCTGCGGTATGTCACAAGAACGCAATAAATGTGAAATTTCGCTAAAATGACAGTCTAAAATGCTACTATTGTAATGTGGAACTTAAAACAAATTTTATAATGGGGAGAGACATATTCCATCCTCAGCCCATCCCTCTTCTCAGTGACTTAACACTAAGCAATGGTCCCAAAATATACAAAGTTATAGGCCTGCACAAAATGATTTTTTTTAAATAGGAAATTACACATTTTGGGTGGGTTGAGTCCTCAAACCCCGTAAATACGACGCTCCCCAGCGGTCTCTGGGGCAGAGTCCCAGACCCCGCTTGGGGTTCTAGTTGGTCCACTGAGAGGGAGGGAAGGGCTTAGGTCTTCAGCCCCCAAACCCGAAATCCTGGCGCCGCCACTGTGTGTGCTTGGAGCAGGTCCTGCGCACGACCGCACGTCTTGTTGGCCGCATATCAAAATGTCACCATTTCATCGTTTAAAGGCGGGATTTCCTGCATTGGCTCCTTAGTCCTTATGGACCCTATCCCGCAGCGAATTATATACCATGTCTCTGCTTTGGTGCGGCAGTGCCACTTAGGTGCTGCTTCTGTACATTATTTGCAAGAGCTATGTCTCTCTACGTTGGTTGTTCAAGGGCGTCGTGCTTTATGCTCCTCCACTCAAGGTCAACTCCTCATTCCTCGGGCACAAACTGCTCGCATGCAGCACCGTGCTTTCTCTATAATAGACCACATGATATGGAATGGGCTTCCACGTTCTATACGCCTTATGCATATATAGGGTTTATGCTCAGCTGCGTTCTATCGCAACCTTAAAACAGTGCTTTTCAACCGAGTTTGGGTCGGGAACGCTCCTGAGTAGACACCTTAAACGAGCGCTATGTCAATCTCTGTAATGAATGTATGAATATTTTGCAGCAATTGCAGCAGCAGTATTGAAATCAATTATAATTTTCTTATGTTAACTGTGTTCATTGATTCTCACAGCCGAAGGGATGGACAAACCAAATTATCCGCAGTTGGACGAAACTCTGATGTTGGCTGAGAATGGATTGTTAACCATCAATTATGCAGAACCTCAGTCGGCAGATTATCAAGATTTCATGCAAGAACTTACGGACATTGACAAACACTTCGACGATGCACGCTTGCAGCAATTCAAGCCAAACAGAACGTTTACAGCAGACCAGGTCTTTGATTCAGTGTATTTGTTTTTCAACAGATTAAATGTACCAGTTTAAGCAAAATTTCTCCTAGTAATTTGATTAGAGACAAGTCAGTTCTGCACTTTACAATTTCTGTAAATACCGCCTTTCTGGTTTCTCTAACATTTAGATGTTTTTACTGAACACCTTCATTGACTGCCCTCAACTGTTCGGAACTTCGGATTCAGTCTAATATTCTCTTATTTATAAGGTTTTCGGGTCAAACTCCTCTCTGCATCCGTATCAGTGAGCTTATTATGCGGCCTATCTCAGCTGCCATTGGACGACCTCTCTCCTCCGCTCTGTAGATCGTCATGACCTTCTTGTGCCACGGTCTCGGACTGCCACAGCACAGCATCGTGCACGCCTTTGCCTCTGCTGGCCCTTTGCTTTGGAATGGCCTTCCTACTAGCATGTAGGCCTAACTTAACTATTAATTAGTGACTATAATCAGTATAAAATTCTCTCATCTATAAGATGTTTTTGGCTACAGCCTTGCTACCTCTATGATTTTATTAGTTAGTCTATTTCAACTACCACTGCACGTCCTATCCACTCTTTAGGCCGTCATGACCTTGTATGACGGTATCGGGCTGCCACAGTCCAGCATCATGCCTTTGCCTCTGGTTGACTTTTGCTGTGGAATGACCTTCCTGTTATAACTCTTGCTCAGATTTTAACTGGAGACAATTTGCTGTTTCTGCCCATTGTCTTAAGACTTCTTTTCGAGGGGTTCTTCGCACTGGGAGCTCCTCTGATTAGGTGTGTTGCGATAGACGCTTTATAAATCCGTAAAAGTATAGTATACCCATTCGATATTCCGTATTATGGATCTATACAATAATACAGATATAAATTTAAATCCATCTCTATGGTAGTGTTTCTGTTTAGCATTCTAATCTACAAATGTCAATTTTGTTACAATAGATATTATTGTACAAGTAGTTTTCTTGGTTCTTGTAGCTTCATATGGGTGCTGCACTCGTGTATGATGCTGTCACTCTGTGGGCAAAAGGTGTGCGGGAGGCGTTAGAATTCAGTTGGCCTGGAGATGGCGTCTACATTATTAGGCACATTTTCAATATCAGTTTTGCAGGTGAGAGGGTGAGATTTTCTCTGTATACGGTTGAAGCCGTGGACATAACCTCGGTCCGGTTTATCAAATGGTAGCATAGGGATATTATAATTATACATACATACATACATACATACATACATACATACATACATACATACATACATACATGCACGCACGCACACACACATACATACATGCATGCATGCATGCATGCATGCATGCATGCATGCACATCTGTATGTGTGTATATATAGTGGCTGGTTCGCCTACACAGAAAGTAGAAATGAGTCCCGAGTTTGAGCTATGAGCAATTTAATGGCTATTTAGAAGTTATGTATCCTACAACTGAAACACAGACGCCTTATTTGCAAACCATGAAAGCTCAGCCCTCCAGAGAAAACGACACGTCACCAGCACAACCTCAGCAGCCTAACGTAGGCCTTCAAACGCCGAGGAACAAATGAGAGCATAAAAGTAAGTAAGTATATTCTTTAATATAACCAGTTGAAAAACAGCACTTAAAAGGTGAACAACAAGGTGACCAACACCAACGGCAAATGCACTAAACGTCCCAAAACGAAGCTAAGCATTGCCTCAAGAATTATACATAAGCACATTAAGCAGCTCTATTTATAAGGTACCCGGTACGGAAAGCCGCCCAAAGTTCTAGCGCTCACGACACTCCCTAGAAAGATCAGTTGTTAGGTAGTCATACACCTAACAATATATATATATATATATATGGTTAGGGTGGGTATCAAAGCCATGGGGAAAACTAAACTTTAAAAATTGCATGATGGTACGTTTTTATTCTGTTATGCATCACGTGGCAATGATTCTGACCAAGTTTGATTGAAATTGCTGAAAATTTAGAGGTCGCTCAACAAGGTGAGATTATACTGAGATATACCAGTGTTCCAACTGTACATTATGTCAACATTCGTTTATTGCGAATTGAAGGTTGTCACAGATGTCATTCTGAACTATGAAGCAATAGACGAAATTCTATAAGCAATGCGTTTGTCGTCTTGCGCTGCACAAGTTCCATGGTTGATGACAGGGCCAAAACAAGGCCAGTAATATAATTAGGCCTACTTAGGCGCTGACGGAGGCGTTAGGTTCAGCCAATCGACGTATCACGTGGTCCGACATGTCCAATGTGACATTGCGACGGACGATGCCAGGGAATAAGCGCACTTGAATGGTTGTCTATCGTTTATGTGGAATTTGGGTTGATGAAAAGGATTCCCACCAAAGTGGAAGTCGGAATGATGATGAAAAATAACCTACGCCGGACAAATAATTTGGACCGCCATGTAGCGATGGATTACTCACTTGAATTAGCGATGCGGATTTCATAGTTTGGTGCAATTATCCAGTTTTTGTCTTGAAACGAAGAAACGTCTGCCTGGTGTAATAAATCGAAAGATTCTGCTTTCGATCATATTATAATCTGTGGATTGAGTTGCTGGTCTTTGCTCGTAGCTTCATTTTTGGCGGACTTTGCGAGACACGAAGAATCAGATTGTCTGTACATAAGATAGGAAAAGAGAGACTTTATTTCGGCGGCGTAGGAAATATTCTCTCCCCTCGAAGACTTTATTATTTTTAGAAAACAGTCTCCGGGAGACGAATTTATTCTTGAGTATATCCTCCGGGGAAATCTCTTTCGAAATGGAGTCTCTGGGGGTGACTTTTAAGAAGGGAGACTGTCACGCGACACCGCCCAGTCTGATAGGAGATACCAGAAGATTCTCAATGGAGCGAAATTAAAATAGCTGTCATTGAACGGAGCCTGTCATGGCAGCCATAGACGTAGCCTACATCCATTTGACGAATGCAGACGAGAATACGGTGGTCGAAAACGAGAGCCAACCTGGGTTTCAATCCACCTCCTATAGATTGGACGCAGGACAAAAACTTAGAAAAGACATATACATGTATGCTCTTTTCTTGGAAAGTCGTTTCTTTCAACTAATTTTATGACTGAAATTCTCTGAATTCAGCCAAATGGACCAGACAACTACAAAAAACCATTCTCTGAATCGGACTTCAGTTTCCTTTATTCAGTCGAGAAATTACGCTGAATTTGCCGTTTCTCCGGCCATTCGAGCAGCTGGTTTTCTTACAACACACGGATCTAATCATTGACTCGCATTTCTCAAGTTCATATTTCTGCGTGAATTTGCCCCTGAAAATGCATTGCAATGTAAATAATAAGTATAATTAATTCAATTTATTTCCTGTATACACCACATAAACAATTATGGCAGTGAAAAAATATATTGAGTGTATTAGTGGTTATCAAGGGGAGATCCAGAAGGGATGGATTTATCCAGCTAATTATAATAGGACCACCCAGTAATCTTTGAAATACAAAACACAATAGCACACGACAGCCAGTTTATATAACTGCAGGAACACAAATATAATCAGGCAAGAAACTTATTAATAGAGGATAAATAATGACACATCTCAACTAACACTTAATTAACACTCAACTAACACACCCAATGCAACACAAACATTCAAGCAAGTTGATCAATTATATAAGTAGGTATTTCTTGAAGATATGAAGACTATGTAATTAGCAGTTTTGAAGATATGAAGACTTTGTAATTAACAGTATTTGAAGATATGAAGACTTTGTAATTAACAGTATTTGAAGATATGAAGACTTTGTAATTAACAGTATTTGAAGATATGAAGACTTTGTAATTAACAGATAGCTGAGGGATACTGTTGTAAACATTGGCATCTGTTATTAGATCTGATCGAAAACAACCGAGTGTTTGTATGAGCAAATGGCTGTCTATACGAATTAGAATTTCTTGTAGAATAGGAATGAAAATCAGAGGCACGGAAGAACATTATGTCTGGTAACAAGTTGTGCTCGTGTTGATACATAAATTCGCCTGCCGTCCTAATTTGTTCAATTTTTAGTACCGTAACTTAAATTCCAGAAAATAGCTTACGAGTATAAGAATGTAATCGAATTACACGTTTCTGTAGAATTGTCGGCCTTTATAAATTAGATTTAGAAGTAGAAACCCATATTAGATTGCAGTAGGTAAGATATGGATAGATGAGTGTGTAATGTAGGGTTAACCTAACATGGGGAGGCAGTAAGAAGGAAGCGCGTTTTATAATTCCAATATTCTTAGCAATTTAGGAAGAAATAGCTTTAATGTGATCTTTACAAGATAAATGCTGATCTAATAATGACACCTAATAATAATGGTAAGGATTCCGGACATTTTATTTTAAAATAGTAGTTAATATAGTCAGTTCTTGAGGGTTCCTGTATACCTCGGGCAAAACTAGCGGTGATAATAACGGCAACAGCAACAATGTGATAAATGTTATTATAATGTGTTTCAGGTTTTATAGGCTTCACACTATTTGTTGTGTTTAAGATGGTTTCATCTGAATTGCTCTGAACTTGGAACAATGGAACTTTTTTATGTTTCAGGTCTGACAGGAGAGATTGTTTTGGATAGCAATCGCTCAAGAAGACTGGACTGGGTTGTACAGGTTGTTCAAAACAATGGAACTCTAGTGACAGTCGGGGATTATATAGACAGAGAAGGGAAAGGGAAGCTAACTATTAACGAAGCAGCTTTTGAGAAGATTATTTGGGCAAACGGTGTTAAGGAGATGCCTGGAAGATATTTGAAGGACGGTAAGTTTTTGTTACCAATCATGTCTTTCATAGAATTTCGATACTCAACTCAGTATGCTATTTTTCGTGACTGATGTAACACTTTCGTCCTACTTAAGGAGGCATATTTTTGCATCCGATTGGAAGCTACGTGTGGTTAGTGTTTGCATCTATCTAGAATGTCATTGCTGATCATCTCTTTGATCAGCATCTTGTAGAAAGTATGTTGCTCTTGATGCACTTCTTATCTTTGGTTGGTATTCATACACAGTTGCTGGTTTCTCCATTTTCAGACTATCTTTTTGCCGTCAACTCCAAACTTGCCTCTTCCGGCCAATGCTTCTTACTTCTGCCCAGCTTCAATGTGCGCACCTCTGAATCTTTGTTTGCTGGACATTAATTTTCATCTTTCAAGACCGTGTATTATTATGATATTGTTGCCCTATAAGGCTGAAACTTACAAGTCTTTCTGTAGTATATTAAAAATTATACAGGGTGCGCCAAAAAAAGTAATCCCCTACGGTTTTTAGCTCATGTCTTGGCCAAACATACAATTTTTTAATGAAACTGTACATACTTAAAGGCAATTCATATTTACGTACGATGGTCAAATTTTTAAAAAATATTTTAAACAGAACAAAAGTTATATCACTTTTAGTGAGGCCACCCACCGTTTTTTGACGATTCAAAAACGCGACGCAACAAAAAGTAACAAAAACCAATTTAATTATTCTGGCCAATATCTTGGCCGGAAGTAAGAATTTCGAAATGAAATTTTACAGGCTTAAACAAACTTCATATCTGCACATGGTGGTCAGATTCCATCAAAATATTTCAAACAGAACAAAAGTTATACCAGTTTTAGGGAGGTCATCCACCGTTTTTTGACGATTCAAAGACGTAACGCACCAAAAACTAGCAAAAACACGATTTTATCAAGTCTCATCTCAAACAATTGTTATCAAATAGGCTTTGGTAATGCCAGATGATCATTATTATTACTATTTAAAAAAGGAACAGGTTGCCAGCGTAGCTGCACGTCACTGAGAATTCACTTAGCAAGATGACAATCAAATTGGTAAATAAGGAATCTGTCAGATTAGTCAACGGGTCCATCAAGAACTTTGCAAAGAGACTCAAAAGAAGTTTTGGCGCTGGTGTTGGGCACATTGAACACAAGTTGTGAATCACTCTCAAGTTCAGTTCCAAACAGTTATTTGAGATATGACTTGATAAAATCACGTTTTTGTTACTTTTTGTTGAGTTACGTTTTTTAATCGTCAAAAACGGTGGGTGGCTTCACTAAAAGTGGCATAACTTTTGTTCTGTTTGAAATATTTTGATGAAGTCAGACCATCATGTATAAATATGAATTGTCCTTGAGCATGTAAATTTTCATTTTGAAATTCGTACTTCTGGCCATGATATTAGCAAAAAACCTTAAAACATTGCGTTTCGTTTTTGAATCGTCAAAAAAACGGTGGGTGGCCTCACTAAAAGCGATATAACCTTTGTTCTGTTTGAAATATTTTTTTTTAATTTGACCATTGTACGTATATATGAATTGCCTTTAAGGGTGTAAAGTTTCATTTAAAAATTCGTATGTTTGGCCAAGATATGGGCCAAAAACCGTAGGGGATTACTTTTTTTGGTGCACCCTGTAGGTTTATGCTGTACCTCTAGCAGATCAACTTTTTAACGACGCTTTATTTCATTGTTCGGGAACGAATGATTTCTAACATCTGTAGTTTGTGCAGATCTCTCTTAACGGCACTAGCCAATTATAGTGAGTTATACTTTCAAGTTAGCAGAAAAAATGCATAAATTTGCTAGTGAGGTTATGACAAGCTGTGATAGAATACGTATGAGATATTTCTGCATGCATAACCTTGCTATGTGTTATGAATTTCAGATTATTTGGAGACCTTCTTGATTGTAGCTGGGTGTGTCATGGTTTTAGTGATTTTTGGAATAGTTTTGCTTTGTCTTCTTTACAGGTAGGCATAGTTGAACATGTAATTTCCAAAATTGCCTAGTTTTAATACTTTATTTATTTTAGCTGTAATGCAGTATAAGCAAAACATTCTGTAAATTTGTATAATCTGTACGAAACTTTAGAGCATGCTCCGAATCTTGTTAAATTCTCATAAGTTGATTCCAAGGTGAGCTTATGCAGATTGAGATCACAATTTGTTTGCAGCAGAAAATTATCCAATGTACGAACACCAGATTTTGTGTGTGTGTGTGTGTGTGTGTGTGTGTTTAAATTGTCTGCTACATGCTAGAATGGCAGACTTTGTGTACAGTGATTACATGATAGACCTGTCTGACTGTAGGAAATTTAAAACTGACATGGAGTTGAAGAAGACCCTGGCTTGGTTGATTCACTGGGAAGACATCAAGCTTGTTCGCTACAAAGACAAATCGGTTAGCTCCTTCTTGAATTAGACCCCACATCCTAACTTCGCCCATCCTGTTTCACCAGCCTAAAAGCAACATGTACTATATTTTTTCATACCATCATCCGTTCACTGCATCTTATGACGACCATCTAGTTCCATGTTTCTCAATCTCAGCGATTCAGTACCCAGCGTTTCCGTATAGGAAACCCCTTCAGAAGAACCATGACGGTGGCTACCTATGGAGTCTGAACAGGTGTGTCTTGACACAGCTAAATGAAAGCTATTCGAGCAGAGGTAAAGGGAAGATCTCGAATATCAACAAGGAGATTGTTCTAAAAAGATGGACAAGGCATAAGAGTGCACTATGCAGTCATATTGATGCAAATAGGTACCAGAAGATCTCCATGAGCGAATTATTGAAGCATCCGGCGACCTGAATGAGCTGAGAACGTCACAAACAGTTCTACACCTTAGATCAGCAATAAAGTAAACCAAACTGTTTTTTTCATTATAATATCTCTAATGCCTAATGATTAATCATACTACGAAAACCATCATTTATTTCCAATTCAAACTGTGCAACACCAACTGGCTGTGCTTGATGAACATGCAGTGAGCGGCTAGCAAAACACTAGCATAGTGTGCTAATTATTGTTTTCCCGCAATTGCATACTAAATCTAATGTATAATGCATTTATTGTTAGTATGGTTGGTCGTCCTCGACCCCGGTTGGTTGAGTGAACGTGCCCATGAATGCTATGGCGTTGAATCTTTGAGTGCATATAGATAACCGTTGGAACATACTATTATTTTCCCAATATTTAGAGAATTGAACGAACAACATGATTCCAACATATGTCATAAATTTGAACGGATAGAAAGATATGAATCTTTCAACTTCATTTGTCGAAATTTAAGCTTTCGGCAAGTCTGTAATGGTGTTCGTTGCGGTTTGGACGTGTGGTCGTTCCCATTTGGTCTTCCGTGATCCTGGAGTAAAAATTAACGGAGTCTATTATCGCAGCGTTCTGCTGTCACATCTTCTACCTGTGATCAGAAATCTACAACCACAGAAGGTTATTTTCTTTTTCAACCCAACAATGCCAGCCAACAGAGCCAGATAAAACATCGAAATACTAACAAGAGAAACACCATACTTCATTTATCCCACATTAATAACATTATGGGCTCCGAACAGTCCAGATTTAAATCCTGTCGTATATAACATCTTCATGTAAATAATCAGCCAATACTACTTAGAATTACTTCACAAAAGTATTAAAGACTGTTTTCATGTTTAAAGTACTTTGTTTCAAAACCCATTCTGAAGAAATTGCTCGTAAACTTAAATTTCGGCAGATGATGTTGAAAGATTCATATCTTTTTATCCGTTCAAATCTATAACATGATATGTTGTAATCATATTCTTAGCTAAATTCTCTAAATATCGGGAAATTTTTAGTATTATTAATTATCTAATTATCAGGCATTAGATATATGTGTGTGTGCGTGTGCGTGTGCGTGTGTGTGTGTGTGTGTGTGTGTGTGTGTGTGTGTGTGTGTAAAAGTGTAAAACAGTTTGGCTTACTTTTTTGAACCACGTTTAGTACCGGTAGACTCTATGTATGATTGTGTTGGGCCAACCAAGCAATGCCCAGCTTAGAGCAAGGATCTGTTTTCTGTCCTTGAAATGTGAGTGGGTCTCTCGCTCATACTGATATAATTATGAGAATTTAGGTAGATTGGATTCTTCAGTCAGCCTCAAAATGCAGGATTAAAACGCAGATCCGAATGCAAAGCCTTGGAGGGCTCTGCAATTTATTGGCGTTGTCCCTAGATTTGGCAGCATCTCCGCTTATATGCAGGATGCCATACACTGGCTCCCGGCCCATCAGCTCATCCATTACAGGGTCTATTGTCTGGCAGTCTGTCCTTGCAGTGGGTGGATGGATGGGTGGATGGATGGGCAACGACAGCGCTAAGTAATAGAGCAAGGCCGTTACAGCGTATTGTGTTTTAATGGGATATGTTGTAACTGATTCAATATCACCTTCGTCATGGTATTCAGCAATGAACATAATTTACTTAATCACTCGCAAGTGAATCCGATGACACACAGCTTAAGTAAACAATGGACACGTGCAGTGTATTGATATACGCGGTATCCAAGTAATGTGATGAAGCGGATCGATATGCGACGGATAAACTACTGATGTTTGCTGTTGATGTTTTTGCTGTTGATGTTTGCTGTTGATGTTTTTGCTGTTGATGTTTGCTGTTGATGTTTTTGCTGTTGATGTTTGCTGTTGATGTTTTTGCTGTTGATGTTTGCTGTTGAAGTTTTTGCTGTTGATGTTTGCTGTTGATGTTTTTGCTGTTGATGTTTGCTGTTGATGTTTTTGCTGTTGATGTTTGCTGTTGATGTTTTTGCTGTTGATGTTTGCTGTTGAAGTTTTTGCTGTTGATGTTTGCTGTTGATGTTTCTGCTGTTGATGTTTGCTGTTGATGTTTTTGCTGTTGATGTTTGCTGTTGATGTTTTTGCTGTTGATGTTTGCTGTTGATGTTTTTGCTGTTGATGTTTGCTGTTGATGTTTTTGCTGTTGATGTTTGCTGTTGAAGTTTTTGCTGTTGATGTTTGCTGTTGATGTTTTTGCTGTTGATGTTTGCTGTTGAAGTTTTTGCTGTTGATGTTTGCTGTTGATGTTTTTGCTGTTGATGTTTGCTGTTGAAGTTTTTGCTGTTGATGTTTGCTGTTGATGTTTTTGCTGTTGATGTTTGCTGTTGAAGTTTTTGCTGTTGATGTTTGCTGTTGATGTTTTTGCTGTTGATGTTTGCTGTTGATGTTTTTGCTGTAGGTGTTTGCTGTTGATGTTTGCTGTTGATGTTTTTGCTGTTGATGTTTGCTGTTGATGTTTGCTGTTGATGTTTGCTGTTGATGTTTGCTGTTGATGTTTGCTGTTGATGTTTGCTGTTGATGTTTGCTGTTGATGTCGGCTTGTAATTATTTTTGTCAGCTAAAAGTTGTGTGGAAATAGTTTGAATTCTATGGACGTCGATCTTCATTTAGATTATGAGAAAGAAACGAATGGAAAGAGTAGTAGGCTATAAATGAATTTAAAGACTGACGCAGGTGATTGAATGACATATTTATCTTCGTTTGAAAAAGGCTGGTAACATTATTCTGATCTCATATTTCACTTATAGACTGTCGTTTTATTTCTGTCGAATGCTCGTAGGACATTGCGTCTCATTCGACAAACAGCGTCTCAAAGTCGCACAATTCTCTGGCAACTGGATCTCGAATGACAGACGGCGACTCATTTCAGAGTTTTGCTACAGGCGCACAAACAGAATTCGGCTATTATCAGGTACGTGCATGACAGTTATTAGGCTCAATTATCTGCAAAAACCAACTACAATATTCTTAACATCTTGATAAACCATTAGTTTATTTCTTTCTTTAACTCTTGCACCTTTTACTAGTGCAGCGTTTTGCATAAATCGGATTCCAAGGCGTCAGGCAAGGAGCACAGCTGCATGCGTAGGCTATAATTGATTACAGATCCAGAACTGTGCTCAATAGCACCACTTTGATCATGCCCTTGCCCTTAGACCTTATAGTTCTTCCCGTGCAGATCTGCACATCGGGCAATGCAGTATCTCCACTCTACTCTGTGATGATGCCTACGGTATAATTTATTTAGACATCTTAGTCAGAAAATGTTTTATGAAATTGGTCTGCGCAGTGCAGGAAATTCTGATTTCTGCTTAGACTGCAATATTCAATTTTTACAAATGAAGAACTCGGAGTTCTGAAAATTTATGAGCTAATGGCTTCATTATTGCATGAAACGGATATAGTGTCTATAATTGTATTGTATAAAAACATTTATAAAGCGCCTCTACTAGGGTGAACCGTTCAGAGGCGCTCCCAGTGCGCAAGGCCACGAGAGAAGAAATAGGCTTTGAGAAAAGAAAATGAGGAGGAGGGATTACCAGTCAGAAGTTGAGATCGAGTAGAAGGAGACAGCGTATTCCAAAGAGAGGAGCCAGTTGATGTAAAGGAACGAGACTGAGCCATAGCCGTTCCAGTAGGAGGTACTAGAAGGTCAAATCTGTTTAAAGAGCGGAGTGGACGATGTGAGGAGGCTGAAACTGGCCTGCGAATTCCATTGGCTAGATATTTTGGGGCAAGACCCCGTTGTGCTTTAGACACCAAGATGAGGATTTTGAACTTAATGCGCGCAGTTAGAGGAAGCCAATGGAGCTGCTCAAACATGAAAGTGGAGATATGAGAGTAGCGTGGAAGGCGTGCAATTAATCTGGCTGCAGCGTTAAGGACCGACTGTAAAGGTGAAAGTCTACCTTGGGCAGACCAATTAGAAGAGAATTACAGTAGTCAATTCTGGAGCAAATGAAATCATGGATCAAAGTGGTAAAAACAGAAGACGAAACAGAACGCCGAACTGCTCTTAGACGCCTTAAATGAAAATATGAAGAGCGTGTAAGATGAGATATTTATTATTTATGGTCTTTAAATGAAAGGGAACTATCTAATGTAACACCCAGATCACGAACAGTCCAGGAAAAGGTGTAGTGAGGAAAACATTTAGAGAGGAGAACAAAACCAATTTTCAAAAGCTGCTGAGGTGTGCCGAACCAAATAAACTGTGTTTTGGGGTCATTGAGAGAGAGAGAGACGATTTGATGACACCCAGGAGTGTTGGGAATGTGAGAGAGACTGGATGCGTTCAACTAAAAGTAGCTGGGATGAAGGAGACCCATGTACATATGCTTGCACATCATCTGCAGAGTGATGACCGGCTGCTCCAGAGAGTGGGAAAAGAGAGGGGATGTCGGCCTTCTATAGAATAAAGAGCAGGGGACCCAAGACAGAGCCTTGAGGAACTCCCAACTTAACATGGATCCATTTTGGTTCTGGAATCACCCGAGATAACCATTTGGGTACGGTCAGACAAATATGATCGGAACCAGCAGAGGGGCAGGCCCTGTAATCCATAGGAAGTCTCAAGACGCTGGAGAATAATATTGTGGTCGACCATATCAAAAGCTGCAGAAACAGCGTACCGGGTACAGAGCCAGGAGAGAGGGAGAGTTCAGACCTGTCGGCAGCAGAATAGATTTCAGAGAGAAGAGAGAGAAGAGCAGTTTCCGTTGAGTGATGAGCCCTAAAGCCTGATTGATTTGGAGGAAGAAGACCAGACTGTTCAAGATAGAGGAGGAGCTGGAGGGAAACTATAGGCGCTCAAGAGTCTTGGATAAGAAGGATAGATTGGAGATAGGTCGGTAGTTTTGACAGAGGTTAGTATCAAGTTCAGCCTTTTTCAGTGAAGGAGAGACAAGAGCACGTTTCTGAGATGGTGGGATACAGCGTTCAGATGATGACCTATTAAAGAGATATAAACCAAAAAAGGAGCAAGGTCATCTAGCATGTCACTTATAACAAAAGGGGTAATGGGTCTAGTTCACATGATTTAAGATTAGCAGACTTTAGCACTAGACGAATATTTATGTGCTCGTATGCTTGACCCGACTCAGACTCAGTTACTTGCTTTCAACTAACTGTGTACTTGTATTTTGCTTATTTGTTTGTATGAGTACTTGTTATAGCGTCCATTCAAGCCCTTCACTCAGAGGCGCTCCCGACTACAGAGCGGACACTGCATCGGAGTTTCACGCCGAAGCGCTGAGCAATTGCGAATGAAGGACTTTTCCAAGTTCCCTACGCGGCGACTTGAGGTAGATTCGAACCTCCAGCCCTTCGGCTGCAAGACGTCGGATATAACCACAACACCACCGCGCCCCACAAATTGAATTTTGGTTACTGGAGTGAGTTCCGAATGACGCAGATCCAGGATTGCCACCTGCAGGGGTGTCTTAATTGAAGTCAGTCCGCAGCTCTACACCACTGTTCGGCAGTTTCTAATAGTCGAGGACGTTACAGAAAATTTAATGTATGCGAAAACTGTTTTATTAATTCACGTTACGGTCTGTGGCCACAACTTGTTTCTCAATCTGTCTTCGCAAATGTGTTATTTCTTTCTCTCTCTCTTTATGTACGTCATGCATCTTGTGTGTCTCGGTGTTTCTTTGAGTCTCTTTTATTGTGTCTGACGTCTTCGGCTATCTGCGAAGATCCCAGTTTTCGTGTATCCTTCGTGTACGTGTCTGTTCGGACGTCTCTTTCGTGTATTTTTCTCTTATTTTACGGTGTGATTGTCTATAGGATAAGAAGATTGTTCTTAAGTTGTCGTGTCTGACGACATTGGATATGAGAGACAATAGAATACTCATGGAGTTCATGCAGGTCAGTGACTTTCTTCTATTCATCCGTTTTCCATCCCGTTTCTTCTTCACAATCTCACCTGACTGACAATTTCAAACGACAGAATAATAAAAAGTTTCGATTGTGTAGCACCGAGCTTTTGATGCGTTTGTTGGGACTTTATTGCCAATGGTCAAAGCTTTTTATTCCGTCCTGATACCACAAATTAAATTGTTGAACATTGGAAAAATTGTTTCATCACTGACAAACTGCTTTCATTATATAATATACCAGTTGTTTTCTTCTTTCCTAGTCATAAATCCGCTTAAGAAGTGCAGTGAATTATTAGAAATACCATTGTAATACACTTGCAGCAATTTGTAAAAAAGGATGCCAGCATTTGATTTAACCTCAAATCTTTAACGCATTGAAATGATATCTTTGCACAGATGCGAAAATTACATCACGAGAACATCAACGCTTTCGTCGGCGCTTGTGTTGAACCGACTCACGTTTGCATTTGCATGAATTACTGTTCAAAAGGAAGCGTTTGGAATGTCATCGAGAGAAGGTCGTTTAGCATGACGTGGCATTTTCGAATGGCTCTTGCTGTAGACATTGCAAAGGTATTTTCTTTTCATATCGAAGATTAGAGGAAATACCTTGTAAAATAATGTCCTACTATCCATGTTTAATTACAGTAATAAAAGTCTTGATTTTATATTTTGTGGCTTAATGTAAATGACGCTTCAGAGGTCTTTTTTACCTGCTCTCAAAACAATATTTGCAAGTGTTGTTTATTGAGTGATTGAATGAAAATCTCTTTCTTAGGGAATGGTCTACCTGCATGAGTCTAAAATTGGTTCACACGGTCACCTGACGAGTACGAATTGTGTCGTCGACTCCAGGTGGACCTGTAAGATCACCGACTACGGACTGTGCTACATACGGAGGGGACATCTCTTGC
The DNA here is from genome assembly GCA_949752735.1 of Lumbricus terrestris. Taxonomy (NCBI): domain Eukaryota; kingdom Metazoa; phylum Annelida; class Clitellata; order Crassiclitellata; family Lumbricidae; genus Lumbricus; species Lumbricus terrestris. The sequence goes on from OX457045.1 coordinate 1,090,743, forward strand.
AGCAGCAACAACCGAACAAGATGGGGAACGTCATCCAAGATGACGAATCCAATGATGACAGATGTATGAGAAACTTTGTAAGATTCTCGTATAAACAATTTATGCATATTCTACTGTTTTTGACTGTAAATCAGTTGTTAAGAGTCATTTAAAAAAAATGAAACATTGACATGGAACCATCATTATTTATTTATTTTATTTATTTATTTCTCACATTTGCTATAGCACCCCTTTAAGCTCGCTACCCAGAGGCGCTCCGGACTACAACGCGGACATTGCATCTGAGTTTCACGCCGAAGCGCACGGGCAATTCAGAGTGAAGGACTTGCTCAAGGTCCCTATCTGTCCACAGTCGGATCGGAAGAAGACGAAATAAAGAAATCGCCACTCTTTGAAAGTTTATTAGCATCGACGTAATTCTTAGTGGCTTGAGTTGGATTCGAACCTGGTACCTCCGGCTCCAGGGCACCGAGCCCACCACTACACCACCGCGCCCAACGATGGTGTAGATGTGTTCTAATGTTCGATGCTTTAATTATTGTAATGGTGCGCACAAGGATGTATTGCTTAGTTTTCGAGTTAGATTTATTTTATTTTATTTCCTGCATTTGCAACTGGAGTAGGCCTATTTGTAACCTTTCGTGACCTGTGTTTCGTATTCCATTGTTTCTACCTTTTGTAATGTAGCCTATTCAGTATTCAAATTTGCATTGCTAGTGGTTTAGGCTTTTGCTGTCGCTATTTGAAAGTTATGTAAGTTATGCATTTTCCTTATAAGAATGTTTGCTACTTTTTCCTGTCTTGATGGTTTAACGAACTTAATCACAGATTTTTTATGGACGGCACCAGAAATTCTTCGCCTCAATCCTCTGAAGCGACCGCTGTGTGGAACGAAGAATGCAGACGTTTACTCGTACGGCATCATCCTTCAAGAAATCTGCTTTCAACAGAAACCTTTTGGGGGTTCTCTTGAGGAATCGGGTGCCTCTGGTACGTATATACACTCGACGTCTGCTGTGCATTGTCGCATTATTTCCGGGGGATATCTGGTTTCATTCTTCGTCTGGCTGTCTCTCTGTCTGTCTGTGTCTATTTGTATGTATGTATGTATGTTTGTATATATATGTATGTATGTATGTATGTATGTATGTATGTATGTATGTATGTATGTATGTATGTATGTATGTATGTATGTATGTATGTATGTATGTATGCATGCATGCATGCATGCGTGTGTGTATGTATGTACATGTATGTATGTATGTATGTATGTATGTATGTATGTATGTATGTATGTATGTATGTATGTATGTCTGTATGTCTGTATGTCTGTATGTATGTCTCTATCTGTCTCTGTCTGTCTGTCTGTATGTATGTTTGTCTGTCTGTCTGTCTATCTATCACCCACCCACAAACCCATGCATGAACACACCGAAAACTGATGCCAATTCTAAACTGTTTGTTCAAATGTGACTTAATTTTGTGTACGAGTCATGTGTACCATCTGGTGAAATAAACCTTTCTGTTGCATTGACGTGAGGCCACTTTAGAGATCTCTGTTAGCAGGTAAATTTTTGGAACGTTTTTCTATTTTTGTCTCTTTTCTTGTAATCGTCTGGAACTAGAACAGAATGCTATATAGGCATAGATGAGACTTTCCGTTATCGTATACGTAATAATAATTATGGTTGTGTTTTATTTTGATCTGTCACTCTGCAGAGGTGATTTCCCGGGTAAAGAGAGTCGAGAAGATTCCATTTCGACCGGTTGAGCCAGAAGACAAAGCGGAGGTTGCCGATGATACATTAGGATACAGCATACAATGGATGAATCTCATGAAGTTATGCTGGCTTGAAAAGCCTGCAGATAGACCGACGTTTGATACCGTATTGGAAACATTAGAGCTCATCAGTGGAGGACAGTGAGTCTTTCAGACAATGATTATGTTCGATTTGCATTTTAAACTCCTCATAAGACATTTCTACTTGAGAATTGATTTTGCAATCTTTTTAGTATTTGTGGAAGATTGGCTTAAACTTTAAAAGGCGATATAAGGCAGTTCAAATGCATGCATACATGCATATAAACGTACATACAAACAATGCCTCATAAGGGAGTGTAATAATTGCTTCACGTTGTTCCTCATATGGTCATTAGATTCCCTTTCTTCATGTCACACATAAGAACTTTCCATCCAATTTTGTTGAGGCGATATGCATGGATGTGCGCATGTATCTCACGTAGGCATCTCTGTGCGTTTGTCTTTGTGTGGGTGCGCGCGAAAGTTTATTCTCGTGTTCCTGTATGTTTGTTTGCGACACAAATTTAGCCGTTATATCCATGCATTTTCTTATGTGGGCCCGGCCTTTACTATGTGGCAACACTCTCAGAAAAGAGTTCAGGTAGTATATCTGAAATTTCAGGCACCCGGCCTGTACTGTTTCAGGTCCAAATGAGACAGTCGAATGTTCAGGAACTTTGCCTGAAGTTCAGGAATCTCCCTGAACTAGATCAGGTCTAAATGGGACAGTCTTTTAAAGCAAAACTACGAAAGTTTTTACGAGGTTTACGTCAGACATAGTTAACTTAAGTAGTTAAGTAAGTGTTGAGACATCCACTGTTAGCGAACAAGGCTGAAGCGGGCGAGGAAGTAGGATTTACGATGAGTGACCGATGGTGAGGCTCTACAACAATCGCGAGAACGATTCTCCCATAGAGATTCTACCACGTTAGAGTAGCGAGAGTCTAGCGAGCAAGTGAGACTTCAGTGGGACTCAGAGACTCTGCAAAGGGCAAGATTCCAGTATTATTGCAAACACTTTTTGCTTCTTTTAAATTCTTCTTGAAAAAATTTCCGTTTTCGGGTCTATTTCGGTCACTTTTTATTTTAATTTTATTTTTTAATGTAGCCTATGCCTAACCTTATTCATTTTTGCACTGGCCATAGGTCCTAGTTATTTTCTTTAATTTATTATATTTTGTAATTCCTTATTATTGTCTCCGTATTTTCAAGGATTTAGCTAATTTGCGTCACTATTTTGCCGTTTTAACATCATCCTATAGCACAGTACAATAAATTGAATTTATAAAAATTGTTTGAAATGAGTTCTTATAAAATGATGTAAACATTTCAAGTACTATTTTTTCATTAAGTACGCTATATTTGCAAGGTTTAATTTTTGACTGTTAATGTTCATGTCTGTATGGATTCTATGGACTCATGCTTGCAATTAAAATTTAAAAATACTCTCAATATTTTAAATTTCTCAATTTCTTATTAAACGAAATCTATAAGAGGTCGTTATAATGGGCAGCAAATTATCTAAATCTGGTGATTGGTCAGTGAAGCGCATAATCCCCATATCAGGTTATGCCCAAAATATAGTGGTGAATTTGTTATAAAGGTCTTAATTCAAATTTAAATGGGCATTATGACGATTACTGACAGGTTGATGGTCGCTTTTATATAAGTGACGTTGCAGTCAGAAGTCGGCTGGACAGTGGACATATTCAAAATCCAGTTGGTCAGACTTGAAATCTAGTGTTGAACTTTTGTACAAATTTGATTTTAAATGAGGTTCTTTACGTACAATGTGTATACAGTAACCGTATTGATTGTTGTATGCTTCAGAGTAATTCATGCTATAGATAACATGGTGAAGATGCTGGAGGTTCATACGGTCAGACTGGAGAGTATTGTGCATGAAAGAAGTCGGGAACTGTACGAGGAAAAGGAGAGAGTCGACTCACTTCTCTACAGCATCTTACCAAAGTATTTCAGTCCACTCTTTACTGCGTCTTGTCGAATGTTTGAATAGTCGCTAACCTTTAAAAATTATTGTCACTCACGTTCTGCAATGTAACCAGGAGTTGAATAGACTCTGTTTGTCTTTAACTGAAGATCAATCACGCAATCGATTGATCAGTTTATCAATCAATCAATCAATCTATTTTGACTGATAGAATTAATTTTTGAGGCCAATGAAAAACTCATGTGGCGTAAATATGGTGTTTTTTTAACTTCTCAGGAAGTATATTGCGAATGCCAGACCATTTGGTTAATAATGGCCTTCTATGTTTTGTGCTTCTTTAAGGATTGTCGCAGAGCAGTTGAAACGAGGCACCAAGGTCTTACCAGAATACTTTGAAGCCGTGACAATCTTTGTTTCCGATATCGTTAAGTTCACACCGCTTGCAGCAGCCAGTACTCCGATAGAGGTAGTCCACATTCTTCTCTGGGACGAATCTTCTACAGCATAAAAGCCATTGCTTAGTTTATCCAATAACGTGAGTATACATAGTTGGATAGTGAATGAAGAGATGATTACGAGATATACACGAACTGTTTCTTCAGTATCTGCTTGCCAACTAAAAGACTGGCTAATGCAGCGGCGAATTTGCGGATGTGAAGGACTAAACAAACCATGCATCGTTTTTGTTGTTGCTGTTCTCATCCTTTAACCTATTAATCATTCAATCGTAATTTATATTCATTATTCATTCATTCATTATTAGCATTTATATAGCGCCCCTTCAAGAAACTACTCAGAGGCGCTCCCAGCCCAGCCACGGCAAAAGAAAAAAGATTTAAGGGACTTAAGGAATAAGGATTGACTGTTCAGGTGGAGGAGATGGAGGTTAGGGGGAGGTCATTCCAGATTGACGGCCCCACAACCGAGAAGGCTCGACACTGTCTGGTAGCCAAGCGAGCCCGTGGAACAAGCAGTTGTCCCTTCGCAGCAGAGCGAAGGGCCCGACGCGCTACAATGTCAGAGACTGGGCGACAAAGAATGCGCAGGTAGGATGGAGCGCAACCAAGGATACAACGTGAGACCAGGGCAGCAATTCGATAATGGATGCGTTGGGCTATTGGCAACCAATGCAGCACATCACGCATGAAGGTAGAAACAGATGAAAATTTAGGGATTCGTCCAATGAGCCGGGCAGCAGAGCGCAGAACCCGATCTATATAGCGCCCCTTCAAGGTACCTACTCAGAGGCGCTCTTTAACCTATATAGAAACATTGATGTATTGGTCGACGGCCTTCAACGGTTATTTTGCTCTTTTATGGACTAGTTGTGTCAATTTATAATTCTGTCTCTTGTTATCTGTGGCAAGTTAAGTAGCTTTTCATCGTTGTGAAAGCTTTGTTTTCTATCATTGCAGGTGGTGGACTTTCTTGGGCTGCTGTACAATATGTTTGACGAGATCATTGACCGAAATGACGTCTACAAGGTCTATGCTTTTACCTTCACTTACTTGATTGTAGTTACTGCAATGAAACTGTGTTATGTTCCAAAGGAATAACTGCTTTTGTGTAGAAAGCAGTTTCGAAATACCCCATTTTTAAGGCGACCGCTTGTGTTTCAAATCATTTAGGCACACATTAGAAAACGATGTAGATTTGTTATCTAAATGCACGTTGCTTTTTCCAACCACAAGACGTGGAACTTTAAATATTGCAATTCAGTAGTCAAACTGTGCAGAGTTTTTGCCACCTGACAAAACATCTAAGATTTTGTGACATTTTAAGAGGCTTATTAATTTCTGTTTGACTTAAAGTAAGCCGTTATTCAACAGGTTGAGACAAGTGGCGATGCATACATAGTGGCAAGTGGCCTGCCAACACGGAATGGCAATGCTCATGCCTCGGAGATTGCCACTTTTGCGCTGCAGCTTCTCAGCTCCATTCTGTCGTTTAAAATTCCACATCTACCAGACAAAATGCTTGAAATTCGGATCGGACTACACACAGGTTGGAAACCCGAATGATGATTTTCTTTCATTCTGACCATAATTATGAAGAACGCATGGGAAAAAATTAAGTCAGATTGAAAGTCTATCTTTTCTCAAATAAGATGACTTGTGACTGTGCTCGATTTCTGAACTCATCTAGAACATCGAGCGCCCGATTCTTCGGTATCCTCTATGCTTTGACATTATAAAAATTTATTATAATTTTTAATAATAGTGGTATATCTATAATAATAATTATTATTTTATTATTATATTTTGGAGCCTGAACGTTTTTATTATTATAACTACTATTTTTTTATGCCCCCCAAGGTATACAGGATCCATCAGGGACTTCACTACCGCCTAATATAAAATCACAGTCTGGAACGGCCCTATTCATTCATATTCCGTGTTCTGATCGGCGAAAGTGGTAAATTTATTATTATTATTATTATTATTATTATTATTATTATTATTATTACTAGCTGCGATACCCGGCGTTGCCCGGGATTTTTTTCACCCTACCTACCTCTGCAAGGCGGGGTGCCCCACCCAGCGCCCACCCCTCTTGGGTACCCGTCGTTGCCCGATCAATTTTGAATATTTGAACCACTCCCACATCGCCCCATTCTATCCCCCACCGCGCCCCAAACCGCCGCGCCCTCCACCGCCTGTCTTGCCCCATACCACCCCCACCCAACTGCGCCACCGTCCTGCCCAACCTAGCCCCAACGAAGTCACACCCAGCCCACGTCCCTCGGGTTAAGCGGTGTTTCCCGGTAAATTTCGGTTTTTCCGCCCCACCTCGTCCACCCTACCTACATGTACCTCACCCACCCAGCCTCACCCCACTCTCCTGCACCCCAAACCCAACCCCGCAGAGGCTGGATGTGCTAGGTGGGGGGTGTGGTCCGCGTGGCACGCTGTGTGGCTGCAAGGTTTCAGGCTAATAACTGCGAAACTGTGGGCGTGCATTCTGGACAAACATAGACCGCTTGCCACATTATTGATATAGTATATTATTATTATTATTGTTGTTGTTGTTGTTGTTGTTGTTGTTGTTGTTGTGGTGGTGGTGGTGGTGGTGGTGGTGGTGGCGGTGGCGGTGGCGGTGATGACGACGACGATGATCGATTATCGATTATCGATTATCATCATCGTCGTCGTCATCATCATCATCATCATCATCATCATCATCATCATAATCATGTTCAACTTCAGTACCAGGACACTTCGCTGTAATAATTCAAATGGAATTTTATGTGAGCAGAATTTTCTTTTCATCTGTTCTTAAATAACCTGATTCTTTCATTTGCTAGAGTTTTTCTACTGCAGAATGTGGTGTATGCTGCTGTCTGAATTGGTGTTGTGGTGTCTGGCTGTAGGTCCTGTGTTGGCCGGAGTCGTTGGTCTGAAGATGCCGAGGTATTGTCTGTTTGGTGACACAGTCAGCACAGCTTACCTCATGGAAGCAAACTCTCCATGTATTTACCTCATTATTCTCATATGTTCTTTGATTAATTTATTTCTCCTAATTATCACTGTAGAAATATAGATTCATTCATTCATTTATTTCATGAATTTATATAGCGCCTCTTCCAGAAAACTACTCAGAGGCGCTCCCAGCCCAGCCACAGCTAAAAAATAGGATTTGAGATACTTAAAAATGCAGACTAATTTAGCCTAGGCATAAGTCGCAATCTTAGTGGGAGGCCATTCCAGATAGTGGGACCCACAACAGAAAAGGCTCGGCGCTGTCTGATAGAAGTGGGAGCTCGCGGACCCAAAAGCTCACCCGTTGCCGCAGAGCGAAGAGCTCGACGGGCTGCAAGGTCTGAGACAGGTCGACAAAGGCTAGACAAGTACGTCGGAGCACAAGAAAGACGGCATCGTCAAACAAGTGCAGCAACTCGGTAGGAGATGCGCTGTGAAACAGGGAGCTAGTGGAGAACGTCGCACATATAAGCATATTTAGGAATGTGACCAATGAGGCGAGCCTAGCAGCCGAACGAAGAACTCGTTCAAGGCACCCAATTAGTCCAAGTGGCAGACCCACAAGTACCGAGCTGCAGTAATCAATTCTACTAGTGACAAAGGCATGCACAAGAGTCATAGTAGCACTATGAGAGAAGGATCTTGAGACAACTCGGAGTTGACGATGATGGTAGTAGCAACTACGAGTGACCAAATTGATATGCTTTGAGAAATTGAGCTCTTGATCCAAAGTAATTCCAAGGTCTCGCACTGTGAGAGAGAACGAGATATCAGGGAAAGTTGCTGTTATTAAGTGCAGGTCAATGGATGCCAATTGCCTGCGAGTACCAAACCAGATGAACTGAGTTTTAGAGGGAGTTAGTAGCAAACGATTAGATGCCTTCCATGATGAGAGAGCATCAATGACATTGGATGACTCATTTATCTGGTTGTTAGAACGAGCTTAGTTTGTTATACAGAGATTTATTGCCCCATATTTCCCACACTTGTTCAGATTTTAAAGGGATTTTGGGGTCAGCTGTACATACGCTTTTGCTGACGACGTATAGGACTATAGGCTTACAAACATTGCTTGCCATATTAACGGTCTGCATGGGACTAGAGTAGGTGACCGGGCAAAATGGTAGCGGACAAAATGGTACGGACAAAATGGTATGGATGAAATGAAAGCTGGATTAGTGAATTTTTATATATGAATAGAAGCTGAATTAATGAAGAGACGCATGTGAAATGGAAGCTGGATGAAGGCTCTGCGTGGATATTTTTATGTATGAAATGGAAGCTGGATTGATGAAAATAACGCTTTAGATATACATGTAGAAGCTGTATCAGGGTATTTTCATAGCTGAAATAGAAGCTGGATTAATGAAAGATGCATTACAAATGGAGGTTGGTTTAAAGAATCTTATGGCTGAAATTGAAGCTGGATACACCATGAAACACATGAATGAAAGACATCAATCCAGCTTCCATTTCTCAAGCATTTTTTTAGGCAATCCGGATTCCTTTTCTCAAGTTTTTTTTCTTCACTATAGCTGTATTTCAGCCACAAAAAAGCCATCCACCCACTATTTCAGCAAAATATATCCTCATCCAGCTTCAATTTATCCATACCGTTTTGCCCGTACCATTTTGTCCCTACCATTTTGTCCACTATCATTTTGTCCTAGAACCACTAGAGTAGGGTCTTAGAGGTCCAAGTAGCAAGGATATCTTAAACCGACTGCACCTGAATCCAGAGGTCTTAGAGTAAAAAAAATTAATTTGTGCCTTCTCAACTACCGTCCGTGACCTTGGTGTCCTGTTGGAATTTTACTCCCCATGGCATTTACCGCCTTGCCCGGGACTGTTGCTCTCTTATAGTACTATGCTATGTTACTTGAAAGCTTACCGCTACCATTAAATTAGAGGCTTTCGAGATGTGGATTTGGAGAAGGATGGAGAAGGTGAGCTGGACGGAGCATATAACGAATGAGGAGGTACTACAAATGGTTGGTGAAAAGCGATCGCTAATAACAACAATAAGAGAAAGACAAAAGAACTGGGTTGGGCACGTGTTAAGAGGAGACTCCCTCCTGAAAGAAATCATAGAAGGGAGAATGGAAGGAAAGAGAGGGAGAGACCACAGCAAATGATGCTCTGAGGGATTATGGTCAATGGATACAGCAAACTGAAGGAAAAGGCACAGCACAGAGAGGAGTGGCGTCATTGGAGGTTGGAACCTGCCGAAGGGCAGAGAACCTAAAGAAGAAGATGTTACTTGCTTTGCACCATTTCTCGCTCACTTACGCTTAGTGCCATGTCCAGCCTGGTCACAGCCTGCATTCCTTCATAACAGTCCGCCTTCGCTATTACTCGTCACTCTGACTGCTATCCAATCGCGAATCTGGACAAAGTCTTACGATCTGCAGCGCGGTGTATTTATCAAATCCCCAAATTGGGTCATGTCTTCAGCTATTTCACCATAACTAGAATAATAAACGACCCAAATCGTCAAAAATTGTCTTGATTCGTAATAGCAGTGCATGTGTTAGCGCAGTGGTGATAAATTCACCATCACTAACAATTATATATGTGGTTAAATGGAACGACGCCAACAGACAATATCAGGCGCAGACGAAGAATCAAGCTGACCATTTGTGATCAATCAATCAGAACTGATATGGCGCCCCTTTAAGGTACCTACTCAGAGGCGCTCCCGGCCGAGATCAAAAGTCTTCAACAGTTTGCGAAATTGATGATTCACGCTCCCATATAGAGCACAAAATTAATAAGAGATTTTTGATAATCTAATCATTTTTACGAAACGTATACATAATGAATTGTTGGTGATTAATCGGGCAGTTGGTATTGCTCCGCAGTTGGCAGTTATAGACGAGAATATGACGGACTAGTCTCGCCTAAGATTCACATTTCGGTGTGACCTTGCACACGTTACAAACTTACACCACACTGACTCGCTACATCGCATTGAAAAAAGGGGTTGCTGTTCTGATCACTTCGCTGCGGCGATGTCAACTGGGTCTCTCACACCATGCAGACTATACCTGCAAGAACTTTGTTTTCTCTCTGATATCAAAGGCTGTCGCCTCGTCACTCTGAAGATCTTTGTGTTATATAAGCTTATGCAAGGACAGCAACTATGCAGAAGGTGGTGGTGGTGGTGGTGGTGGTGGTGGTGGTGGTGGTGGTGGTGGTGGTGGTGGTGGTGGTGGTGGTGGTGGTGGTGGTGGTGGTGGTGGTGGTGGTGGTGGTGGTGGTGGTGGTGGTGGTGGTGGTGGTGGTGGTGGTGGTGGTGGTGGTGGTGGTGGTAAATGTATTTCTGACGTGCGTAATTTCGCACCGAAATATAAATCTTAGGCAACTCCATGTGACTCTTACAGAACCTTTTTTCTATTCAACTCAGAACTACTTTTTTGCCGTTCTAAAGTCGGGAGTTCCTCTCAGCACAGTGAGCAGTGCGATTGAGGAGGCGCTATGATTGACAATTTCTGAATGAATTTGTTGTCATGTTTGTTTCTTCTAACAGCAAATTCGATTCATGTCAGCGATACAACACACAAACTAGTTAGCGAAACAGGCAAATTCAAACTGGTCGAGCACACGAAAATAGATTACGAGGTGAGAGCTAGAGCTGTCAATTGTGGCAAGAAACACTGTCTCCTGTTGTTATTATTATGATCGAGTGACTTCTGTAGCGTCCTTATCATAGCTGGGCATCAGTTGACGACAGATGAGATCCTAGACTCAAAAAGGCTAATGGCTGTTTATGGGAGAAAATAGGATGAACTCCAACAGCTATAAGAGTTGCCATAATGATCAATGATCAGAGACAGTTCATACTGACTGAATAATATGCGGTTTGTTATAAATTATTAATGGAATTAATTAAAATGCTTTGTTTTATTAATGGCTTGGTCTAAATAATTACTAATTGGTGTGTATGAGAGTCAAGATTCATATCTCTTTTACAGTTTAATCAATTCTTTGCAATTGATTATTACCCAAACTTTAAGGTCAACGCGACTATTTTCAGCTCTTAATTCACTTTAGAACCCGAGATATTAGCGTTTTAATAAGATTTTATCACCATATGACCGCAATTGTAAAGAGTCGGCAGTCCGCATGACGTCATTAGCGCCCAAAAATAATTTCCGTTAATTCAACAATCCGAAACCGGTTAGAGTGTACAATTATGCAGTTGAAACAATAATATTCAGAAGAACGCAGATCACAGAAATATTAACTATATTAAAAAAAACAGACAACCTGCAATAATTCTATTAGGCCACAGTCAGCATACACACCCGCCCCTCAGGGACGGGCCATGCTTGGCTTTTTGGGGAAGCGGGGTGGGGTGGAGGGTTACCGAAAACTCGAAATTTAGCGGTCAACGCTGGGTACCCCAGAGGCGTAGTGTTGAAAGCTATAAATTTCCCGGGTAACACATCTAGTTATATATGTGTATTGTTATGTCAGATTTTATGCATTTACTGCTCACAAATGCGTCTGCTGTTCAATTCCTGTTGCGTCGCGCGAAGCTGATGAAACGTTGTAAAACTCTTCTTGTCATAACAGTTGTGTCTTTGTTTGTTGTCTGTCATTTGATGACTTTGAAACCTTGAGTGCTTGGGGAGCAATGCCACTATCTTCTATTTCAAGATTTGTATGGCAAATTTTGTGATCAATCCTTTATCTTCTCTCATCTCTGTTAAGGGAAACTTAGATCATGTTACTGTACCCTTTGCCTAGGAAAACAAAACAGCCTTGGAAAACAAAACAATAATTATGGCATGGAGATGGTTAAAATGAATTTCTGCTATTTTAGGGTAAGCAAGATATGCAGACCTACCGTTTGATTGGCAAGGTTGTTCGTCGGTCGTCGGGTGATAGCCAAGCAGGAAGTCGAACGTCGGTCTCACAACCGCGTCAATCGAGTTCCCAGCCATCGACGTCGAATCTTCCGACCAATGCACCAGCAGCTTCAGCTGATCAAAATCCGAGAGTGCCTTTGATAGTAGGACGTGCTTTGGGTTCAGCTGACCTCTCCAGCAGGTGACCCTGGCTTCCTGGTAACGTCGCACAGCGGAATAGAATTTACTGATTATGTACGACTTTAGGTGACAACTCATAGTGAATCCAGGTCTTACCTTGAAAGCAGGGAAGCGGCGATTGGAGTAGCTAAGTATTTCAGTTAGATGCCTGTGATAAGAGTTGAATTGTCTGCATTTGGTGGGCAGATGTGGAGGGCTATTCTATAGGGCTGCTTTATCATGCTGACTTAACAGCCAAAGGTGACAGTTGAATGACCTCACATCCAATCACACGTCTTAGGTTGACCCTATTATATTTGGCTGTCTCCGTTGTGATATTGATATTGAATATGAACAGACCTATTCGAACTGACGTTCAGAGCTGAAGCGCTTCGTGTAGGCTACTTAGCGGAATTTAGCATTTGTGCATGAAATTCCCATTGCTGAATTTATAAGACAAAGTACTGAATAGTTCATGTAACGGTAGTTGCAGAATTCAACATTTTTCCATATCATTGAATTGCAGGAATTGTAATTGTCAGATGTGTGTATGTGCGTGTATATATGTGTATACCGTACTAAATTACATATTAGGTGTATAATATATAATTATATCTTGATATCGTGCGAGTTCTTTATTGGAAGGAATGATTTGGTATGCTTGAAATTGCCATAATACTCCCAATTTTTCACCAAATTAACCACAAATCGGCGGCCCTATTATCCGGCATTCTCCGATACTTGTTTAGTTTTGGTGGCTGACATATGTCACCGTTTAATACGCGAATACGAAAGTCATAACTAGGATGTGTTTTAAATATAGCCTAATATTGTTGTCACATGCAGGTCTATAGCTGTTTAAGTTTCAAGCAACTGACCATTACCTTAGCCCACCTACTTATCAGTTTCTTTTGCCAAAGAACTTGCCCAGTGCAGTCCCAGAACGCTCTTCTATTATAATTTATTATGCGTTGTCCGATTATCATTTAAATCATAAAGTAGGCTAGGCTAGGCGTGAACAAATCTAAATGATAAATTTCTGATGAAAATATAAACACAAAATTTAATGTGAAGAATAAGAACAGAAGAAAAAACTAATAGTCTACGTTTGAGGGACGGTGGTCACAAACAATAGCCTACTATTTCAATTCGAATCTCAAAAGAAGACAAATCAGGAGTCCGTATAATATAGACCTAATCACTACTCGATCGGTTGATTCTGGGCTAGTGAATTGAGCGTGCATGATGAACATAACCGAATGGATGAAAATTAAGTTGGTTGTGGTAGTTTCGCAATTCTAAAAGATGACATTATAAATAGGCCTAGGCCTAACACTGATGCGAAAAGCGGTAATTGTAGAAACTGTATAAATGCTTAATTTTGAGGTTGGCACTGCCACCAGAGCCTGTGTAATGTGCAAGCGATTGAAACCGTAGACCTATAATATTATAAGAAATGGTCCACCTAGACCTACGGACAATTTCATAAGCGATGAACAAAAATCATTTCCGAAGTGCATTCCTAAGGTTCGCAGACAAAATGGAAAACTACGAGGCTATAATTATTATTGTAAACGATATTGCTGCAGTTAAATCCAGAAAAGTTGTTTTTTGATTAAGGTTAGCTTACCATACAGCCTATTTGAAAATTAAATTCTTAACATTGAGAACTAATAAAAATTATAAATAGGCCTAAATGCATTATCGCAGCCTACATTCGTATACCCACACTTTGTTATTCCTATTTGTCATTATTTAAATTTGCTCAAAAACGTAAAGATAGCTTAGGGCCCGTGACTGCTCTGCCAAGGGACCCTGAATTTCTGGCGACGAGCATGCCCACGGACGACGTATGGGGACGGGTTCCGCTCGACATCCTGGTACGTTGAAAAGTAAGTAGGAACCCCCTGTAGGCGAGAAGAAGAAATGGACGTACAGCTACAGACACCAAGGCATAGGGTGCGACGACAAGAAAAGAGACGTCATTTCCACTACAGAGCTATCAACGTCTTTCGCTGCCGTTGATTATCGGCGAGTGGTGGTGGTGGGCAACGGTCGTACAATCGCGACCGCGGATTATGCTGCTGGGACAATCTGGTGGAAGTGACCTATGCAGTAGGCCTAAGTATTGTATTGTATTTGGCCATTTATAAAGCACTTCTCTCAACAAGAGTCTTTCAGAAGCGCTCCAGTGTGTGCGACCCTGAGAGGATTTGAGGCTGGAGAAAGATGAGGAAGAACTACTTTACTAGAGAGGATGACTGAGTGAACTTATAGAGGAAGTCCATGTCCATTGCATGTACATGTATGTGTGTGCGCTTGTTTTATCGCCTTTTTCAAGATTACTACTCAGAAGCGCTCCCGACTGCAGTGCGGACACTTAATCGGACTTTTACGCCGAAGCGCTTAGCAATTGCGAGTGAAAGACTTTCCCAGGGTCCATACGAGGCGGCTTGAGGTGGATTCGAATATGCAGCCCTCTGGCCGTAGGGCAACGAACATGCCCACTACGCCACCCTGCCCCCGCAAGGAACATATGCAGACAATTGATCTGGAGTGAGCTATGGTGGTCCTGACGGGGGTGGAGGACAGATAGGTCAATCCGATCAGAAGTGCATGGCACAGATTCATCAGGATTAGAGACAATGTCCGTCATAATCTAGCACCACAACTAGGTCGCGTCGCGTGTTTGATTCGATTGTTGGCCAATGGACTTGGAATGAACTTCCGTTGGTGAAATGATGCCAATTCATCTAAAAGGCTGCTGAAACACAACCGGTAATTTGTGTTGCCGTGGTTGGGAGCTAGCGTCGTTGAGTAGCTTTCTTGAAGGGGCGCTATAAAAAAGTTGATGAATCAATCAATCAATGAATCCGGCGCCATCACTCAATGTAGGCCTAGTGTTATGTTGGGTAGATGTCAGAAAGGTTCTGTATGCAGATTAGACCTAGCTTGCATATAACCAACAGAAGACAACACCGACGGTATGCCCTATGCCTCTTAAACTGCTCCATGCAGGACGGCATACAGCAAAGAACCACAGTAATGCATGTGCTGCAAAATAACGTTTTTTGGCTCGTGAAGCCATGCTCAAAGAGAATGGACAGGGTATATGCTACATTGATTGCTTGGCCTTATAGTAGCATATATTTGTTATTCATTCATTCATTCGGACATTTATATAGCGCTCCTTCAAGAAAAAACTACTCAGAGGCGCTCCCGACTCCAGCGCGCACAAAAAGAACAGTTTTAAGTTTAGTAAGGAAGGATCCTGGTAGAGTCCCAGGGTGTAGGCGTAGCTCAAAAGGAAGGCCATTCCAGACCACTGGTCCAACCACAGAAAAGGCTCGATTCTTCATGGTAGTAGTACGAGCAAAAGGAACTAAGAGGACTCCCCTATCAGCAGAGCGTAGCTGACGACGTCCTTGGATACCCAATGTAAAGCTGCATAGCTCACGGAGGTAAGTTGGGGCAAGGCCCTGAC
The DNA here is from genome assembly GCA_949752735.1 of Lumbricus terrestris. NCBI lineage: Eukaryota > Metazoa > Annelida > Clitellata > Crassiclitellata > Lumbricidae > Lumbricus > Lumbricus terrestris. Next base: position 1,106,491 of record OX457045.1, read on the forward strand.
AACATCGCCATACCAATGCAGCTACCCTGAACTCGATACGCTGGCGAATAGGGAGCCAGTGAAGTACCTCAAGCATGTAGTTTGAGACATGATCATATTTAGGGATTTGCCCAATTAGGCGTGCAGCAGAGCTCAAGACCCAGTCAAGACAAGTCAAGCTGCTGGATGGGAGGCCAATGTAGAGTGAAGAGCAATAGTCGATGCGAGATGTAACGAAAGAATGCACTAAAGTAAGAGTAGCAGCAGACGTAAGAGAACGGATGACAGTGCGAAGCTGGCGCAGCTGATAATAGCAGTCTCGATTATATATTCGGTTTAAGCGTACTGAAAGTTCTGCTAGCCGAAACTTCTGTAAATGTGGGCGTAACCTCCAGGACATTCAGGCTCAAGATCCAAGCCAATTATTATTTAAACCAGACGTGATATACACAGGCCGCTAAATGCTGATCAATTACGATCATTGTCATTTGCTTGCCTTGTGCGTTGAAAAATTTCTTACTTACTTCAATTCCAGAGGTTTTCGCAATGTTTTTGGAGGGTTCAGTGTCGCAAGTGATAGTAACAGTTTAAAATGGCCATCATAATTTTATAATCATTTATTCAGCAATGTTGAAAATTGAGCTTCAAATGGCTATGTTTATTCTCTATGCATGTAGATACTTAACGGATACTAACGACTCAAGGCCTAAGTTAATTTTAGTTTTCCTTTTGGATATTGACAAGAAAGGTCTTATTAGCAGTGGTGACAGGATGGCGGGGGCAATTATGAAGAGCGTTGACCAGGCACAAGCAATACTGCCCGAATTTGACCTCAGCGAATGGAAAATAATCGATTCTGCATGTGATGCAACAATTACCACAAAGAGTCTGTTGCGTTTGTGGAATCGTTTAGTCGCGAAGGGCGAGCGTATCCATGGCGTTATCGGTCCATACTGCATAAGCTGCTGCAGAATAGCTGGTATGTTTTGCAGCACCCACAACATACCAGTGATTTCTCATGGCTGTTATTTCAAGGAAGCGGGCCACGAAGCGTGGTATCCGACTTTAACACGTGTTAATGGGGATATTGGTGACGCTGTTGCAACCATTTTGGGGAATCTGGTCAATCATAGAAACATTCAAAAGTTGGCTATTCTGGTTACTCAAGATATTCATACAGATTCTGATCTTGCATCTAGTATTGACGAGCTCATCAGAAAGGTTGTGGGTCCAGATTTCGATTACAAAATGAAACGGATTCCATCAAAGGTGCTATGGCCTGGTGACCCTGGAATTGTTGTAGCGGATCTTATCCAGAAGCTGTTGTATTTGAAGAGAAACCGGTACGAAGGCAGGTATTGCGTGTACCATTTCAATAGCTTATTTGATTAGTTTCAGTGTCGGTGCAATTAAATCATATGTCATTAAAACAATACGAGAAGCCAGTAATATTTATCTATTGTCTACAATTGGCAAACGCATCGTTTCTGACGATTCTCACCTTTGCTGCCTAACGAACTGCCTTTCCCTCGACGGCACTATACTTTGTAACATACACATATAATATTATTGCTTATTTCTTTGTTTGTATGTGCACTTGTTATAGCGCCCCTTCAAGCTCTCTCTACTCAGAGGCGCTCCCGAATGTAGAGCGGACACTGCATCGGAGTTTCACGCCGAAGCGCTGAGCAATTGTGAGTGAAGAACTTGCCCAAGGTCCTTACGCGACGAGGTGGATTCGAACCTTCCAGTATGGCTCATTGTATGATGTAAAATTAGGATATGGAAAGATTCGTCGTGAAGTGATTGCCCGACCTTGATACTACGATTCTAGGACGTTTCATCCCCGGACGATTCATCCCCGGACGATTCATCCCGGACGATTCATCCAGTGGACGTTTCATCCCAGGACGTTTCATCCCAGGACGGTTCATCCAGTGGACGGTTCATCCAGTGGACGTTTCATCCCAGGACGATTCATCCCCGGACGATTCATACCGGACGATTCATCCCGGACGATTCATCCAGTGGACGTTTCATCCCAGGACGATTCATCCAGTGGACGGTTCATCCAATGGACGTTTCATCCCCGGACGGTTCATCTCAGGACGATTCATCCAGTGGACGATTCATCCTCGGACGGTTCATCCAGATAGATAAAATACATACTAATATGATGTGAAAGGACGGAGTTTATTAGGGGCCAAGCTTAGACCCCCACGAACTGAAAACAAACTTCGCCCATGTCGGCAGGGTAATACAACGTCCAGGCGAAGAGTCACCTATTCTATTGTTCATTAATCACCTATTCAATGGTCGGTGGCTTGATGTAGTACGTTCAATTGGCCATTGTTTAAAATTCTGTACACCACAGTACACATACTGATGAGGATTGGAATCAGCTCAGAACAGCCGCGTTTAACAAATCCACACGACATACGTTTAGTAGACACAGAACAGTAGACAACATAAGGTTTTAAATATTGTTTTAAATAAATAATCTTATTCTGGGATGAAACGTCCGGGATGAAACGTCCTGGGATGAATCGTCCTGGGATGAAACGTCTTGGGATGAAACGTCCTCGGATGAATCGTCCTGGGATGAAACGTCCACTGGATGAATCGTCCGGGATGAATCGTCCGGGATGAATCGTCCGGGGATGAATCGTCCTGGGATGAAACGTCCACTGGATGAACCGTCCACTGGATGAACCGTCCTGGGATGAAACGTCCTGGGATGAAACGTCCACTGGATGAATCGTCCGGGATGAATCGTCCGGGGATGAAACGTCCGGGGATGAAACGTCCGGATACCGATACTACTATAGGTGTTTGTGAATTATGAATAATGTTGGATGGGAGGAGGGGTCTATCTTTTGTGTCTTTCTTGCATAAAGTGATATGGGATTGTGGTACCCATTCTGTTTGTCTCAGCCAAGCTTTTAAAATGCAAATAGCCTAAGCATTTAGCTGGCGAGATGGTGATTCATACATGTGCATACAATGTTACACTTTCCTTTGGTTGCAGTCTTTGCTCAGCGAAGGTGCTCTGAACCAAGCAACTCTTGGTCCAGCTAAGTAGAAATCTAATTGCAAATTTGAAAGTTTCTCAAAATGAGTTCTAAGTCGTTTAAAGTACGCCGAGCTGTCATTAATGGTCAGATCCATGGCCAGACTGCAGCCAATGTCAAGGCTCATATCAACTTTCAATTGAATGCCAGACGCAAACTGAAAGGCTTAGTCATTCTTGTAGACTGTCAACAGTCTAACCGAATGTGCATGTACCTGGCAATTACTAATCGTTTAGAGTAGAGTCTAGACTCTAGATCAGGGTCTCAAACTCAATTCATCGCGCGGGCCACATTTGGAAATTTGCGATGGATTGTGGGTTGCAACATAAACATACACGGTGTCCCAATTGAACTGATACCCTTTTTGTTTTGGAGATGTGCTTGTCAATTCTAAATGAAACTCTATAAAATTTCAGATAATGTAAGAGGGATTAGTTATCAATGTTTCCTGAAAATTGTATCCAATTCTACGAACAGAAAATTTTAAGTTTCCAACATGTAAAAGATAGGAAATTATTGTTTGCAACTGCACACCTCACTTTCTAAATTAACAAAAAATAACGCCATATTTCCGTCATTTCCATGTTAGGGGACAATAATAAAAATGGTTTCTGCAAAGATGGTTTGAGTTTTTTTTTAAATTAAGTGAAGAAAAACATTACGGTGCAAAAGAGTTTTTATAGGAATTTCCTAACAGAAACTGGTCCATCGCAGCTTTGAATCGACTGATTGCAAAAATTGACGCTACTTGACCTGCAGAAAAACGTTGTGGTTGTGGTAGACCTCATAAGAAACTGCTGGTCTGCTTCTAAGAGAAACTCCAGAGTTCATTTCGCCAACTCTTTGGCCCCCAATAGCCCTGATCTTAATCCACTGGACTATACAGGATATGGAGCTTCCTTCAAAAACGCGTCGGCCTATATCAAACTCGCATAAGCTTACGTGACATTGACCACCTCAACCAGCGAATTGTGGAAGAATGGAATCATTTTGATCAAAGGATTGTTGACAATGCAATCACTCAATGGCGAAAGCGCCTTAGAGCATGCATCCGAGCTAATTGAGGACATTTTGAACATCAGCTTTGAAGAACAGCAATTGTTGCAAACAATAATTTCCTATCTTTTACATGTTGGAAGCTTAAAATTTTCTTTGCCCAAACTTGAATGTGCATAACTTCGGACTCTGTTCGTAGAATTGGATAAAATTTTCAGGCAACATTGATAATTTATCCCTCTTACATTATCTGAAATTTTATAGAGTTTCATTTAGAATTGACAAGTATATCGCCAAAACTAAAAGGGTATATCAGTTCAATTGGGACACCGTGTATATCATGCATGTGACCTGACCTTAGACCTTAGTCCTTCCCGTGCAGCTCTGCACATCGGGCAATGCAGTTTCTCCATCCCACTCTGTTCTGCACTGTTTCTGTTGCGCAAGTTGTTTTACCTGGGTGGGTTGCAAGCCCACCGCAGAACCCTCCTCCTTTATCCTGGCTTGGGACAGGCACAGGATACCCCAAGAGGTACCCTGTGGCGGAGTTCACAGTAATAGTTCACATGCATCTGAACTATTACATAATACTTTTTTTGGTAGAATTATATCATTGCAGCATACATGTACATTACTGTAATATTTAATTATATAATCGTTGTGTAATTTAGGGTTTACTTATATTTTCAGAGTATTTATATGGTATTACATAGGTCTACAAAATTAAACGTTATTAGGGCGAGTAGTCAGTCTCAGAGGTAGGCTGATGATGATCAAGCGTGGTTAACGCTTTGGTACTCATCTGACAAAGTTTCTCAGAGCTACGAGTGCATCAATGTTTTGTTTTATGCTTCTGAGATTCAACTGATCGGAGTAGGCCTACACTGCCTACAATTATAAAAAACCTCTCCAGTAGCCTAACTGAGAGGCGTGTCCTTCTCTGATATTTGCTAAGGCCCAACAAATAATGTTGTGTTTCCGTTAACAGAGCTCTAAAAAATTGGGTAGGTAGGTGGAAAAATATTTTTATTTTGGTAAAATATTTTTATACAGTGACTATCCAAAAATTATACCCAACTACTCTTTATTGCATAAAGGTACACGCTGCAATAAAGTACGTATTCTAAGCAAGTATAAACTGTCTATTTCTCGACTGCCTGCACCTAAAATTGCTCTAGAAAACAATTCTATTAATTTCATTTTGTTGACATTTTTCTGGTAAGGTAAAGTGGGAGGGAAGGGGAAGATGAGTGCGAACAGAACATCACTACAAGGGGTCGTTCCAGACTGGCCGAGCCAGTGACTAGTTACACCTAGAGGTTGCTAGATATATTTTTCCTAGTCACCGTTAGAGGTGGCTCAAGTGAGAATGATAAGGCTAAAGGTTTCTCAAGACTGGCAGCCAGGAAGTAGTTAGGCAGGCGTGAAACTATAAGGCAATGTCACTGTAAATAAAAAATTTACACAGAATTTTCCGAGTCGCAGCAATAAAAGTGAGTCTTTTGGGTTACCGGAAACACAACATTCTTTGGCCTAAGATCCAACTTTAAACGGAAGGCAATGTCGCCGTATTATGTCAATAAATGTTAAAAAAACCGTAAAAAATTAATAAAAACATTTTTTATTAAATTTTTTTTAAATAAAAAAATTTCACAAAATTATTTGAGTCGCGGCAATGAAAGAGGGTCGGTCGGGTTACCGGAAACACAACATTTTTGGGCCTAATATTCATTCATGAGAAGAACTGTTCACATCTGTAGATACTGCTAAGTATTGCCATTATGAGTGCTGCGGACTTGGCAGATTTGCGGTTTGTCTTGTGGTAGAAAGGTGTAAATTTCAGGAATACGAACTTGGGTGTAATCTACTGCTTCATGGTATCGCATTGAGTGTCCACTATACACTAAATCTATCTGTATATAATGATCTGCTGCTACAGATTAATGTCCACAGCAAAAGAAGCATTAAATCGTTTGAACCTTGGTTCAAATCGTTAAAGAACTGTAAAATCGGTTTTCAACCGATATCTTTTTTTTTTAAACTAAAAACCAGGCGGCGGTCGCGGTCCGCATTAATCGGGTCCATGTGCCATGAATAATTAATCTTTATTTCCCTCAGAAGAGAGGGATTACATGAGACTCATATAGTTACGTTTAGAATTAGACCTAGTGTTTGTGCCTAGGGCCCCCAAATTCCTTAAAACGGCACTGTTGGAGATGTTTTCAGAGTATGCGGTGTGAGTCTAAACTTATGGGGCGCGGTGGTGTAGTGGGTATGTTCGTTGCCTACTTGCCTTACAGCCGGGATTGCAGATTCGAAGTGGATTCATGCGGAGAATTTATCGTCCGCTCAATTCGCCGTGTAGGGACCTTGAGAGTCCTTCACTCGCAACTGCTCGGGCGCTTCAACGTGAAACTCCTAGGCAGTGTCCGGGCTGTAGTCAGGAGTGCCTCTGAGTAGTGAGCTTTGCTTTAAGGGGCGCTATAGGAATGGAGCAAGTCACTGAATTTTGCTACCTGGGAAGCCTAATATCGGAGGATGCGAAGTGCCACAAAGAAATCAAGAAGAGGATAGCGATGGGGAAAGAAGCGTTCACGAAAAGGAATGAGCTATTGAAAGGAGGATTGAATCGAGACATCAAGAAAAGAATGGTCAAGGCACTGATCTGGAGCGTCCCACTATACGGAGCAGAGACCTGGACGATGAGAAAGGAGGATGTCAAACGAATAGAAGCGTTCGAGATGTGGATATGGAGAAGGATAGAAAGGGTCAGCTGGACAGAGCATAAATCAAACGAAGAAGTATTGAAGAAGGTGGAAGAGGAAAGATCCTTGATGAATACAATTAGAACAAGGCAGAGGAACTGGATAGGACATGTTCTGAGAGGCAACTCCTTGCAAAGAGACATAGTGGAGGGCAAAATGGAGGGGAAGAGGGGAAGAGGAAGACCGAGGGAAAAGTTCTTGGACTGGATGATGGAGGATGGATATGGGAAACTTAAAGAAAAGGCACAACACCGAGAAGAGTGGCGTCGTTGGGCATCTGGACCTGCCGAGAGGCAGCAGACCTAAAGAAGAGATAGGAATGGAGAAATAAAACAAGTAAACTGTTGTATTGATGTATATTTATTTCTTGCAGTGATTTTCCTTGCAATGGTGAATAGTGATGCGAAGTATGTTCTGCGGACGGCGTTTTCCATAGGAATGATGGATGGTACAACAGTCTTTACCACCAATCGATACATCTTTCGTGAGTCGTTTTTTATTTAAAAATGGCACGACTGCTATGCAATTGTGGTTGAAAATTTATATAATTCCACTTCAGGAAAGCAAGTCAGAAGTACAACATTAAGGAAAACATAAAACCAAGATTGAATGGAATTGTTTTCAAGAGAACAGTTTTAATGGACTATAGCCTAATCGCAATTTTTTTACAATTGTGGTAGTTGAATCCTACGGAAATGAGCAAAGCATTTCCGGACCCTAGATTTTCGGTCGTCATCTTACCAGCTGAAATCTTACAATATTCTTAACACATTGACCGCCTGCACGCCATGTTAAATGACTGGCTGAAGGACGAGTCGTGTTAATGTTCAATAATAATGAGTGGATTTTCAAAATTATGCCGTTATTGGACGACTGTTCTTGGCGCACGCCCTCAAATGTGCAGTCTAATGTCCACAGACAGTGTTACTTGACTGTGATTCAATGATTCGAACTGTATCGTAGCATACAGGCCTATTCCAACTCTCGTAGGTTTTCCATTAGATTCATGGGTCCGCCAATTTTCAACTCACTTCCATTAAACATAAAAGAGGCACCTAATTTGTTAACATTTTAAAAAAATACTGCGATCGCATTTAGCCGCTGTAAAATAAAGTTCATAAGTTTATGCTCAATATGCTGGTCAATAATTGTCAGTAGTTAAGTTTGTTAGTTAAGCTTTAGTTAAGAGTCAATCTGTATACATGTCTTTAGTACATTTATCTAAATTGCACAGTCAATGAACTTGCATGGTTTAACTTCTGATCTGTCGGTATTTGTCTCAAGGTAATTGGGGTCCCTCCTTAGCGGGATTATTATCCCTTTTGGGTCCCTTGTCACCTATGCGCCAATTTATTTATTTATTTTTGCGATACTGCTTTTGCTGTGCCTATTCTGTTGTTGCTTTGGCAAGGGTTTCAATAAAAGATTGATTGATTGATTGATTGATTTGTCACATGACCAGCTATGATGATGGTTCTCTGCCCGAAGGCAGGTTCATTGGCTTTGCGCCCCTGGGGATGAGATGAGTGAGGTGGTTTCCCGTTGCCTTCCCCACAGACAATGATGTGTAAGCAACTTGCCCAAGGTCGCTCCGCAGCACCCTGCGCCACCGCGTCCCACACGTGCTAGCCCGAGATATCTAAATCTCTGAATGTCAACTCCCAGCCCGGGGCCGTTACAACCAACAGACGAATGCCGCTCTCGCTTACCGGTGTAGCTAACTAGGCCAGTCATGACCAGATAGGGAGACGACAATACTGCGAGCTGACATGGTTCTGCATCCGAGTAGTCATAGTAAAAAATAATTTATAGGCCCTCATAGCAAATTCAATTCATCTGGATAAATTGAGTTTGTTGTTAGCAGTTAGTAATGTTGATTTGGTTTCAGTCGAAGGGTTGGACAGACCACATCGCCCGCATTTGGACGTAAATCTGATGTTGGCTGAGAATGGACTGTTAGTCCTCAATTTCGCAGACCCTCCGTCGTCTGACTATCGAACCTTTATGCAAGAAATTACGGACATTGACAAACACTTCGACGATTCACGCTTGCGGCAATTCAAGCCAAACAGAACGATTACAGTGGAGCAGGTAATAAGCGGATTTGCCCGACTATACCGGAAGTATAGTTGTTACATTAAACATGAAGACTATTAATGGTTTAGACTTTAGACCATTAAAAGCGTTGGAATGTTGATGCATTAAAAAATTGCAGAGTCTGAACATGGGACTAATATCGATATCGATATATATCTAGGTGTCGCCTCTATAGCGCCATGATAGAACTTCTGACTGATTAATTATTCCTACCGCTATACCGGTATATGAAGAGTTTGGACGATTTGGTTATTTCGTATTCTGAATCGATACCGATGTAAATTAAAACCCATCTATCAGGTAAAGTCACTGTTTAACATTGGATATACAAACGTCAGTTATGTTACAATGGTCAGCTTCCATTAGGCTTTGACTTGCAGTTATATTTTACTAGCTCTGCGAGTAGTTTTCTTGGTTCTTGTAGCTTCATGTTGGCGCTGCACTCGTGTATGATGCTGTCACTCTGTGGGCAAAAGGTATGAGGAAGGCGTTAGAATTCAGTTGGCCTGGAGATGGGCGCTTCATTGTTAAGAACATTTACAATATAAGTTTTACAGGTGAGGCTGAATTTTTCTCAAGATTAGGCCTACTTGAAGCAGTGACATTTGACATGACAAGTAATTTTATTCTTGACTAGCTGTACCCGGCCACGCGTTGCTGTGGCTGAAAAGACCGTCCAACCCTCCCTCCCTACTTCCCTTCCTCTGCCTCCCTTACCCTGCCTCCTTCCCTCCCTCCGTTCCTCTGTCCCTCCCTACCTCCATTCCCACTCCCTCCCCCTTCCCTCCTCCATCCCTCCCCTCCGTTTCTTCCCCTCCGTCCCTCCCCTCCTCCATCCCGTCCGCTCCCTCCCTCCCCTTCCTCCCGCTCCCTCCCGCTCCCTTCCTCCCACACGGCCGCATTCAATTGCAAATAAATATTGAATTCGCTGAAATCGAATGCAAATGTTGTGTTATTTCGAGAAAAGCATAGCGCTATAAAAAGACACGCATGCAACGAATGCAACGTTGTGTTGAATAGAAAGTGTAAATTGCGTTTTTTCCCAAAAAAGCTTATACAAACCCGGTCCTATGGAAGGTTTGAAAGCAATCGGTGAAGTAGAAACCCGCTATTCGAATAAAAACCGGTCATATAGAAGGTTTGAAAGCAACATCGGAGGAAAAGAAACACGGTATTCGAATGGAATTGGAATTGTGTACGCGCGCCTTCGAATGCAACGTGACCTCTTTCCCAGGTTTGTGATTGGTGACCCAGTTAAAATGACGGTTGAAATGAAAGTGGGTCGAATCCATATTATATCTACAGCGCTATCGACAGCGCATGCGCGAAATTGCGGGCAACTGCGGGAACGTCAGAAATGTATAAACGTGTCAAATCGATGAGTAAGTTGTGTTTTTGGGTCTAAAGGATTTGTTTCTTTCCAGGATATCCTTTTACAAACACGACCGTGGTCGAACAGAGCGTTTTGCGAAAAATTTCATAAGAATCGGTGATGAAGTTTCCGTGATAACCCATTAGGACCAAACGTTTTACATTTTTATTTATATAGATTTGTTACTCAGGCAACAAAACACTTGTAATGGATATATATTGGTCCTGTAATTTATCTAAATCCGCAAAATTAATGTTCTGTGTCAACACACACACACACACACACACACACACACACACACACACACACACACACACACACACACACAGGCCACATATGCACACGAACGACACACATGTAGGCTACAGAACAATTACTATAAATACTTCTCCCAAGTTTGGCTGTTATTTAATGGAGTTAATGAACTTCCATTATACGTCAAGATTCTACAGCAGTCAAGGTCTTGAATTTTTTCGCACCAATGAAAGATGTTTTCAGTCGCAATTTTCGTTTTTAGCTTATGTACAATTAGCAACAAGAAGTTGTACCGGCACATATAGGTCTAAGCGGTCTGTGGGGAAGGCAACGGGAAACGACCTCCACCCAAGCACGACTGAATTACACCGCTGTAACGCATAACTTGTGTAATATTTTGGGAGAGCTCAATGAATTTAACATAATTTAAATTTATCCGATCCCGCCGCATCTAAGATCCTGAACCTCGGGTTAGAGATATATGGCCCAAGTCACCTGAACTACGTAAGATAACTGCCATTGAATCTTCAACGTTCGCTCAAAAATTGTTTACGAGATCTGTTGCCAGCAGATTTGTTGACCTATTTCTGGCACAATGGGGATTGAGTACTCGGTCACAATCTAGTTTTAGAACGATTGAAGAAACGTGCAATCGTTTTTTGATTACTAGCTCACTTGATAATAAACGTTATATACCGGCGAGATTAAGTGACACAAATGTCAGTGTTAAACGATATTATGCAACGAATTTAGATTCGCATTCATTAAATCTGTCATATATCTGAGCAATGCAGTCACGCCCCGCCCCAGACTATCATAAAACTTAATGAGTGGAAACAGTTAGAAACAAATTGAAGTGATAAAAGTGCAGTGTGACTACAATTTTGTATTTTTAATATATAAAATATTATTTTATTCAGTTGTTAACTTGAAGTTTAAACTGATTGTAGTTAATTTTCTTAGCAATATTAGCCTATTTAAAATGCATAAGTCATAAACTTTTTATATAATATATAACTGCCTACTTTTTTGTGTAACTATCTAGCTCGGACCTCTAAATTCACCGGGTCCTGGGCTTCTGCCAATGCCTCTTCCCCCTTTTCGCTTGATCTCGGCCCGGAGCGCCTCTGAGTAGGTACCTTGAATGGGCGCTATATAAATTACGATTGATTGATTGTCGCATTTGAACTAATTGCACTTAACCAAAACAACTGGCTATGTTTCAGGTCTGACAGGGCAGATTGCTTTGGATGCAAAACACTCAAGAAGGATGGACTGGATTTTACATGTTGTTCAAAACAATGGAACTCTAGTGACAATCGGGGATTATTTAGACATAGAAGAGAGGCTAACTATTAACGAAACAGCTTTAAAGAGCATTACATGGGCAAATGGTGTTAAAGAGATGCCTGGCACATCTGTGAAGAAACGTAAGTTTTTGTGAGTAGTCATGTCCTTTCTTTAATCTTGATGAGCTGCACGTTTATCTTTCGTGACTGATGTAACATTTTCATCATTCTCTTCGAGGTGGCATCTCTTGCATCTGTTTGGCTTGCATTGCGCTTGCAGCTAGGCCTATCTTCAATGTTGATTAGAATTTTTTGGCCAGCACCTGCTGGTAACTATTCTATTGTATTTGGTTGGCATTCATACACTTTTGCTGGTCCTTGCTTTCGCATTAAAGTCAGAACTTATATTCCTATCCTATATCCTGACTCTATTCAAGCTCCAGCAATCGACCGCCGTCATCATCATCATCATCATAATCATCATCATCATCACCGATTACCACCGTAGTAACGCGCTGTCTCCTCGGTTTGACCTGGCCCGGATTTTGGCATGTCGCTGGAGTGAACATCGCAGTTTTGGCTCATGATGTCGGGAAAACGACGAACCGTTGTAGGGGGGGTCACAGGAAGTGAATATGGTCTATTAATATTTGTTTTCATTTATCTATTTCTAGAATTTATATGGCGCCTCTTTAGGCCACTGTATACTGCAGCGTGTGTGGATCTCAAGGCTGCATTTGACTCTGTATACAGACCAGCGCTGTGGAAGATCTTGAAAGTACATGGGGTACCGGATAAAATCATAAAAACACCAGTAGGGCATGCATCATGATTGAATGAATCTCGCTAGCCTATTTGATGTTCAGTCACAAGAACGAAGAAATTACATCAGTTACCATCCCACCCACCCCTCCCAGGTAGCAAAACAATGCACCGTAGCTGGAAGAGTCACCTTTGTGGAACGTACACACACACACACACACACACACACACACACACACACACTCATACGCACACACAGCGAGAGCCAGCCAATGGATTCCGTCTGCAGCTGACATGGATGGTTGTTTAGACTTTGGAGTCCCAAGAAGTTGCGTACAGTAGAGCGACGACAGATTCATGCCAGCTTTCGCAAGCACGGTGAGGGTGCCGACGAGAAGTCTCTCACAGGTGGAAGATGACCAGTGTTTAATCTAGGCCCTCTGCTGGGGGGGGGCAGGATCATCATCATCAACAACCGAGGGACCAATGCCCGTAGGTGCTCGATGCCGTTCTCGTTATTCCACGCCAGGTTTGTCTCTCCAAGGCAGCGTGTGCTAGGTCCTGTAGTGGTGCTCAGTAGTGGGGGCAGGATGGCGGCTGGATAAAGGACCGCTTTCGGCAGACGCTGACGATATCGATTTTTGATGTGTGTTTAGTCGTTCTATAAAATTTCCTAAGAAAGAAAGCAAATTCTATCCTTAGGAATCTGACAACCTTTTTTATTCTCTCTTTTTCAATTTCCCAAAAAAACATAGTAAATTCTGTATTTTAATATACTGTTAAATCTGAAGAACTTTTCTTAGTCTTTCTCTTACATTCCACAGAAACCCTTCAATTGTACTACTTCAAACCTTATATGCCTATACTTTTTTGCCTCTACGCAATGCCTGTCCAATTTTTCGGGGGAGGGGAGGGGTGGAAGGATAGTGGGGTGAATGTTACGTATCTAATTTTTCTGGGGAGGGGGAACTATTGCCTATCAGTCAATCAGTATTTTATTGGTCCGTGTGTATCAGGCACACTAAGGCAGGAATAAGGTTAAACAAAGCATTACAAGTATCACAAATTAATCAGACAATAATCAGAGCGAAAACTTAATAAGTTAACGGAAGTTCTATAGTCAACATGGGCGGAGTTTATCAGGGACTAGGGGGGGACTAAGCTCCCAAGAAGTCCCAGATTCTTGTTTTTTACCGTGTCAATGGTATATTTTTCGGGCTTAGCCCCCCCAAGAACTTTCAAAGAAATTACTAAAAAAGATCATCAACTTTTTCGAGATTAGGGCGGTTTGATGTAGAATAGATATAATATAATATATTTCTGTATGCATGAACTTTCTATCTTATGAAGACCATGCTTTGTGAATTTCAGATATTTCCTTAGACGTCCTGATTGCAATTGGTTGTGCCGTGCCTCTAGTTTTCATTGGACTAGTCGTGCTTTGTCTCTTTTGCAGGTAAGCAGATTTTAACAGACTTTCCAAGATTACATACATGTAGTTATTAATATCAAATTGCATTTTGAGCAATAATGCAATAAACCAAATGTGCAGTCTGTAAATTGTTCTAATCATTACGAAACTTTGCAGCATACTCCGATTATTGCCAAATGCTCAACGTATCCAGAATGTGATTATTGCATTTTGAGTTCATATCTTTGCAACATAAAATGATTTAAGTGAACGAAAACCAAATAGAGTTTTAGTTTATATGTTTCAACTGCTAACTGCCTCCTATATATAGTGTTAGACTTGATGTTAAGTGATTATATGAAACCTATGTGACTCTAGGAAATATCGAGTTGATTTGGAGTCTGAGAGGACCCTGGCCTGGTTGATTCAATGGGAAGACATCAAAATCATTGTTCGCGTCAAGGAAAAATCGGTTAGCACCTTCTTGAATTATGACTCCATTCATAATTGACCTTCTCTCGAAATATCTTGAATAAAATCCAGTATTTTTCGCAAACTTTTGCGTATCAATGCAAGCTGAACGCACAATATGCTCGTTACAGTCATCGCAAAGTTATGCTTAAGCAATTTGAAAAAAAACCATTCAAAAGTAGTGTATCTGTCCAGTTGAATTGTATGCAGAAGGATGATAAGTCATATTTAGAAAGACTGTAGTAGAACGTAGATTATAAAGAAGGAAACGACCGAGATAATCTCAGCTCTCAACTTGTTCTTGATCCCCCTTCTTCCCTTGATGACCTTCTGTCTTGCCACAATTCCGCTCTTTCCGACCTCATTGACATTCACGCACCACTCATCACCAAACCCAGCTCACATGCCATTAACTCTTGGCTCACCTCCTACCTTCAAGATTTAAAAACCTTCGGCGTGTATCCCAGGGCGCCGCTGACTCTCTATCCCGAGCAAAAGCCCTTTCAAAAATCAAATCAACCACAAACAGATACCACAGACTCATCGCTGCTACAAAAAATATTGCTCCTCCAGCTCCTCCAACCCTCGACATACCTGGAAAGCTGTGAACTCTCTTTTTCGTCACAAATCGCCCTCTCCTCTGCCAAGCTCCATTCCTCTCTGGCCGATACATTCTGTTCATTCTGCTCGGACAAAATCTCCTCCCTTCGCTTTATATTGCAGTCCCTTCTTGATTCACAATCCTCCAACACCGATCCACCTCCATTTCCAAATCCTACTCTAGTACTCTTCCTGTCTCTCAATCATCCCTTCCAATACTCGATCCCGCCTCTGAAGCTGATGTGTCACTCCTGTTAAATTCTCTTCCCAACAAACAGTATGATTAGTTCCCATTCCCACTGCGCTCCTAAAAGACTGCGCCTCAGTCCTCATTCCTATAATCACTCAAATAATTAATCAATCTTTTACTCTCCACTGATAATTTTCCTGGAGCAAACAAGGGGCAAGTGCATCGTATTGATGTGCACGGTATCCAAATGCTGTGATGAAGCGGATCGAATAGGGTTTTGTGCCGGTTTTTCTGTCAACTTATAAAAATTATTGAGTTGATGTAGGGTTATAATTATTTTTGTTCAAACTTAGATTGGTGTCCAAATTGTCCCAACTCTTGGTCTGTATGTTGGGAACTTTGCTCTTCGTTTAAATTATAAATCATTTTAGAAATAAATGAACGAAAGATAAACGAATGCCATTAAAGCCTATGCTATCATTGACTGATTGACTTTTAGTAAGAGTGACATGCTTGTAAAAAAAAGACTGTTCTTTGAATGGAGTTCTACACCACTGTGTGACAAGTGTTAATGTTTGATAGCGCCACATCAGTATAAGACAACTTGCTGCAGTTTTAGAAAACCGCTGAGCTTCTTTGTTGTCTGTGTTGTCTCTTGCCGATCATCTCATCTTTGACTTCTGTTGAAATCTTCTGTTTCTGTTTCTGTTGAATTCTTTTAGGACGTTACGTCTCGTTCGACCAGATCGTATAATTCTTTTTCAAGTGGATCACATATGATGGAGAGTAGATCATTCGAAAGTTTTCCTACAGGGGGACTAGCGGAATATGGTTACTATCAGGTGTGTGCAATACTAGACTCCAAAAACAACCCACTGTATACTAATAGGCCATTGGTTAATTAATTAATTTAATTCTTGCACATAATTAATAGACTTCGTGCAGCGTTTGAAGTCTCTCCGCAGTTCTACACCACTGTATGACAGGTGTTAATAGTTGATAGCGCCACATAAGTATAAGACAACTTGCTGCAGTTTTAGAAAACTGCTGAGCTTCTTTGTTGTCTGTGTTTTTCCATCTGTCTGCCTTTCTTTCTTTCTGTCTTATTATGTTCAGCTATCCTGTGAAACTATTATAAATGTTTCTTTCGATGCTTCTCTTGATATATCTGGTTTTTGACTACCTGTCTGGCTATCAATTTTGTGTATCAATCTTGTATGTCTGTTTGTGAGTAAAGTAAGTAAGCAGATCAGGACACCTGTTCTATGTAACCTGTCTGTCTTGTCTCACTGTATCACTCACTGTCTGACTTATTTTTGCGCGAATAACCTGCTTCCTGAGACTTCGCTTTGATGGGCGCTGAATATATAAATCTAGAGATCGCGATTACTGTTCACAGGAAAAGAAGATTGTTGTTAAGTTTTCACAAATGGCGACGTTGGATATGAGAGACAATAAAATACGTATGGAGTTCATTAAGGTCAGTGAATTTCTACTATTAATTCTTTTGCGCTTCATATCGTCTTCACAGCAATACTTAGCTTATTATAATTTTGTTTGTTTGTATGTATGTGCACTTGTTATAGCGCCCCTTCAAGCTCTCACTACTCAGAGGCGCTCCCGAATGCAGAGCGGACACTGCATCGGAGTTTCACGCCGAAGCGCTGAGCAATTGTGAGTGAAGGACTTGCCCAAAGTCCTTACGCGGCGAGGTGGATTCGAACCTCGAACCTTCCGGCTTCAAGGCAACGACGCCACCACTACACCACCGCATTGCCCCACGATAATTATATTGCAGGCCGTCTGTTCTGTAACTACCCCGGTAGCTAAGATTAATGTTAAAATTTAAGATTGTTGCGTGACTTGTACATGTACACATTGTACAGCGCAGTGTGTTTGCAGACGTTTCATTAAAGAAAAATTATTATTATTATTATTATTATTGTTGTTGTAAACAACGGAATAATGTTCAAAAAACAGATTGTGGGGAACCGACCGTTTGACGCGTGTGTTGAGACCGTTACCAAAGTGCAAACAATACATCCTGATATGCCAATGTATGCAAATTTAGTTCCTAAGGTTTATCACTGAAAAAAATGCTTTCGACACATTCTAGTTGTTTAATTCTTTCTTAATTAGAAATCCGATTATGTGATGCCGTTGATTATCAGAATTGGGGACATGCGATTATTTTTATTTATCCAGTGCGCACTATGTAAATAGAAAATAATCGCATGTCTCCCTTTGGCTTCCCTTGTAATACTCTTCATATTAAGAACCTATTTATAATTTTGTAGGCAGAGATGCCCACATTTTTGGACTTTGCCTTAAAATATGTTGGCCTTACTGAATTTAAGAAATATCTATGTACAGATCCGAAAATTACATCACGAGAACATCAACAGTTTCGTCGGCGCCTGTGTTGAACCGACTCACGTTTGCATTTGCATGAGTTACTGTTCAAAAGGAAGCGTTTGGAATGTCATCGAGAGAAGATCGTTTAGCATGACGTGGCATTTTCGAATGGCTCTTGCTGTAGACATTGCAAAGGTATTTATATGTACGGTTCTGATAGACATCTTTAACTACGCCACTGTTTGTACTCTGACAGTGCCAGTCCCAAGTATGGATAAAAGAGGAGGGCGATACTAATTATCTTTGCAATGGCAGTGTCGTTAAACAGAAGGAAGAGACATCTCATGCTCTACTGTTCATGTTGAATTGCATTAATCCGACAAACTGAACATAGAGTTGCTCTTTAGTGGTTCAATCTAAATATAGTGGCACTTGAAATGGCTTCTTTTGAACTGCTCTCAAAACAACAAATAGGCTACGGTGCATTTGAAGTGTGTCGATTAATTGAATGAAAATCTCTTTCTTAGGGAATGACTTACCTGCATGAGTCTAAAATTGGTTCGCATGGTCATCTGACGAGTACGAATTGTGTCATCGACTCCAGGTGGACCTGTAAGATCACCGACTACGGACTGTGCTACATGCGGAGGGGACATCTCGTGCAGCAGCAGCTGCAGCGGCAGCGTCTGTCGAGCAGGATAGGAAACGTCGTCCAAGATGAGGATTCCGATGACGACATATGTATGAGAAACTTTGTCAGAGTCACACAATATATCTTTACCACTTGTGCTTACTTCGTTGCTATTTACTGGAGAAATTTTGCCAAGAGGCAACTACAGAAGAAGCGTTTGCATAGAACCAGCGTAGGCCTAATATGTTTTCTGTTTCATAATAATAGGCCTAGTCAATAAATATTTTAAAATTGCTGCATTAAAGTCATCCAGAGTTGTTGATATGATTATTACTTGAATCTGTTGAATCTGACCTAGTAGGGTTCCTGACGAAGCATAATTATACCATTCAATTATCTGTCTAACGTGTTTAGGGATTTTCGTGCCGCGTAAGACATTTGGCTTCTATTGCATAATTTATTCGAATAGATTTCCTTAATGCATTAGTGCATGTACGTGTCTGACTGTGCCTGTAAAATTCAACGGAGCATAATTATTATCTACTGGCAAGTTGAGAAACTTGAAGCAAGGAACACCGTTTTTGTTGTATACAATTCTACGGTCGTGCACTGCACTATATATGCTTAAAAATGCTATTGTTTCCGCAGTTCTTCATCTAGGTTATGTGCTCCATTATATTGTCACGAACTCATAGACTACAGCTGTCACTGTTTAAAAGTTATATTATGTATTTTCTTTATACGGCTGTTTTCCTACTTTTAATAACGTAATGAATTGATCAACATCATCCTAGATTATTTATGGTCGGCGCCAGAGATCCTTCGCCTTGCTCCTCAGAAACGTCCATTATGTGGAACGAAGAATGCAGACGTTTACTCGTACGGCATCATCCTTCAGGAGATCTGCTTTCAGCAGAAACCTTTTGGGATTTTTCTCGAAGAATTCGATGCCACTGGTAAATTATGTAAAACTCAAAATGTGGACATTTTATGTAACGACCTCTACTCTCTGCTCCTTTCTCGCTGTATTGATTGGTTATTATTCCCTGTAGCACTGCTACTCGTATACATTGAGCGTATACCTTATTTAAGGTTACTGTGTAAGGATTGTGCTAGATGTTCAAATCTCTTAAACACACCAACATAGGGTGGTGTAGGGGTAGCCGGCGAACTCAGTAGCTCATTGGACGTTAGGTTTAACCAAAATTTCCAACTGGTATAATTATCCTCTGCTTTCCGTCATCATGTCATTCCTAGTGATCTCCGATTCCGTTTAAATATTGAATATGCCTCTAAGACTAATAACTGGTTTAAAAGCTTTTACTAAGACAAACACTTTTAGACTTGAATTGGGGATAAAGAGATCAGGTGAGATTAGACGTTATTGGTTAGTCAACACTCAACAGGCTATACTTTCACTTTGCGGATCTTTATAATCAGAGACCATGAGAAAGAGCTGCGCAACCTAGCTAGCTACACGTTATCTACCTCTTCTTAGAGCATTGCATTATATATAGTTGAAGAAGGTAAACGTAGTAATCGTCATTTTCTTTCCCATACTCGCAAGGTCATAAAGACACAAGTTATGCGTTTAGTCCACAACAGAAAATCTTGTGTTGCAAATGTTGGAGCTTCATTTGTTTGATTAATGTTGGGAGCCCCTTATTTTTACTGATCAGTGATACTATGTTCACGTTCACCGACTCACCGTCGTAATCTATGGAAAGAAAATTTGTTTTTATGACATTTATGTTATGTAATACGGTTGTTTTTATTTCGATCTGTTATTCAACAGAAGTGGTATCCCGCGTGAAGAGATCCGAGAAGCCTCCATTTCGACCACTTGAACCAGAGGACAAAGCGGAGATGCCCGGTGATGCGACAAGATACAGCAACAAATGGATGGATCTCATGAAGTCATGCTGGGCTGAGAAGCCTAGTGACAGACCAACGTTTCCACACATATTACAGACACTCAGACGCATCAGTGGTGGACAGTAAGTATTTCTGCCATTGAAATGTTCGAATTAAATTTTCTTCCCGAAACCTGTTTAGGTCTTTCATATGGCAACATTTCAGTGCCTCTGAAAGTTTGCGAAAAGATGCTAAACAGATGTTTAGAGTTTAGACGCATACCTACCTCATACGGAAGTGAATATTTTTCGCGAAATTCTGCTATAGGAAAATACAGTCTGGGTTTAATTCGTCCGAGTTCTTCCTTTACTCGAGTCTCGCTTAATAATGTATTATTAATTATGCTTATGTTTGCACAATCCGATTTCTATGACCTGTGTTGGCCTATACACGTGTTTATAAATGTATCTCTTCATGTACATTCTAATCTACTGACTTCTATGGCGCCATCATCATAATGCACAACGCATCGGTTGATGGTCGCATCAGGTGAGATCGCACTCAGAAGTTGTCATAATCAAGTATCAACAAGAATTTTTTGAAATGCGGTTAATTGGAGAAACTTATCTTCGTAGGCCTGCGACATAGCGCCAGAGGGACTCAGAAGGACTTGAAATCTAGTGCTCAATTTTATATGGTCTAAATTTAAATAAGGTACTTTATGAACAATGTGTACACAGAAGGCTAACTCTATTTATTGTTATATTCTTCAGACCAATTCATGCCATAGATAACATGGTGAAGATGCTGGAGGTTCATACGGTCAGACTTGAAAACATTGTGCATGAAAGAAGCCAGGAACTGTACGAGCAGAAGCAGAAAGCCGACTCACTTCTCTACAGCATCTTGCCAAAGTATTTCAATACACTCGTTACTATGTCTGAGCGGATGAATATGTTGTGTTCTATTGTATTGCATTGTATGATTCGCTTATTTCGCACACACGTTAACAGGGCACAGCGCGTTAATTTTCACATGAGTTCATCAATGCGCAAAAATTGAAAATGCTGTGTACATGATTACTTTGACCAGTTGATAACAGTTCATTTTTATAAGTTCTTAATACCGTGATCATGCATACAGAATGGAAGGAAGAACTGTCTACGATTTATTTGAGGAATAAAATTTTTTGTTGAGGCCAATGAAAAACTCAAATGGTTTAAATAGTACTCTCGAGAAGTTTGTAGTGCATTTTTCCCGAATTCCACACTGAATGGTTGACAACAGCCTTCCTTCATATCCTGTGCTTCTTTAAGGATTGTCGTAGAGCAGTTGAAACAAGGCACCAAGGTCTTACCAGAATACTTTGAAGCCGTGACAATCTTTGTTTCCGATGTCGTTGAGTTCACACCGCTTGCAGCAGCCAGTACTCCGATACAGGTAACCACATTCTTCTCTGGGACGAATCTTCTACAGCATAAAAGCCATTGCCTAATTTATGAAATAACTTGAGAGTAACTTTCACAGTGAACGAAAACATTATTTTGAGAAATGCAAGAACTGGTCCAGTAAACATTATGGCTATCAGGTGATGATGAATATAGATTGTGAAGAGGAAGAAGTTGCTCATCATTGTTTTAAATGGGGGGGGGGTAAGAGTGGGTAATATTTAAATCCATTCTTTAGTGCGTCTTAGCGACGAACAATATTGAATAAAAATAATTATATTTCGAAATTAGCAGCCCTAAAATGCAATGCAACAACTCACATTACGAGTTGTATTGCATTGTATTTTCGTTTATTTCGCAAGGACGTGAACAGTACACATCGCGTCTACGGTTATTTTCACGCAAGTTCTTCAAAGCCCAAGAATCATTGAAAATGCTTTGTGCATTTATAGGCTAAGTGAAGGCGTAGCATTACTTCGACCAGTTCAAAACAGTGAATTTTGATAAGCTCTTTAAAACGGTGACCATGTATTAGAATGAACTGACAAAGTGTCTACGGTTTATTTGAAGAAATTTTGACCAAAAGTCGATTTTTTTCGGTGGCAGCGTGTACTCACCTCAAAAGTTCTGAGTACAAGCCTGCCTTTAATGTTTATAACACTGACGATATTATTATATAATATACTATAATCTATATAAATAAAAATGTAAAAAGCTACAGTTTGTTACATCGGTTCTCGGAGATTTCTCAACCGATTGCATTGAAAATTTTCGCAAACCGTTCCTTTCGAACACCTCCGGTTTTTTTATGCCTTTTGGGAAAAAGCGCAATCTTTACGACCCAAAAAACACAACTTTTAATTCCACCTTCATGCGTCCGTCCATTTGCATCCTAATGAGGCCGTGCTGCCGTGCATACCGTTAACTTCCCGTCAAGTCTTTCTGTAGCGCATTTATATGTAACTGTCGGTTTTCAAATTTTCACACAACGAACGAGCGGACGGGTTTTATATGCTTTTTGGGGAAAAACACAACGCGTGTATGCGTATGTATGTTTTTTTTATCCGCGCGTGTTCTTATATAGCGCATATATCTATGTAGCTGTAGGGAACGGAGGGGTGAGGGAGGAAGGGAGGGGGAGGGAGCGGGAGAAAGAGGGAGGGGAGGGAGCGGACGGGATGGATGGAGGGAGGGATGAATGGAGGGAGGGAAGGAGGGAAGGAAGGAGGGAGGGAACGGGAGAGAGGGAGGGAGGGACGGAGGGAGGGAGGGAGGCAGGTAGGGGAAGGGAGGTAGGGATGGACGGTCTTTTCAGCCACAGCAACGCGTGGCCGGGTACAGCTAGTAAATTATAAATTATATTTTGATAAATATAATTATATTCATTCATTCATTCATTCATTCATTCGGACATTTATATAGCGCTCCTTCAAGAAAAAACTACTCAGAGGCGCTCCCGACTCCAGCGCGCACAAAAAGAACAGTTTTAAGTTTAGTAAGGAAGGATCCTGGTAGAGTCCCAGGGTGTAGGCGTAGCTCAAAAGGAAGGCCATTCCAGACCACTGGTCCAACCACAGAAAAGGCTCGATTCTTCATGGTAGTAGTACGAGCAAAAGGAACTAAAGGAAAAGGAGCAAAATATGTTAGCATGGTATTTCTATTATTATAGGTGGTGAACTTTCTTGGGTTATTGTACAATATGTTTGACGAGATCATTGACCGAAACGACGTCTACAAGGTCTGCGCTTTCTTATTCTTTCATTTTATTATATACTTCGTGTTTAGTCATTTCATGGAATTTTCTTCTATTCACAAAGGATCACTGCTTTTAGAGTAGAAGAATGTTTCGTTGGATCACTTTTTAAACAGACAACCGTTATTTCAAATTGCTTATGCTAATTAGATGATTAGACAAGTTTTATGCACTTTTCAAGGGTGATTATATATGCAGAATATTTCTTTTCCATGGACCTGGAAAATTTGTGATTGAGCAATTAAACTGCAATGCAAATAATTTATAGACAATTTAATTCTTCCTGTTGTTGTTAATTAATACCTCGTTTATGTACTAGGACTGCTCTTGTGCTCTCTTTTGGAAATCTCGTTCAGGAATTAGGCCTAGTGTCATTAGGCCTAGGCCTACGCTGGTTCCATGCAAAGGCTGCTTCTAACAAAATATAATTTTATTTCTCGCATTTGCTATAGCGCACCTACTAGCTCTCTACTAAGAGACGCTCCAAGCTACAGCGTGGTCACGGCATCGGAAAAATAAAAACCTCGTTTTCGCGTAGACAATGCACGAAATCGTCAAAAGTATTAAAGTAGTTCAAGCACAATCGGTAGAGGGCTACATGTATAACATTCACCCTTAAGATTTCCTGGGCAGATGTGCACATCGGGCAACACACATGTATGGCAGATACGTTAAAGGGATGGGAGCCATGACACCCTAGTGATCTATCTCACCCCTAGTTCCCCTACTAACATATGACCACCGAATTGTTATGCAGTAGTGTATATATAATAATTTTACAGAGACGATGGGAAAAGGAAAGAGCTTTTCTGCGCTTCTCTTTGCCAAGTCTTTTCTCCTCAGAAGTTCAGATACAGTTTCTTCCTTCACTTTTGCACTGCGTCCTTGCACAGCATACGCTCTGCTAGTTAGTGACTGCGTGAAGATTCCCACTGTTTGATCTTTCCACTTTTGCACGTGCTTAGCTGTCCATCCTTTCATATTAAACCTCAATCAGACACGATGGTTCCCTGGTATAAATAAAGCCTTGTAATTACTGCAGACCATTTGTAACGATGTAACAAATGCAAGCCGTTATTCAACAGGTTGAGACAAGTGGTGATGCATACATAGTGGCAAGTGGCCTGCCAACACGGAATGGCAATGCTCATGCCTCGGAGATTGGCACTTTTGCTCTGCAGATTCTTAGCTCCATTCTGAAGTTCACCATCCCACATCTGCCAGGAAAAGTACTTGAAATACGGATCGGACTACACACAGGTCAGAAGCACGGATGAATTCTTTTATTTTGACCGTGTGAAGAACGAGTCATAGCTTATCTGACCTGGAAGCATTCATGTCACGGGTTAAGAGTTCTCTTTCAAAATATAAGTTCACACCTGCCTGTAGGTGCCGCGAAATGTGTAATGCGAGTCAGTTTGGCTGATGACCGACTGCTGCATGCAGTATATAGGCTGTAGCCAGGAACGACCTCCACGACCTTCGAGGTATTTTCCGCCAAAGAACCAAGACCGTAGCCAGGATTTGATTTCAAGGTGTTTCTTCAGCTCCCATCCGAAAAACTGCTGACCTTATTTTTAGTCATCCGGCCGAAATCTTCACAAATGTCACCAATTAAAATTATATTTTTTACATTTTCCATTTCGGGGTGTGTTTTCATAATTTTATTTCAAGTTTTTTACATCATGTACTCGTAAATGCATTCTATTATTTTTACATTTTCCATTTCGGGGGTGTTCAAACACCCAAAACACCCCCTAGCTACGGCCTTGGTTCCCGTCACTGGAGGTTATATTTTATAGTACCGGTATCGATAAGTCCTTAAATTACAAAACGTTGATCTATAAAGTTGTTGTGCCATGGTGATATGGGGATTATGTTGCTCTGAATTGGTGTTTGTGGTGTCTGGCTGTAGGTCCTGTGTTGGCAGGAGTCGTTGGTCAGAAGATGCCGAGATATTGTCTGTTTGGCGACACAGTCAGCACAGCGTACATCATGGAAGCAAGCTCTCTACGTAGGCCTATTTACTTTCGAACATATTCCGACATCTTCTTTCATTATTTCGTTTCTTTATTAGCGATGTAAATAGACTGATTACTCATTAACCTGGTATTTAGAATCATTTTTATGTGTTATGCAATGTTGTTGCTAATTTAAATGACTAGGAGATCAATTATGACGAGGTATTTTCATAAACTTGGTCCTTATACTCCTCGATACGGATTTATCTGAGGTATCAGAGCGTGATTGATTCCTGGCAGAAGTTAATGATTGCCAAATGTCTTGACTCTGGACGGAGTGTTCTCACTGTGTAAAGTGAGCAGTTCAGGGGAGATCTAATCGAAGCTTACAACAGCAGGATTTCAGGTTGGGGAAGGCTGAAGCCCTAAGCACTTCTTAACTCAAAGCGACGCAGCTAGAACATCTTCCTTGATGGTGCTCATATTGCAAGCCCCGAAGATACGAGTGCCGATACCGACTGGGGGTCTGGGAAGCGTCGTAAGGTTTCAGCGGCGTCTTGGGCGGTTCTCCAAACTAACAACGCATTTTTAGCTGTTGACATCGACTTTGCGCGTCCAACAAAATATCTGAGCTGCTCCTCAAGAAGAGTTTCAGGACTGCTAGGTATCCAACCACCACTACTCGTGATTTTCTGGAGGCGCTCTAAAAATCACCGATGCTGGCCGAACAGGATAGCCTACCTGCCACGCGACGCCACAGACGCTGTCACGCTGCGCCCCGATCATCCATGCGGATCGTTGCCCCGTCGCCCTCCCCACGCGCCACTCCGCCGCCCCGGGCATGGGCGGAGTTTATCAGGCCTAGGGGGCTAAGCCCCCCCAGGAAGCCCCATAGTCATGTTTTCTTACCGTGTACATGTCAATGCTCTATTTTTTCGGGCTTAGCCCCCAAGCACTTCCAACTGATGACTATGATGACTAAAAAAAGGTCAAGTTTTTCTCCGGCCGAAACGAAAACATTTTTTCGGCGCCGCGCCTTCTGGACCAAGTGTCTAATCCCCTTCCCAAGAACGGAAACCAAACTCCGCCCATGCCTCCGGGGCTCCTCAGTATTTTGTATTGTATACGTTCTATCATATTAGATTCATATACACATCTGTTGTCGTCATTATGGACGTTCTGTTTAATTAGCACCACACAACGCAACTCGAGGACACAGGTATAACATAATATTAATTTTAAGAGGCCAAAGGAACATTAGGGCAGAAATTCTTCAATGCAAGAGTTATAGACGCGTGGATAGGCTTGGGTGACAGTTTTGTCTAGGACTAAGTGGACACTCTGACGGCTTTTAAGACGAAGCTGAGGAAAGTCGGCTATTATTTGTAGCAGGTGAATTTCAATGGGTCTGCCATGGTAACAAAGTAAAATATGCCCTCTATTCAACCGCGCTCTGGTATATATGCTTGAAAGATTTAAGAAATCGTGAATGTATCATTCTTATGATAGATTCATAATGTTTCCCTTGTCTTTAAGATTAAAAATTTATAAATGAATTTGTTGTTATGTCGTTTTACCCAACAGCAAATTCAATTCATGTCAGCGATACAACATACAAGCTACTTAGTGAAACAGGAATCTTCAGACTGGTCGAGTACCGGAAAATAGATTACGAGGTGAGAGAGCGTAAAAAATACTGTCTCCTATTATTATTATTTTTGCCCTGAGGTACTTCGTTCCCCCAGGGACTTAAAATTTATAAAAGCAATGTACCTATTCTTGAACGATTACACTTCATCCATATCGGGCGTGGGTCTTATTATTATTATTATTATTATTATTATTATTATTATTATTATTATTATTATTATTATTATATTATTATATTATTATTATTATGATTAGCGCTTCTATGTTATTAGCCCATGATAATTATGGAATTGGATTCCACTGTCTAATATACGCCTTATAAATACCTTTAGGGTTTGAGGCTCAGATGCGTTTATCACAGCCTTAAACAGTACTTTTCAGTCGAGGTTGGATCGGCAGCGCTCCTCAATAGTGGCCTTGAAGTGGCGCTATAAAAATCTCCTTGTAATGAATGAAGGAATGAAGGAATGTTATTATGATCGAGTGACGTCTGTAGTGACGTCTGTAGTGACGTCTGTAGCGTCGTCGTCACATTTGCAAGATACAATCAGACGACGACTGGATGTCACTTCATGAGATCGTAGTAAACGATTAATTGATATTCTATGGGAGAGGAGACAGAATGAAACCCAGCAGTAGCTAACATCTAAATAGCACTTCTGAGGATCCTGTTGGACGCAGAAGCGACCTGCCTTTCGTGCCTGTGTTGAGTGAATTTTGAATGATGTAACTGCACTGCTCAATGCTCATTATCCTGAGAAGAATTTCTCTTGTTTCTAGGCTAAGCAAGATATGCAGACTTACCGATTACTTGGCAAGCTTGTGAAGCGGGTGCCAGTAGCCGACCCCCGTGCAAGACGAGCGTCGTTCTCCGGACGCCTGCCGAGTGCTCAACTCCCTTCGTCGGATCTTCCAACTCCTGCGGCTACAATAGACGTCACTACGAGAAGACCTTCGCTGATCGACCGCCTCTTAAGTGGACTTGACTTTACCAGGCGACCCTCTCTTCCGAGCAGCATCACATAACAGAACCGATTACACGAGTTATTTGAAGATTTAGGTGCCACTAAGTTATGGCGAATCCAGGTCTCATCTTAATATAAGCAGAGAAGCGAGGAGTGTAGTATAGATAAGTATTTCAGTTAGATGCCTGTGATAGAGTTGAATTGTCTGCATATAATGAACAGCACATGCATATAGGTGTCTATTTCGTGTGGCAGTGAGCCATGTTTATGTATTAATGCAAAGGTAGTCAATCGTTGAAGAATCACCTGCACACCACTTCCCTCTGCCTTAATTATTGTCCTTTATATATCGTCTGCATGAGCGGAGTTTGGTTTCCGTTCTTGGAGGGCTAAAGCCTTCTTGGGGTGGGGCTAAGCCCGGGAAAAGATACCATTTACACGGTAAAAAATGAATCTGGGTCTTCCTGTGGGGGCTTAGCCCCTAGCCCCTGATAAACTCCGCCCATGATCGTCTGATGTATGCGCAATTGACAGTTACAAGAAAGGATCTGCTGGAGCTGAAGTTCAACCTGAAGAGTCTCGTGTATTGAGCAGAATTTAGCTGTGCATGAAATGACCTTTTCTGAACTTCCACGGCAATAAAGTAGACCTGCTGCATAGTTCATGTTCCGATAGTTGCAAAGTTCAACATTTTCCCACATAATTGAATTGCGGGATTGGAACTGTCAGAAGTATATATGTGTGTATATATACCGTGTTAAATTTCCTATTAGGTGTGTAATTTAGTAAAATTATATCGAATGATTTCTTCATTTTAAACCTTGCAAGGTCTGTCTGTTTGATATTACCATAATGCAGCGCCCAAGTTGTGTTGTGCACCCTCTGATACCTACGCGTTCGCTATCGCCGTCTCTCACGTTGAAGCGCTTCGCCCTGCTATGACAAGGCAACTCGATCGATCCTAGTTCCACGGGTTCGCTTTGATGTCAGGTAACACCGAACTTTCTCGGTTTTATGGGCGTCCACATCTACCAATTCAAAGCTGCAATGCTGCATGCTACATCTGACCTATATCCAACTTTGTTTCATAAATCTCTCGTCATTATTCTTTCGCTGTGGCAGGGCTGGGAGCGCTCCTGAGTAGCTTCTTAACCCTATATTGCACAGCGAAAACCATGGGTGATAAACTTTAACATTTTATTAACGTAACTTCCGCGTATGCGAAAAATATGCGGTTTGCGGCGTTATTCTGTAAATTGATTTGCATTCGCGAGATGGCGATAGCAGAAAATCAGTTTGTTGCTCCAGGTTAACACTGTCCCACTTCCCGTGAAAGTGTTATATTGCCTGGGGTTAACAGTGTGCAATATAGGGTTAAAGGGGTGCCATATAAGCATATATGTAGACTGAATGGAAGTATGAATGTATGAAGTCTTCGCCAACCACAAATCACATTATACGTCATTGTCTGACACTGCCCTGGGCAGCGCCGCGCCTTACCCGTTGAACATGCCTTAATCCGGTGACACGAAACGGAGTATCCCCCTGAAAATGAATTAATCTATCCCCCATTCCCCCGGATGGAATTAACCGGTCTATACTATCCGGGGGATAAACCATTCTATCCCCTTTTTTGAAAAATGCGCATAATTAAAAAAATTATGCTGTAATCAAAATTTAAAGTGACTCTAATTGTTTTAAGTATCCTAAGCAATGCTCAGATAAAGGCAACTCGAATTTATTTAGTGACTCTGAGTGTTCTTAAGTGTTTTAAATGTTTTAAGTGCTCTAAAAACAGGGCAAAACAAATTATCTAGTAGGAAAATATGAAACATACCTGTTAGTGTAATTGTTCAAAGCAAAGCAGAGGAAAATTAATTTGCAAAAAATATACACGCGGAAGCGGTTTTTCGACTTTTTTTATTTGGGGGGGATACAATTAATACGGGGCATGCATACTCTATTTCGTGACACCGGCCCTGTTCACACATAAGGCAATGCAGTAAAATTAAACTTTACAACATTGCGAGGCAATAAATGCATTGTGACGTCACAAATTCGTCACTCTCTGAATGGCGGACTACTGTAAAATCAGTCACACATTCTGACTGCAACAGAGACCGGGAGTCGGCGTACTGTTTGTTATTTATACTGTGATAATATGGCGAAAGCGGAGATAGGCCTACTGTTGCTAAAGATAATAATATTCTCTTTATTAACAATTTGGTTGGCACACCGCAACCGGTTACAATGTACACTTATGGAGTTTAAACAATTCACAAGAACGGAGATCACAGAATACACAAATCTTAACTATACTAACTGAGCAGACCGTCTGCAATAGGTCTATATGGTGCCAATGGCAGCCTACAAAGCAAATCCGCCCAACGGGGGCTCGAACTCACTACCTCTCGCACTCTTGGCCAGCGTGTTAACCACTACTCTGCAATAGGCCTATATGGCGCCAATGGCAGCCTACAAAGCAAATACACCCAACGGGGGCTCGAACTCACTACCTCTCTCACTCTTGGCCAGCGTGTTAACCACTACTCTACCGCCCCTTCCCCCGATGAAGTTTCTAATAAATTTAATCCAACCGCAGAGTGCCATAAACAAAATCAATGGGCGCTGTCAGGAAAAGGATCGGACAGGTATTCACTGCATTTTAATGCAAACCATGGAAATTTATGTTGAGCTATAATAATTGTGCTTGCTTTTTAGGGTTTTTTACAGGACATTCTAACGATATTCCATTTGCCTGATTATTTTTGCGATACTAACGTGTTGATAGCGCTAAATGAATCAAAACAGGAAATTACAGTCTGCATATACACTCAACGTTCATATAATATCTATGTATTTTGTTATCAGACAGCGAGTTTCGTGTTGACCGATTCGTGAAAATGTTTTATATGCCAATCGTGTGGTTAACTTTTTTCAGACTGTAATTGGATCGTAGAATTAGCAGGATAGTAAATAATTATGCTGCTAAACTATCTTCAGATCTTCGCTTGTGCCCAGTTATTTCGTGTAGTTTTAGCATCGAAGACCGTCTTGAACGTGACCATCCTCTTGGATGTCAGAAGTGATCGGAAGACTAGATCGCGTGCGGGAGCTGGCTTCTTGGTAGCCTTAGAAACTGTTCGCAAGAATAAACTTCTTCCAAATTACGTGATTCAATGGGGAATCACAGACACGGGCTGCAGCGTCAGCGCTCTCGATAAATTTATTCCTCTATGGAAAGATTTTGCTGAAACAATTCATGGTGTCATTGGTCCGAGTTGCAGCGATTCATGCCGGTCGATCGGTCTGTTCACTGCTGCGTTTCTTATTCCCGAAGTTTCATTTCTCTGCACCTCGAATAAACTTTCCAAGAGAAGTGTTTATACAACGTTTTCACGAACCGTTGGCGACGTAAGTCTTGAATTGCCAATAGTGGTGCTGAAGGCAGCAGAGAAACTTGGCTGGAGGAATTTTCACATAATTGGAACACGTTTGAGCCCATGGTTTGAAACGATGTACAATATCAAGGAAACATTGGATAATACACATTTGCTACACCAGGATGTCTTTACCTCGAGTGTGCACATTGTTGGTGCTGAGCCCAGGTTTATGCAGGATGTTGAGAACGTACTTGAGGACATCAGGCGACGAAACACACCTGCATGTATATTTTACTTACTGGTACTCGAGAAAGAATTTAATCTAATATTAATTTATGAAAATGATTCGTTACAGTTTTGAAGCCATTGAGACCTGTTCCTTTGAGCTCTGGACATTTTAAATCAGATTTGAACTTGAGATTTTCTCAATTTTGGTCATGGTTTAAATGGTGTGGTTTGAACCGCTTTATTGACCAACATTCTGGCATTGATTGCTGTAGCTCAGTTTCAGCATGTCATCTGGTGATTTTGTTCCAATGCATGCACGGCATCTACTAATGTCAGTTGCAAACAACTAAGATTGATAGATGTGCTTCTATTCATTGACTGAAGATTTATATAGCGCCCCTTCAAGGTTACTACTCAGGAGTGCTCCCGACCCAACCTCGGCTGAAAAGGACGGTTTTTATGGTTGCAGTAAAACACATCTGAGTAAACTCTAGGCATAAGGCATATAGACAGTGGAAGCCCATTCCATAATTTTGGGGCCAATAACAGAGGAGGCATGCTGTCTAAGAGCATGTGCTGGGATGATCTAACCTCAGTCAGCTGTTCACAAGTTAAGTAAGAAGTTAGCACTGACTCTATGCACTGAGAATGCTGAGAGCGCATGGAGTGCCCTCTGACCCTCTGCACGAAGTAGCTCGAGCCACTTCTGTCGCGAGGATCCTCTATGCTGTCCCAGCCTGGTGGGGGTTCACCATGAACGATGACAGAACTAAAATAGAACGAATGTTGAACCGCATGCAACGACTTGTGTGCCTTCCCGCGATGTTCCAGAACATACAGAAGTTAGCTGCTGTAGCAGATGCTGGGCTGCTTCCTAATGTAATGCTAAATGTCAATCACGTCCTGAGGAACCTTTTCCCACCTCTAGCAAAAACCACCTATAATTTACGACCTAGACTGCATCCTTTTATTCTACCATTTAAAGATGATAGAAATTTTATTCCGAGGGTTCTCTTTGCCGCCAGTTAATGACAGGCATTGTTATGTTCACAATATTTTTGCCGTTGTTGATTTTTAATGTGCTTTGACGTGTAACTGGGTGAAGCGGTGTGTCACCTGGATTTGTCTCTTGTCCTAAATTAAACAAAGATTATTATTACTGTCAGTAACATTAGAAGTAGTCGAGAGGCTTAATTAGTCCTAGAAACAACAGTTGCAGAGGCTTCAATTGACAAATAGATTAAGTAGGCCTATGTTAAGTATGGCCATAGTTCAAGGGTAGTGTGGGTGCCAATCATGACCTCAGTGGGCCCAGAATAGAAAATCTTATGAAAAGATAATAAGCTGGAACACTTGTGTATAGAAAAGGTTGCATGGGACCCCCCAAAGAACTGGAGAAACTATTAAAAGGTTAAAAAAATATTCTTTGCTTAATGAGTTGCTAAAATGCATTGAAAATATGTACACGTGTCACATGCATTTTGACAATTCAAAGTATAATCTGTTAAAAACTTAAAATACCCGTTTCCGATTTTTTCTCACATCCGTGAATACTGGTTAGCCTACCCGTACTGTATAAGTTTAAAGCAAGATCTGTTTGTTGAGGATGCCATGTTACATGCAGCTGCATACAAAACGCCTTCAAGGAACTTCTATAGTGTGCTTCATATCAGTCCAGATGCATTCATACATCTATGTCTACATGTTCTAACGTTAAATCAGATGGTAACCCAAAGGAATTAGTTTGGGAACATTTTTTAAATAGCACATGTGAACACAGATATTATTAAGCTCTCGCTGGACGAAGTCTGTATACTTGACAAGACCTTGTATCTGTGTTGCTTCAGTGATCATACTGTCTCTTTCCAAGGACTCAAGCTACGAAATTGTTCGAGCGGCCAGAAAAAAACCGTTATCCCGTGATAAATACGCATTTTTCGTCATTGATCACCTTCAGACTTGTGAGTTTATTTCTTCTATATTATATCGTACATTTAAACTGCATCAATAGCTATGTTTTGCAACAGTGTGTTTAACATTTTAACTCCGGGCATGGGCTACATCTTGAAAGTGACTGCAGAGAAGTCAAATCATTCAGCATTCTAACTAGATCCAATTCTTGTGGAATTTTTCCATTGTTGAATTGAGTTAAATTGCAAGTTTGATACATTGGGAGTTTTCGGATGAGCGAGCAGCTGAGTTCATTGTCTGTACATGTTGGATGCAAATCCAATGTCGACAATGAACCAACCATCTCTGTTACATGTGTCACAAACAGCAACAGAAGCAGCATCAGCAAGGTCAGGTGGGAAAAGTTTGTGATGATTTTCCATGTGTGTTCAGTGGCGGCGCCAGGATTTGAGTTTCGGGGGGGCTGAAGCCTCGCAGAGGAAATTTTACATTTACATCCGCCGAAATTTCTGACGACCTTTTTTTAGGGGGCTTAGCCTTTTATAGGTGGCTTAGCTCCCCTAGCCCCTCCCCCTAGCGCCGCCACTGTGTGTGTTTATCGCAATTGTTGATCTGGTTAGTTGTTTGCCATAGTGTTAGAGCAACCGGAAGTGGAATTAATCGACGGAACTGTAACGGCTGGCTTTGGATATGGAGACATTGATGTCTTCGAACGTTTCCAAGTAAATGCTTTCAGCACCTACCAGAAGGAAAACCAACTCAAGGCATTGTATAGTCTCGAATCTCCAGATCAGGTAGTGAAGATTTTGTCGGCAATGAATTCTCTAAATGGTGTTTAGATTCTTGATAATAATTCTAGATGAGTATCATGAGGTTGGGGTATAGGATCAGTGAAAGGATAAAAACAACAACTTTCAGGTATTATAGCAGTTTAAAGAATTGGATGAAAGATTCGAGTTATGAATTTAATTGAATGTCATGGAAGTCGATTGAGTCTGGATGCAAGTTTACTGAGGGAGGAGAGATCGATAAAAATTAGCAAGAAAGAAGCTGTCCAGAGTTGATAATAGGTTAAGTGCAGGAAAAATGGATTTTGTCTTCAGTCTCTTGACATTTGCGTAAGTTGGTTAAACGGACAGTTATATGATGTGTCGCAATGTGACAGACATGTTATTATGTGACATATATTTGAAGAATACAAGATGTAGTTATGTTGGTGGAAGACAGAGACGACAGCGGTGGAAGTAAAACAACTTTTAATCAATTTAGTAATGGTACGTAAGCCTCTGTTCCACTCAATCACGTGTATCTACCACGTGTATTACATAGTTAATGAAGCCATCCGTCCGAGCCAATGTGCACACTCGCTTCAATCTGGTTTCCTCTGTTGACTGAATCTATATATAATATTAATCTAATAATAATATTATTATAGACATTATTATCATTATTTTTATTGTCATTTTATTATTACTATTATTATTATTACTATTATTATTATTATTATTATTACTGTTACTATATTATTATTAGCATTAATAGTTTAGGTTGTAGTATAAGTTTTAGTATTTTCATTATTCGTACTATAATGAATTATTAGGTTTATCACTGTTGCATTATTAATTAAGTCCTAGTTAAGTTATACTTATCCTATGAAAACATTCATGATTATTAATTGGGAAGAGGTGTCAGAATAGTATAAGCTATTTATAGCTTTTGCTGGCACCTAATTGCATTGTTCTGTACTAAATCACTCATGATGTGTAACCTGAGTTGAACGTGCAATAAAGTATCTATCTAAAATCTAGGTGACGATTGAAGACGCCTTTCTCCACGATGCGTTTCTGCTGTGGGCGCTTGGCGTCAATCGGACAGATATGAAGGGGGTTGAATGGAATGGTCAGGCCGTTGCTGCCAACATACCGAACGTAAAATTTAATGGTAGGTATAATCATGTCTATGTTGCTATTTCAAGTGCTGTGGATGATAAGACTTAAATCCTGGATCCGTCCTCTTCAATAATTTTATTTAACTTAATTACCTTTCTTTGTAAAATTTTGTTTAGAATCAGTGAAGGCCAATAGATGAATGAAAGCAAAGCTTTTGTTGTCAGAAAGAAATTTCTGTCGGTTTCTTTCTGTGCATTGTAGACGTAGATATTTTTTTTTCACATTGTGTTAACAGCAGACGAGAGTTGTATTCCATCTGGTTTACTGACTGTTGAACCCTGTGCTTCGTCTCTATATCCTTAGCATTCTGACTTTGCGAAATGACCCCATGCCCCATTAACCACCCTCCCTCCCATGAGTGTACAGATTCGCTTTGCTCGTCTCTAGTCTACTTACTTGTGTGTATGTACAGCGTAGAACAAGAAGTGCCTGACCTAATAAGAGGCAGGACGCCGTTCAGGTTTTAAATAAGTGCCTGGACACCGTCCATGACCAAGCACACTAAAAGTCTGTGTGTATGTATCACTTGCTTCTCGGAAATCTGTTGATTGTGGTGCAAACGACACTGTTTAGGGGAGGGGTTAGTATAATGGATAACACTCTGCTGGCTTGAAGTGCTTGCGCAAGTTACGCTACGCGGTTCGAATCCTGTAGGGGAACCTGGGTCTGGCTCTTCCTTCATTTCCTAGGTGGCAGCTAAATACATAGCTCGCTGCAACTTTGTCATTTGTGTCTTGTGTGATTTGCGTTCTTTTGAATCGTTTGAATTGCATAATTTGTACATGCGCAGCGCAGTGCGTTTGCAGGCGTTTCATTAAAGAATGATTATTTTTTAAATTTATTTTATTGCTATTATTATTATTATTACTATTATTATTATTATTATTATTATTATTATTATTATTATTATTATTATTATTATTATTGTCATTATTATTAGTGTTATTATTATTGTCTATGACGATACCGTGTTTGAAGAGGCATCAGTTATTCTGTTGTGTGTGTGTTCTGTTTCGATAGAGAAGTGTCGGTTTCTCTTTGACAGGATCTTCAGGGTTTGTTACTTTAAATCCAAACGGGGATCGTATTGCTAACTACACCCTGGGCGTCATCAGCAAAGGACGGATCGTGACGATCCTCATTCGACACAATTCTACCAACGAATGGGAATTCCTGAAGGAAGGTCTGAAGCAGGTTGGATGGGAGAATTTGCGACTGATTCCTGGCACTCCGATCTATGACAACAGTGCAGTCGGTTCGTCTTTTTTCAATCTCATCATTCACAAGCAATTAAATAAAGCAATTAAATAAAGCAATTAAATAAAGCAATTAAATAAAGCAATTAAATAAAGCAATTAAATAAGGCAATTAAATAAAGCAATTAAATCTCTAATTCAGAGTTGTTTGGTCTTTCACTATTTTCATCTTTGTTGCTTATTGCATGCAAATGCAAACGAATGGAGACAGATTCGCGAAAGGATTAAGCAATCAGTAATTTTGTCTTTCTTTCGAGGAAGTTTGCATGAATCCATGAATCGACACGTGTGGAAAATAAATGTGCTTGATTCTTTTAAGTTACTGTGTCTGTCTGTTTCTTGCTTCAGTGTTGAGTATGATTCAATTCTGGGCCACTCTGATGACGTTGACTTTAGTGTCAGCTTTCGGAATTATCTTCAGGTACAAGACTGATAACTGAATTGAACTAAGGCATCATCATCGTCGTCGTCGTCGTCATCGTCATCATCATCATCATCATCATCATCATCATCATCATCATCATCATCATCATCATCATCATCAATCATCCTCCAGTCTCTCAATTTATCTCTCTCCTCTCTGTCTCTCTGTTTGTCGCTATTTGTGTCTGTCTGTTTGTCTGTATGTCTGTCTGTCTCTCTCTGTCTGTTGCTGTTTGTGTCTGTCTGTTTGTCTGTATGTCTGTCTCTCCATCTCTCTCTCTCTCAATCTCTCTTTCTCTCTCTCTCTCTTATTAAATAGTTGATGCTGTTTATTTGCTCGATCACATTAATACTGTTTTTACGAAGAATTGATTTGGTCTGAATATAAAATTATATCATAAAATTATATCTGATCTTTTGTGATTCTTCTCGTGTGCTCAGCACCTCAGAGTTTGCATGCACAATATTATTATTAATGAAACTTAAATGAATTGTTAATCAGATAAAAACACAGACTTTAGGTTTAGTTAGACAGCGTATTATTATGTGTCATTGAGATTAGACTTCTGCTGAATATAACTCTGTGCTGGGAAGATTTCCTCTGAACACAAATGTTGCATGATTTTGTTGACATTGACAGTAAATGTCATTATGAGGTTGAGTTGAAATCGATTCAGCATCTGATGCTCGACTGCTCAAGAATCAAATTCAGTTCCCTTGATGCGACGACTGCAGTAAGTGACAAAACATATTATATCCCCATCAAAACGAAAATAATACTTTGACTTTGTTACACCTTGTACTGCATTTTACAATTGAAAACCATGTTTACGCAATTTGAATTTAATCAGCAAATAACACAAGTTTATTAGTAAGCGCTAACATTAATTAACAGCAATTACTGTATTTTTTATAAATCACTTTGGTTTAAATTGAGAAATTTAAAATACTGAAATTAGTTTGAAATTTAAATTGTATTTAAACATAAGTCCTCATAGTCCATGCTGACCTTCGCAATGGCATTTTGTTTCTGATCTGACTTTGCTGGGGGGTACGCCATCATTCGATTATTTTTCTTGAGGGCACAATAAAATAAAGTTTGAGAACCGCTGGCATAAGGATATTAGACGAAAATAAAGTTAAGGAAAGAAAAAAATTGTGGACAGTAGACACATTGTGGTCAATGCGGTGGTGTAGTGAGTATGTTCGTCGCCTTGCAGCCGAAGGGTTGCAGGTTCGAATCCACCTCAAGTCGCCGCGTGGGAACCTTGGGCAAGTCCTTCGCTCGCAATTGCTCAGCGCTTCGGCGTGAAACTCCAATGCATGTGTCCGCTCTGTAGTAGGGAGCGCCTGAACCTCTGAGTAGTGCCCTGGAAGGGGCGCTATGACAAGTGCACATACAAACATAAATAATATGGTCACATGCCCAACAAAATAAATAAATAAAACATCGGAATTTTTCTGAGAAGAATAAAAAGGTTAAAACGCAATTGTTTAAACGATGTGTTTCAGTGTTTACTGTACGATATCTGTTTCACATCAAAGTAACGTCGCTGTAAGACATTGTGCTACGCTGATTGTAGTATTTGTGGGGCGTGGTGCAGTGGTAATGTGGCGGCATGTTCGGTGCCTTTGATCCGGAAGGTTGCAAGTTCGAATCCACCCCAAGTCGTCATGCAGGGACCCTGAGCAAGTCCTACACTCGCTGTTGCTCATGCGCTTCGGCGTGAAGCTCCGATTCAGTGTCTGCTCGAATCTCAGTAGAAATCTTGAAGGGGCGCTATAGCAAGTGCTCATACAAACATAATTTTATTTGTATGCATTTATGTACAATGTATGTGTTTGTGTGTGCACGCATATTGCGTGTATATCAGGAAATTTATGTAACATACTATGTATTAAGTACCTCAAAAAGTAATTGTTTCAATTAAAGATTATGTTGAACAAGTCGAGCGGAGTAAAGAAGAGGTTGCCTCCAATGGCCGGATACAGAAATTTTCGAGGGGGGGCAAAAATTTAGGGTCTTGGTCCAGGAAACAAATTTCGTCTGGGTCGCCGAAAAATCTGACGACCTTTTTTTAGTCATCAGCCTCGAATTTCCCCAAGAAACCTTTTTAAACTGATGACCTTCCTCGCGGGTGTGGGGGGCGGACATACGTAGCTACTCACGGGGGGGGTCCACGTCAACTTTTTGGGCCAGAATAGCTGGTAAAAAATAAAGAAACTTCTAAATGGGGGGCCATGGCCATTTTGGCCCCCTGAATCCGCCCCTGGTTGCCTCAATTCGTCTCTTCTCTCATTGTCATGGTCTGTTGTCTTGTAGCATAAGCGCAAGAGTCTCTTCTCAAAGGCTGACCCAGGCTCAGGGCACAGTTTCTCCGTAACAGCTGATCTGCCTCATACCCCATCCGCTCTCTTCTCTAAAAATCTCCACAAAAC
The DNA here is from genome assembly GCA_949752735.1 of Lumbricus terrestris. Taxonomy (NCBI): domain Eukaryota; kingdom Metazoa; phylum Annelida; class Clitellata; order Crassiclitellata; family Lumbricidae; genus Lumbricus; species Lumbricus terrestris. The sequence goes on from OX457045.1 coordinate 1,145,955, forward strand.
GCCGAAGCCCAAGACTTACTTCGGATACTACGAGGCAAGATTATCACTTCAATGGTTCAGCTTTATCTTCTCCATCGCTTTTCTATATCACCAACATCATCTTCATCATCGTCACCCTTAACATCATCATTATGAGTATCATCGTTTTATTATCATCATTATTATCATTAACATCATTATCCGTGAAATTGAAATTTAATTTATCTATGATGTGCCATAAATTTCGACTCACAATTAATTGGCATATTCCAATAAAGAACATTTCGTCTGTTTACAATTTGTAGGTTTTTGTTGTTGTTGATCGTTCCTTTGTCATCATAATCGTCGTCGTCGTCATCATCATCATCATCATCATCATCATCTTTAGACATAATAGGCAATGTGGCCGATTGGTTGTAATCACTCACCACACAAGTTGTGAGACGAAGGAGCCCAGAAGTGTGCCATCCCTCTCCCCTCCCCCCCCGAAGACGGTTACTGCTGCTGCGTAAGATCAGAATTTGCTGTCACATCATTTGTTTGTTTCACATCATTTGTTTGTTTCACATCATTTGTTTGTTTCACATCATTTGTTTGTTTCACATCATTTGTTTGTTTCACATCATTTGTTTGTTTCACATCATTTGTTTGTTTCACATCATTTGTTTGTTTCACATCATTTGCTTTTCACACATCATTTGTGTTTTTCACATCATTTGTTTGTTTCACATCATTTGTTTGTTTCACATCATTTGTTTGTTTCACGTCATTTGTTTGTTTCACATCATTTGTTTGTTTCACATCATTTGTTTGTTTCACATCATTTGTTTGTTTCACATCATTTGCTTTTCACACATCATTTGTGTTTTTCACATCATTTGTTTGTTTCACATCATTTGTTTGTTTCACATCATTTGTTTGTTTCACATCATTTGTTTGTTTCACATCAATTGTTTGTTTCACATCATTTGTTTGTTTCACATCATTTGTTTGTTTCACATCATTTGTTTGTTTCACATCATTTGTTTGTTTCACATCATTTGTTTGTTTCACATCATTTGTTTGTTTCACATCATTTGTTTGTTTCACATCATTTGTTTGTTTCACATCATTTGTTTGTTTCACATCATTTGCTTTTCACACATCATTTGTGTTTTTCACATCATTTGTTTGTTTCACATCATTTGTTTGTTTCACATCATTTGTTTGTTTCACATCATTTGTTTGTTTCACATCATTTGTTTGTTTCACATCATTTGTTTGTTTCACATCATTTGTTTGTTTCACATCATTTGCTTTTCACACATCATTTGTGTTTTTCTCATCATTTGTTTGTTTCACATCATTTGTTTGTTTCACATCATTTGTTTGTTTCACATCATTTGTTTGTTTCACATCATTTGTTTGTTTCACATCATTTGTTTGTTTCACATCATTTGTTTGTTTCACATCATTTGTTTGTTTCACATCATTTGTTTGTTTCACATCATTTGTTTGTTTCACATCATTTGTTTTTGTTTCACATCATTTGTTTGTTTCACATCAATTGTTTGTTTCACATCATTTGTTTGTTTCACATCATTTGTTTGTTTCACATCATTTGTTTGTTTCACATCATTTGTTTGTTTCACATCATTTGTTTTTGTTTCACATCATTTGCTTTTCACACATCATTTGTGTTTTTCACATCATTTGTTTGTTTCACATCATTTGTTTGTTTCACATCATTTGTTTGTTTCACATCATTTGTTTGTTTCACATCAATTGTTTGTTTCACATCATTTGTTTGTTTCTGTGGCGTTTCAGCCACAAGACAATGTTCGTTACGAGAAACTCCGACCGGCTGCCTTGTCAAACTGAGCTGGAGACAGGCAGGAGCCACGGTTACGCTCTTAAAGCAGCCAAGCCGTGTAGTTAGAGTCATCTTAGGTAAGGCGTAATGTCCCCGAATAGGAAATTTAGGCCTGTCCGTTGGAATTAATTTATGTGGCGAAAATGCGCTACGGAAAACACGCGCAATTAGAGCGCGACCGATAATTTGAAGTCTGTGAAACATTGCTGGAAGCAGACGAGAGCGACGGCGAGGCCTAACATAGCCAAACCGCGTCTCAAACCCTTATATAGGCAAAAACTAGGTTTAGGAGTAATTCGATAATTAATTTTAGGTAGGTCCAATAACTTTAATTTAGGGCTTAAGTTACGGAGAAGTCGTTTGGGGAGCGATAGAAAGAAACCTGGTGACGATCGGACAAGAACTGGATTTTTGGCGAATTAATAACGGTTTTTCTATACGGAAACCCGATAATTTAATTTAAGCCAGACCATAGCATGCAGACAGCGATATTCCGGTGGAATAAAGCCTGCTAAGCGGTGCTTTGCCTATAGTGTAGGATGGTTGATGCTCATCCTATGGTCAATGCTTACGAACACTCTTTGTTCATTGATCTCTTGCATCTGAATCGTATTCACGGCAATCGATTCAACCTTGACAAGTGCTTCCTTGGCTACTTTTGACAGTTATCCGATATATTTTTGAATCCGTTATACGCGGAAGGTTCATTGTATGTAGGCTGAGACGACGATCCTGCAGAGCGGACTGGGCCTCCCTCTGTCACGATCCCGCCAGTCGAGAGTTGGTGGTGGCTCATTCCTTGTTACCCGTGAACGTTTTCTGGCACGCGTTGCCTTGTATGACGATTTCCGCCTGTGGATAGTATCGTGTGGTGTTTGTTTGATCGATAAAAAGGCATTCTTCCCTCGACCGTAGATCCGGCGTTGGCAGACTTCGGCACTCTGCCCGCCACGATCTCGGCGAGGTATAAACTATACGACCCATATACTGAATATCTTATAATCGGAACGGTGCATCCGATTGCGATCCAGTTACTTTAGATTGGTCAAGGCGTAGAGGCGGCACCGCGTCAGCGGGCGGCCCACAGCCAAAACTTTCTTTACCCGGGAGCAGCGCGACTCCCTACGATCGCGAGTGAACTGAGCTGTAGAACCGCATTACCTGAGTCGTTGAGAATCTGCGGATATCGCTTTGCTTTTCTGCCAGTCCATAGACCTGGAGGACGGCTAGGTGCTTAACGTTGCGAGTGAGAAGTTATACATTACGGGCGCTGCCCAACTTAACGAGAACGCTTCGGGCGTCGCATATTCTGCCTTCCTTATACGACGACTGAGATTCAGATTCAGTGGCACTTTGAAAACAATAAACCGGGATCGTTGGTTGTTGGTTAGCCTCGGACTGCGCGTTGGATTGAGGGCGTAAAGTTCGTCGCGCCTTCTGTCCCCGCGTGGCCGACCGCCAGCAACGAGTGCTTCGGGCGCCGGTGAGTTTTCCGTCTATCCCGTTTGATTGTGAACGTCAGTTACTCGTGCGCTCCGGTCTATTCATCGGTTTGGAAGTGCAAAGTTCATCGCGCTTTCTTTCCCTTGATCGATCGCTAAGACCCGGTGCGGTCGAATACGCCAGTGAGAGCTAACGATAAGTTTACCCGTAAGAGCCGGGTAGAGGCGACAGTAAGTAAGGGAGCAGCCCCCCTTAATTCTGTCAAGCATAGTGGACCAGAACGCGGTCGGTCGGGCCCTATCCTCGGCCGACGCGTAATTACAGTTACAACCAGCGATAGCCGCGCAACGGGCTTTCGTTACCGGATAACTTTGTCACCCGTGGTCCGATTCCTTCGAGGCCGGGAGCAAAATCCTCCGTCTGGTCCGGGTGGTCGTGAATATACCAAGAGTTGGTTACTGGGAGTCCCTGGAGAAGTGGTAGAAGCCGGTGCAGCTTTCCACCAGCTGGAAAAGAGCGATACCCTATTGTGCGGGTAGTAGTAGTAGTACGGTTTTGTCAGCGATAGCTGCGCAACGAGCTTTCGCTCCACGGGCAACTCCGTCACCTGTGGTCCAATCGTCTCGACCCAAGCGACAATCTTGTTCGCCTGAACGAGTAGAGGACTTTTCCTGTTGAGAGTTTGTCAGCATCTGTTACGGTTTCGACGCTACAGTCTAGTGAGAACACCTCGTGCGTGAAAGGACTTAGCCGACGCCGGTGTATTTTTCCCCTTGGAGTTTTGGCCGCGATCGCCGCACAACGGGCTTTCGCTCTACGGGCATCTCCTTCAGCTGTGATCCGAGCGACTCCATCTTGGGGTCAAACTGTTCGTCTGGTCGGTGTGAACATCTTACCTGTTGAGTGTGAACGTGTGTCAGTGATAGTTCCAGAGATAGAGGCGCGCAAAAGTGCCCCGTACTCTGAGGCGAATCCGCCGTCTCAGAATACGCGCCGGTCTTTCGCCTGGTGCAGCGAAGACCCGCAACCAAAGTGTCAGCGTGAATAACTCTGTAACCTGTTGTCCGATCGTTTCAATCTCGGGAGCAAACTTGTTCGCCTTGACGAGTAGAAGAAGTTTTCTGTTGAGAGCTAACGTGTGTCAGTGATAGTTTGGACGCTAGAAGCGCGTATAGGTGCCCCGCATCTTGCCCGCAACTTTCGTTCTCAGCTCACGCGCCGGTCTTTCGCGTGGTGCAGCGAAGACCGGCCGCGCTTTCAGCGGCTTTGCCATCTGTCGTCCGATTCGTTCAATCTTGGTGTCCTATTGTTCGTCTCGACGAGGAGAATACTTTACCTGTGAAGAGTTAGTCAGTGACGGTTATAGTGTCGACAGTAGAAGCGCGTAAAGGTCCCCCGATCTTTACCGGCCGATTTTCTTGCCTAGAATCGGCGCCGGTCTTTTAGCGTACGGCACCGCGGCGCCACGCCATCGGGCGACCGCGTCGTACAGGTCTGTGTTGGAGACCCGCGACTCCATACGTTCGCGATTGTATGAAACTGTAATCTTGGCTCTTTCGAATATCTTTCCTTTCACCTACTGGTCTTTGCGTCGACCGAGTAGCAGGGTCGTGAGTGTTCGCTTAGCCGTGCCGGCTTGTATTTGTACGTGTTGGTTGAAGTCCATTCAAGGCCGAAAGCGTATCGGTCGAGTGAGTGTATCTTTGTTATTTGTGGACCGATTGTCACAAAGTTGGTGTCAGATTGAACGTCACGCCGAGTTCTATCTTGTATACGTGTGAGTGAGTTACCGGTTCCTTGGGAAGGGCTTCGGAAAGCGATTCATTGGCCGTCGCCCGTGTATTTCCCTTGTGTTACGTATCTTTGTCCGTTCTTGTCCGATCTGGTCGATCTTGGTGTCGGTCTTCTCAGCGCACCAAGACGATCGCGACTGTTACGTCAGAGTGAGAGTATCGTGGATAGTGTGGACGGTGAGGGCTCGACAAGCTTAACTTCGCCGGTCCAGCGTTTTCTCTCGCAGCAGACGAGGAATTCGCACGCGCATGGTTAGCGGTTGAACACAGCAGCCCTAACCGCTCCCTGTAATTTACGCAGTGTGTCCCGGTTCCATAAGTCATAAGTAATTTAGTTAAGGAAGTTGTGTATCCCTTAGCTAATTTTTAAGTCCCGCACACACGAAGCGATGCTGGTCTGCGGCCAGTAGACGCGAGTCAGAAGCGGTACAAAGTCAATTATCGTCGGCGCCTGTTGCGGCGAAAGAGTCGACAGTTCCGAGGACGAGTGTGCGCCTTTCTTTCGGATAGCGCGGTGTGCAGTGAGAGAAATACAAGAGCGCCTGGCAAGCGCCGTAGTCCTGGTTACGGTTACTTTCGCTGTTGCGCGAATTATACGATAGTTTCGCTCCCCAGCGAACTACACGGGTGGTCTCCCTAAAGGCCTGGTACCAGAAAAACATACACTGAGAGCTTTGACTGTCCCGTAGCGGACGCAAGACGAGAGTCATGTCTCAAAATCGTATAGGGTTGAATCCCCTGGAGTGGGGTTGGTTTCGCCTTCTATGGCCAGCCTCATGGCAACGTCAGGTATTACCTATTGGAAGTGACGGCGCGTCGGGGGCGCGATGTAACATGGTGCGGAAGCGGCCCGATCATGTGGAGATGAAAGCGAAGGCGGTAGCCGCGAAAGGGGTCTCCAAGCGAAGGTCCTCTGCCCGAGGTGTGAACCCTGTTTCGAGGATTGGCCATCCTGGCGCTCGGGATGCTACCCCCAAGGTGGCCGCGGGCGGGGCAGAGTCGGTATCCAACGCTTCGGAGTTGTATTCCCAGTTCCGGACCTCTTTGCTGAGACATTCTTCTCCGAAGGCACAGATGCGAGTAGAGGACATGATCGATGGGTCTGGCAACGGGGCAAGGCACCGTGATAACGTCGAGCGGACCGATGGGCGTTTCAATGGTACCAGAAGTGGGGTCTTGGCAAACACTTCTGAGGTGGTACCGACTGTTGAACCTGGTCGAGTGGAAGGAGATTCGGAAGCCGAGTTAGATGCGTACGGTGATCTTGGGCAGCTTGACCGTCGACCTCCTGTTGACTATTTCGGTGCTCGTCCAAAGATTCGACCGCATGTTTCGACTGGTGATTTGATCTCTCTTGATGAAGCTGGTTCGCCCCGATCTGTTGGTGGTGGAGGTCCACGTTCTGCGACGTTTGGAGTTGAGAACTGGCTACGATCTGTCCCTGAAGACGGCACTGGAAGCCAAACCGGAGTGTGGCGAAGTAATGGTATGCCTGTGCTTGTTAGAGAAAATGTACAGCCCCGGTTACCTGTAGTGTCGGAAGACACGAGAAATGTGACTCTGGTTCGCGACACGAGTGTGGGATCAAGTCTTCGAGGTTCTCGCTCGCAGGCAAGTAGCAAGGTTTCAGCTGTGGGTGAAACGAACAATGAAAGTCGGTCTCGACGGAGAGACGCAGAAGATATCCGTAGGCAAGCTGAAATGCTTTTCCTGAAACAGAGTATGGCGTGGATGGCGCAGAAGTTTGACGAGTTGGCAGTACACTCAGCGCGTGATAACGAGCCGGTTCGGGAGCAACCGTCGAGAACTGGGAGTTACCCTGAGTATAGAGAGGCCCGTAGAGAGACGGTGCCAATGGAAGTTATGTCTCGCGTGCAAGGACCGCCGGAGGTCAGACGCTTGACGGAGTGTTACCGTGAACAAGAGGTTACGCGAAGACCAGAACGAGTTCGTGACTCTACGGTTCCTATGGATGTATGGCCTGAGGGTGAAACGGCCTACAGAGAATTACCGAGTGTGGCCCCGAGACAGGCAAAGGTGAAGCGAAAGTTGTTGTCGTCGGACGATGCATCTACCGAGGCTGATGTTAATTATCGGAAGATGACGCCTGACAGGAAAACGGTGAGCCGGCAAGCTCACAAGGCAGGTGAACGTCCGGGCAAGTTGAGATTCAGCGACGACGTGGACGGCGACGAGGAGGCAGCCGCGGTGGTGCCTAAGAGTGCGAGGTTACGAGAGTCCGGTCGCCCCGTTCGTGAAGAAGTGGAGCAGAGACCGCGTCGGTCTGCGAGGCTAACCAAGAAGCCTGACAAAGAGCCCTCAAGTGAAGAAGACAGTTCACCGATAAGGCCTTCTGGTCGAACGTGTAAGAAAGCGACGGCGCTTGGGAGGAGCAAACCCAGCGGCCAGCGCGGGAGTCCGAGTTCAGGAGATGACGACGATTCCGGTGACGACAGTGATCGCCCGCGACGAGGTCATCGCAGGGTTGGAGTACGACGGTCGCCTGTTGATCGTAAGAAAAACACGACAGCGGCTGATCGTGGAATCCGTATCAAGTTGGAAAAGTACGACGGCAAGACAGCCATTGCCGCGTTCTTGGCCAAGTTTGAGGTGTGTGCTCGATGCAATAACTGGAGTGCTCAGGAAAGAGCCGACCAATTGATGTGCGCGTTGACAGGACCCGCTTCGCAGTTGTTATGGGACATGGGAGCCCAGAAGGATGTCACATGGCAAGATCTGGTAGAGAAACTAAAGGCCAGATACGGGTCGGACGAACAGACGAGTCTGTATCGCGTAAAGCTTCGGGCTTACAGACAGGGCCCAGGAGAATCGTTGAGTGCTGTGGTGCAGGAGGTAAGACGCTTGATGGTCTTAGCCTACCCGGGTCCCACCAATGAGGTTGTCGAGACGGTCGCTTGCGACGCGTTTATGGATGCGTTGTTGAACCAGGAGTTGGCTCAGAAGGTGAGGGAACGAGAACCCGCTAACCTAGAGTCCGCTTACAAACACGCAGTCCGGTTAGAAGCGTACGGTCGTCCGTCCACGTCTGGAGTGGAGGTCGACCGGAGACATGGCAGGGTGAAGACGACGAAGGAGGCCCCAGCGACGAGTGAACAGCAGAATCGTCGCGTGGAGGACCTCGAGCGAAAGTTAGAAAATCTGACAAGAGAACTGAGTCGGATGAACATGAGACAGGATTCTGGAGTACCGACAGGAAAGCCGTACGAGAGGTGGAATAATCCGGGAAGGGCACCGGATGGGCCGTGGCGAGGCGAGCGGCCGGCGTTCCAACGTCGCGACGTTCAGCCGGATCGCTGGCGAAACTCAGAGATTGAATGTTTCCGGTGTCGACGTAAAGGGCATGTGATAAGGGATTGCCCGCAACCTGCGCCTGATCGAAGGGAGGATACGAAAGGCCCGGAGCCTCTGAAGAGTGAACCGGTAAAAGAACCGTCGCAGAACCGACTGGTTTGCGGTAGCCGAATGGCTTACGTTGTTGCCCGCCTGGAGGGGACGCGTAGAAACTGTCTCCTTGACTCTGGTAGTGAATTGTCCCTGGTTCCTCGGTCGTTTGTATCTCCCGGTAAAGTGACGTCGTCCAGTCAGCGATTACTGGCTGCGAACGGTAGTGAAATAAGAGTAGACGGTGAAGCTACGTTGAGACTTGGTATTGGTAAGCAATGGTATGCCTTACCTTGTCTGGTTACGGACCAAGTGACTGAGGTCATCTTGGGATTGTCATGGTTAGAGGTGAATCAGGCTCGTTGGGACTTCTCTGGTCGTTGTGTCTTCTTGGGCGACAGAAAGATCCCGCTAAAGGAGTTGTCTACCGAACTTATGTGTCGTAGGGTTATCGTGCAGAACGACATTATGGTTCCGGCTAGATGTGAATTGAACGTCCCGATGTCTGTTGTGTATCCCCATTTGCAAGCTGATACGGAAGCTTGGACGACTACGCCTACTGAAGTGTCCAGAGGCTTGGTGATTGGTCGAACTCTAGTGACAGGTAAAGAGTCGACGGTGTACATTCGAATGGTGAACGTTGGTGACAGCGATGTGTTGGTTGGTAGCGGAACCGAGTGTCGGTTGGAGCGGGTGGAGCTACTCGGTAGCGCCAGCTCGTCTCTAGAAGCGTCGCGCCACTACGGGCGACCGCCGGCAAGAGTGTGTATGACGGCTAGTCAGTCGGTCGACACGGAGGCCGAGACCGTCTTGAAGCGACTATGGGAAGAGGTTCCTGACACAGTTTCTGTGAGTGAAAGAGCTCGGTTGCGTGAGCTCATCCTGAGGTATCGGTCCACGTTTTCGCTTGGCGAAAAAGATCTGGGTTACACGGCTGTTATTCAGCACGAGATAGATACTCAGCAAGAGAGGCCTGTTCGTCAGACACTGAGACGTCAGCCGCTTGCGATGATACCGGAGATTGACCGACAGGTAGAGGATATGTTGACACAAGGAATTATCGAGCCCTCCATGTCGGAGTGGGCGTCGAACGTTGTAATGGTGAAGAAAAAGGACGGGAGCATGCGCTTTTGCATCGACTACCGCCAGTTGAATTTGAAGACCCGGAAAGACGCGCATCCGTTGCCGTTAATCCGTGAGAGTCTGGATACTCTCGGTGGTGCCCGTTGGTACAGCACGTTCGATCTCAGGGCAGGTTATCACCAGATGGCCTTGCATCCGCGAGATAAGCATAAGACCGGGTTTATTACGAGAAGAGGTAGCTTCCAATTCAAGGTTCTGCCCTTCGGTCTCTGTAACAGTCCCGCCTCGTTTTGTCGACTCATGAACCTGGTGTTGACTGGTCTCAATTACGATATCTGTTTGGTCTACCTTGACGATATCATCGTGTTTTCCCGTGACGTCGAGACTCACATGAAACGTCTGGAGATGGTGTTCAAGAGGTTGCAGGAATACAATCTTAAACTGAAACCGTCTAAGTGCCACTTGATGCAGCAAGAGGTACTGTTCCTTGGTCATATCCTCAGCGAGGAAGGTGTCGCGACAGACCCGAGTAAAATCAGGGCAGTCGAGGACTGGAGTGTTCCGAAGAATTTACGTGAAGTGAGATCCTTCATTGGCCTGTGTTCCTATTATCGTCGTTTCATTCATGACTTCGCGGTAGTAGCGCAGCCTTTGCACGTGTTGACTCGTAAGAATGTCCCATTCCGGTGGTCTGAAGAGTGCCAGACCGCGTTTGTGGAGCTGAAGCGGAGATTGGTGTCGTCTCCAATTCTGGCGTTACCTGAAGACGAGGGTCAGTATGTCCTAGATACAGATGCGTCGGCCTACGCGATAGGCGCGGTCTTATCTCAGGTACAGGACGGTGAAGAGCGTGTGATCTGTTACGCTAGTCGGTTACTGTCTACGGCTGAGCGAAATTACAATGTTACACGCCGCGAGTTATTGGCCGTGATCTACTTTTTGAAAGAGTTCCGCCAGTACTTGTTGGGTAAGAAATTCTGTCTGCGAACAGACCATTCCGCGTTGCAATGGCTACGGAGAACTCCGGAACCCATTGGGCAACAAGCCCGTTGGTTAGAAACGATAGAGGAGTTTGACTTCGAGATCGTGCATCGAGCGGGTACAAAACACGGTAACGCGGACGCGATGTCCAGAGGTCCCATGGGAGCAGGGCCCGAAGATGAAGAGGCTGCGGAAGAGAGCGCAGCGTGGATCTGTCCCGTCGAAGTGGCAAGGCCTGCTGCGGTCGCGCCTGCGGAAGACGTGTGTCAGGATACCGGTTGGTCGAAGGAGTCGTTACGGAAAGAGCAGCTAGACGACCGAAAGATTGGTCCGGTCTTAGCTTGGAAGGAGTCAGGTCGTCAGCCTACAGAACTGGAGGCGGCGGCGCTGAGCGAAGAAACGAAGACAGTGCTGAGTCAGTGGGAGTTACTAGAAGTCCGTCAGGGTGTTCTCTTTCGGAAATGGATTAAAGGGAGTACCGGTGAGACTGAGAGATACCAGTTGGTTGTGCCATTCATGCTTCGGCATGAGATGTTTAAGGTAACGCACGGCAGTTTTGCTGGTGGGCATTTCGGTGTACGAAAGAGCCTAGAAAAGTTGAAACGAAGAGCGTATTGGCCGAGTTGGAAAAACGATGTACGCCGTTGGTGTCAGCGTTGTGACAACTGTGCCCGGTATCGTAGAGAGAAGCCTCCGAGACAAGGTCTTCTGCAGTGTCCCGTGATCGGTGAACCTATGGAGAGATTCGGAATTGACATTACCGGACCCCATCCTTTGTCGAATAAAGGCCACAAATACATTTTGACTGCGATCGATTACTTTTCGAGATGGGCCGAGGCTCTGCCCATAAGAAACCAAGAAGCTACTACGGTAGCAGAGACTCTGATGGTGCACGTCTTTTCACGCTTTGGTATGCCGCGTCAGATTCTGACCGACCAGGGCTCGTGTTTTGAATCGGCGTTGTTCCAGGAATTGTGTAAACGGATGGAGATTGACAAGGTGCGGACGACTCCGTATCATCCGTCTGGTAATGGTATGATCGAACGCTTCCACAGGACTTTGAATTCGTTGCTTGGGAAAGTTGTGTCTGTACGTCAGCGAGATTGGGATGTCCATCTTCCCTACGTGATGGCCGCGTACCGCTCGACTGAACATGATGCCACTCAGCGAACGCCGAATTTTCTGTTCCTTGGTCGTGAAAACCATACTCCGTTGGATTTGATTCTTGCCCAATTGATAGACTGTGATCGACCGCCTGAGGTAGAGGTGGAGGAATATGTTGCGAAGCAACAGGAGACTATGGAAGTCGCGTATCAGCTGGTGAGAGAGCAGCTGGGGAGGATAGCTGATCGAAGGAAGAAGGCTTACGACCTGCGGGTCAAGCCGAGCCAGTTTTCCGTCGGAGACTGGGTGTACTACTACTACCCACGGTTACGGTGTGGCAGGAAGATCAAGTGGACGCGAGTCTATACTGGTCCGTTCCTGGTCACGCAAGTCTTGAACCCGGTCCTGTATCGAATACAGAGGAGTGTGAGATCGCTGGCGATGGTCGTTCACGTGGATAAGCTCAAGCGATTCTACGGTGATCACTCGCGCAGCTGGTTGTCGGAAGAGGTTGAGGAGTCCCCCGTGGACGCTGGCCCTTTTCCAGGAGACACCGAGTTGGTGGGATCCAGTGCAATCCCCGCGGGGTCCCCCGCGCCTGTTGAGGACAGCGTCGGAAGTCCCCGTCGACGCTCGACGCGGCGTACGTGCCGGTCGGACTAGCTTGAGAGCTAGCGGTGAGTGACCTGCCGCTTAATTGCGGGGATTTGTGAAAGCAAGTGATGATGTTCAGTTACTTTTTGATGATATACCTTTTCGTTCTGGCAACAAGTGTGGGCCAGGTGATGCTAGAGACGCGAACTGGTCTCTACGCCGCTTAATTGCGGTGGTTTGTGAATCTGTCGGTGGACAGCGTACTTGGTTTCCTTTTGATGATATCTTTTCAGTTATACGCCTGTCATTTCAGCGGTACCAGAAGATGAGAGATGCGCTCTCGGCGTTTCTTATCTTCGCGTAATGGCGTTGGTTTCCTGAGACTGGTGAAGTTTCGATGAGTTCTTTTGAATCTGCTGACCGCTGATCACGGTGGGACTTTCAGTGCGTTTGCCTGAAGACTCAAAGTCTGAGTCACTTTACGTTTTGATCACCTTTTTCTTTTAATGGTAGGTGATGGGATGGACGGACATCCCAGGTGAAGAGATAGTGTGGCGACTTTTCTCTTCTTAAGGTCCCCCGGCCTACGGGTTGGGTGGAGCCTAGGTCTCGAGACAGAGGGGCTCCTAAGGTTGGTAGTCTAGGAGGGAGGCTAGATACCAGTAGAGTGAAGTGGAATTCTCGCACCGTAAATGCCAGGTAGTGCTTGGGGAGAATGTCCGGTGTTAGTTGGGATCGTCTTGCACCTGCCTAGCTGACGGACGTAGGTAACGTCGGGCGGGGTCTTAAGTCAAGCTTTCCTGTGTGTTGAGGTCTTGCGCCGTAAATGCCAGTCAGTGCTTGGTTGCGGATTCTCATGAGGTCGCGGATTGGAGTAATCGTCCGTGTACCTGGAGTTTTGGTGAACACTCTACAACTGTCTTTACGGTTCCTTGCACTCTAATCAGACCTAGGTTGAAGTGCTTCTGTCGCGTGTGATAAATCTCTGATCCTGAAGCCGGCGCGTAGCGTCGATGAACGGCACGGAAAGATACTGTGGACAAAGGCCGATGGTTCGCTTAATGCGAAGATTCTTGAAATCGTCGGGTCGACGATGGTTATGTTCCTTTTGATGAATTGTACGTATATGAAACGCCACCGTGCTAAGGGAGCGTTTCGTTTGACTTGTGGTTCCGAGGACACAAGGGAAGCTGCAGGAGCGGACAAACTTTTGCTGTCGTAGGCTCGATCCTTGAACGTCTTGGTTGGCCTATGTATTCGTGTTAGGTCCTACGCTGGTGCGACCACGCGTTTCTTTTGAGTAATAGAAACCCCATTTCTGGCCTCGGCAGTCCGCAGAACCCTGGTCGAAGGGAGTGGAGGAAGACAGAGGAAACGACAGAGAACGGTGAATGAGTAACAGTGTACACCCCACTTCTGGACCTGGCGGCTCGACAGCGCCCTGATCTACAGATGTGAGGGAGCACGGAAGTTTGCCATGGACAGTCAGTGTTGGCTAAAGGCCATATCTACCCCACTTCTGGTTCTGGCGGCTCCCTAGCGCCTTAATTGCCTGGATGTGTGGATAGATGAGAGGTAATGACGGAGAACGGAGTACCCCATCTCCGGTCTAGACGCCTTAACGGTGCCCTGACCGCACAGAGATGAGGGGAACGGAAAAAGGAATTGACGGAGAACGGAGTACTCCACTTCTGATCTTTGCATCTCGTCAACGCTCTGATCGCATAGAAGTGTGGGGAACGACTGGGACCTGACGGTGGAAATGTTCGGAGAGTACCCCATTTCTGACCCTGGTGGCTCGTAGCACCTTGGTCGATAGATTTGGTGGTCGTGAAAATTCGGTAGTGCAGACCCTACCGCGAGAGAAGGAATCGTCGTGACGATGAGAGGTGAAGAGATACCCCACTTCTGACCCTGGCGGCTCGCAGCGCCTTGGTCGCGTAGAAGCTGGCGGTAGTGAACAGTGGTAAACATGGCCCCACTTCTGATCCTGGCGCCTCGACAACGCCTTGATCGCATAGACTTGGGTGAGCCAGACACTAGGTAGAGCAGAACCTACCTGTGGGAGAGGAATAATAGTGCCGGCAATGGTGGACTCCTACTGTGGAGCTGGTATAGGCAATTTAAGGGAACTTGACTTCTGGGTGTTGGACAAACTCCTTAAGTTAGGGCCCTGCGTGTGAGACTGTGTGCATGTTTCGTGTTGTAGGTGGAGCCGAGGAACTGAAGCTGGATCGGCTAGAGTACGAGATGATCGTGGTGATGATCGAATGGAGAGGCGGATCTACGTATCGAATGACGCCTGGAATTACACATTGCATAACATTGAAACTTTGCTGGAATTGTTATGTCTTTGTATGTGACTGTTGTTCTGTATCGGAGGACAGCGTGTTAGTGTTTTCCTCCGAGGGACTTAAACTAGGTAGATAAGCCCGGGGACGGGAGGGTAAATATCTCGTGAAGAGATCGTAGCTTAAGTGACCCCGATGCTCCGCATCAACCGGAGAGGAGGAGAGTGTGGCGTTTCAGCCACAAGACAATGTTCGTTACGAGAAACTCCGACCGGCTGCCTTGTCAAACTGAGCTGGAGACAGGCAGGAGCCACGGTTACGCTCTTAAAGCAGCCAAGCCGTGTAGTTAGAGTCATCTTAGGTAAGGCGTAATGTCCCCGAATAGGAAATTTAGGCCTGTCCGTTGGAATTAATTTATGTGGCGAAAATGCGCTACGGAAAACACGCGCAATTAGAGCGCGACCGATAATTTGAAGTCTGTGAAACATTGCTGGAAGCAGACGAGAGCGACGGCGAGGCCTAACATAGCCAAACCGCGTCTCAAACCCTTATATAGGCAAAAACTAGGTTTAGGAGTAATTCGATAATTAATTTTAGGTAGGTCCAATAACTTTAATTTAGGGCTTAAGTTACGGAGAAGTCGTTTGGGGAGCGATAGAAAGAAACCTGGTGACGATCGGACAAGAACTGGATTTTTGGCGAATTAATAACGGTTTTTCTATACGGAAACCCGATAATTTAATTTAAGCCAGACCATAGCATGCAGACAGCGATATTCCGGTGGAATAAAGCCTGCTAAGCGGTGCTTTGCCTATAGTGTAGGATGGTTGATGCTCATCCTATGGTCAATGCTTACGAACACTCTTTGTTCATTGATCTCTTGCATCTGAATCGTATTCACGGCAATCGATTCAACCTTGACAAGTGCTTCCTTGGCTACTTTTGACAGTTATCCGATATATTTTTGAATCCGTTATACGCGGAAGGTTCATTGTATGTAGGCTGAGACGACGATCCTGCAGAGCGGACTGGGCCTCCCTCTGTCACGATCCCGCCAGTCGAGAGTTGGTGGTGGCTCATTCCTTGTTACCCGTGAACGTTTTCTGGCACGCGTTGCCTTGTATGACGATTTCCGCCTGTGGATAGTATCGTGTGGTGTTTGTTTGATCGATAAAAAGGCATTCTTCCCTCGACCGTAGATCCGGCGTTGGCAGACTTCGGCACTCTGCCCGCCACGATCTCGGCGAGGTATAAACTATACGACCCATATACTGAATATCTTATAATCGGAACGGTGCATCCGATTGCGATCCAGTTACTTTAGATTGGTCAAGGCGTAGAGGCGGCACCGCGTCAGCGGGCGGCCCACAGCCAAAACTTTCTTTACCCGGGAGCAGCGCGACTCCCTACGATCGCGAGTGAACTGAGCTGTAGAACCGCATTACCTGAGTCGTTGAGAATCTGCGGATATCGCTTTGCTTTTCTGCCAGTCCATAGACCTGGAGGACGGCTAGGTGCTTAACGTTGCGAGTGAGAAGTTATACATTACGGGCGCTGCCCAACTTAACGAGAACGCTTCGGGCGTCGCATATTCTGCCTTCCTTATACGACGACTGAGATTCAGATTCAGTGGCACTTTGAAAACAATAAACCGGGATCGTTGGTTGTTGGTTAGCCTCGGACTGCGCGTTGGATTGAGGGCGTAAAGTTCGTCGCGCCTTCTGTCCCCGCGTGGCCGACCGCCAGCAACGAGTGCTTCGGGCGCCGGTGAGTTTTCCGTCTATCCCGTTTGATTGTGAACGTCAGTTACTCGTGCGCTCCGGTCTATTCATCGGTTTGGAAGTGCAAAGTTCATCGCGCTTTCTTTCCCTTGATCGATCGCTAAGACCCGGTGCGGTCGAATACGCCAGTGAGAGCTAACGATAAGTTTACCCGTAAGAGCCGGGTAGAGGCGACAGTAAGTAAGGGAGCAGCCCCCCTTAATTCTGTCAAGCATAGTGGACCAGAACGCGGTCGGTCGGGCCCTATCCTCGGCCGACGCGTAATTACAGTTACAACCAGCGATAGCCGCGCAACGGGCTTTCGTTACCGGATAACTTTGTCACCCGTGGTCCGATTCCTTCGAGGCCGGGAGCAAAATCCTCCGTCTGGTCCGGGTGGTCGTGAATATACCAAGAGTTGGTTACTGGGAGTCCCTGGAGAAGTGGTAGAAGCCGGTGCAGCTTTCCACCAGCTGGAAAAGAGCGATACCCTATTGTGCGGGTAGTAGTAGTAGTACGGTTTTGTCAGCGATAGCTGCGCAACGAGCTTTCGCTCCACGGGCAACTCCGTCACCTGTGGTCCAATCGTCTCGACCCAAGCGACAATCTTGTTCGCCTGAACGAGTAGAGGACTTTTCCTGTTGAGAGTTTGTCAGCATCTGTTACGGTTTCGACGCTATAGTCTAGTGAGAACACCTCGTGCGTGAAAGGACTTAGCCGACGCCGGTGTATTTTTCCCCTTGGAGTTTTGGCCGCGATCGCCGCACAACGGGCTTTCGCTCTACGGGCATCTCCTTCAGCTGTGATCCGAGCGACTCCATCTTGGGGTCAAACTGTTCGTCTGGTCGGTGTGAACATCTTACCTGTTGAGTGTGAACGTGTGTCAGTGATAGTTCCAGAGATAGAGGCGCGCAAAAGTGCCCCGTACTCTGAGGCGAATCCGCCGTCTCAGAATACGCGCCGGTCTTTCGCCTGGTGCAGCGAAGACCCGCAACCAAAGTGTCAGCGTGAATAACTCTGTAACCTGTTGTCCGATCGTTTCAATCTCGGGAGCAAACTTGTTCGCCTTGACGAGTAGAAGAAGTTTTCTGTTGAGAGCTAACGTGTGTCAGTGATAGTTTGGACGCTAGAAGCGCGTATAGGTGCCCCGCATCTTGCCCGCAACTTTCGTTCTCAGCTCACGCGCCGGTCTTTCGCGTGGTGCAGCGAAGACCGGCCGCGCTTTCAGCGGCTTTGCCATCTGTCGTCCGATTCGTTCAATCTTGGTGTCCTATTGTTCGTCTCGACGAGGAGAATACTTTACCTGTGAAGAGTTAGTCAGTGACGGTTATAGTGTCGACAGTAGAAGCGCGTAAAGGTCCCCCGATCTTTACCGGCCGATTTTCTTGCCTAGAATCGGCGCCGGTCTTTTAGCGTACGGCACCGCGGCGCCACGCCATCGGGCGACCGCGTCGTACAGGTCTGTGTTGGAGACCCGCGACTCCATACGTTCGCGATTGTATGAAACTGTAATCTTGGCTCTTTCGAATATCTTTCCTTTCACCTACTGGTCTTTGCGTCGACCGAGTAGCAGGGTCGTGAGTGTTCGCTTAGCCGTGCCGGCTTGTATTTGTACGTGTTGGTTGAAGTCCATTCAAGGCCGAAAGCGTATCGGTCGAGTGAGTGTATCTTTGTTATTTGTGGACCGATTGTCACAAAGTTGGTGTCAGATTGAACGTCACGCCGAGTTCTATCTTGTATACGTGTGAGTGAGTTACCGGTTCCTTGGGAAGGGCTTCGGAAAGCGATTCATTGGCCGTCGCCCGTGTATTTCCCTTGTGTTACGTATCTTTGTCCGTTCTTGTCCGATCTGGTCGATCTTGGTGTCGGTCTTCTCAGCGCACCAAGACGATCGCGACTGTTACGTCAGAGTGAGAGTATCGTGGATAGTGTGGACGGTGAGGGCTCGACAAGCTTAACTTCGCCGGTCCAGCGTTTTCTCTCGCAGCAGACGAGGAATTCGCACGCGCATGGTTAGCGGTTGAACACAGCAGCCCTAACCGCTCCCTGTAATTTACGCAGTGTGTCCCGGTTCCATAAGTCATAAGTAATTTAGTTAAGGAAGTTGTGTATCCCTTAGCTAATTTTTAAGTCCCGCACACACGAAGCGATGCTGGTCTGCGGCCAGTAGACGCGAGTCAGAAGCGGTACAAAGTCAATTATCGTCGGCGCCTGTTGCGGCGAAAGAGTCGACAGTTCCGAGGACGAGTGTGCGCCTTTCTTTCGGATAGCGCGGTGTGCAGTGAGAGAAATACAAGAGCGCCTGGCAAGCGCCGTAGTCCTGGTTACGGTTACTTTCGCTGTTGCGCGAATTATACGATAGTTTCGCTCCCCAGCGAACTACACGGGTGGTCTCCCTAAAGGCCTGGTACCAGAAAAACATACACTGAGAGCTTTGACTGTCCCGTAGCGGACGCAAGACGAGAGTCATGTCTCAAAATCGTATAGGGTTGAATCCCCTGGAGTGGGGTTGGTTTCGCCTTCTATGGCCAGCCTCATGGCAACGTCAGGTATTACCTATTGGAAGTGACGGCGCGTCGGGGGCGCGATGTAACATGGTGCGGAAGCGGCCCGATCATGTGGAGATGAAAGCGAAGGCGGTAGCCGCGAAAGGGGTCTCCAAGCGAAGGTCCTCTGCCCGAGGTGTGAACCCTGTTTCGAGGATTGGCCATCCTGGCGCTCGGGATGCTACCCCCAAGGTGGCCGCGGGCGGGGCAGAGTCGGTATCCAACGCTTCGGAGTTGTATTCCCAGTTCCGGACCTCTTTGCTGAGACATTCTTCTCCGAAGGCACAGATGCGAGTAGAGGACATGATCGATGGGTCTGGCAACGGGGCAAGGCACCGTGATAACGTCGAGCGGACCGATGGGCGTTTCATTTCACATCATTTGTTTGTTTCACATCATTTGTTTGTTTCACATCATTTGTTTGTTTCACATCATTTGTTTGTTTCACATCATTTGTTAGTTTGTTTCACATCATTTGTTTGTTTCACATCAATTGTTTGTTTCACATCATTTGTTTGTTTCACATCATTTGTTTGTTTCACATCATTTGCTTTTCACACATCATTTGTGTTTTTCACATCATTTGTTTGTTTCACATCATTTGTTTGTTTCACATCATTTGTTTGTTTCACATCATTTGTTTGTTTCACATCATTTGTTTGTTTCACATCATTTGTTTGTTTCACATCATTTGTTTGTTTCACATCATTTGTTAGTTTGTTTCACATCATTTGTTTGTTTCACATCAATTGTTTGTTTCACATCATTTGTTTGTTTCACATCATTTGTTTGTTTCACATCATTTGCTTTTCACACATCATTTGTGTTTTTCACATCATTTGTTTGTTTCACATCATTTGTTTGTTTCACATCATTTGTTTGTTTCACATCATTTGTTTGTTTCACATCATTTGTTTGTTTCACATCATTTGTTTGTTTCACATCATTTGTTTGTTTCACATCATTTGCTTTTCACACATCATTTGTGTTTTTCACATCATTTGTTTGTTTCACATCATTTGTTTGTTTCACATCATTTGTTTGTTTCACATCATTTGTTTGTTTCACATCATTTGTTTGTTTCACATCATTTGTTTGTTTCACATCATTTGTTTGTTTCACATCATTTGTTTGTTTCACATCATTTGTTTGTTTCACATCATTTGTTTTTGTTTCACATCATTTGTTTGTTTCACATCAATTGTTTGTTTCACATCATTTGTTTGTTTCACATCATTTGTTTGTTTCACATCATTTGTTTGTTTCACATCATTTGTTTGTTTCACATCATTTGTTTTTGTTTCACATCATTTGCTATTCACACATCATTTGTGTTTTTCACATCATTTGTTTGTTTCACATCAATTGTTTGTTTCACATCATTTGTTTGTTTCACATCAATTGTTTGTTTCACATCATTTGTTTGTTTCACATCAATTGCTTCTCAGATAAAGATGCTTAATAAGAGCGTCATAATAGGATCGAAATCACCGAATGATAATAAAATTTCTGATGCATACTTGTATAGTTGTTGTTGCTGCTGCTGTTGCTGTTTTTATTATTATATTTGCTGTTGTTGTTGTTGTTGTCGTCGTCGTTGTTGTTGTTGTTGATCTTTGAGGATGATTTCTAAGATGTTTCTGTTCCATCCATCATCAGGACAGGAAGATTTGTGTGAAGATCTTTTCGCCGCGTCGCACATTCCACGTTAAGGATCGCTATCTGTCGATTGAGTTTCTCGAGGTGACAACCGCTCTTCAACTCTTTTTATCACCGTCTGTCTTACAAGCGCCAACCACCTATCATTTATCCTTTGTCTCTTTATCCTTTGTCTCTTTGTCCTTTATCCTTTGTCTCTTTATCCCTTGTCTCTTTGTCCTTTATTCTTTATTCTTTGTCTCTTTGTCCTTTATCCTTTGTCCTTTATCCTTTGTCTCTTTATCCTTTGTCTCTTTGTCCTTTATCCTTTATCCTTTGTCTCTTTGTCCTTTGTCTCTTTGTCCTTTATCCTTTGTTCTTTATCCTTTGTCCTTTATCCCTTGTCTCTTTGTCCTTTATCCTTTATTCTTTATTCTTTGTCTCTTTGTCCTTTATCCTTTGTCCTTTATCCTTTATCATTTATCCTTTGTCTCTTTAAGGTCGTTGTACAGATGAAAAACTCTCCCCACAGATAATTTAATTGTCTCCATGTGTTTATATGTGTCATTACTATTCACCCTACTGCACTGCACTGCACTACAGTAGTCCTACTGACGTTGGTTCCTTAGAATACAAGTCAGTATGAAATGAATATAAAGTGACATATATCATGTTTGACTGGTAATTTGAAATTTAGCTGCCTCTCGATCTCTTCCTCACATAATAATTATCGATTGATATTATTATTATATGTAAAGTTGTTTGTTTATGAATCACTGATCAGTTTAAATGAGAAGAATGCCGATCAAATGCATTTCTATGCTAACTGATGATTTCGCTGGATATGCTACTCTTGTTCTTATTCTTATAATTATTTATCTTCACTTATGTAGCGCCTTTAAGAATCTCACACAGTGCTACTGGGCCATCCTCTCTCTGTCTGTGTCTCTGTCTGTTTGTGTCTCTGTCTCTGTCTGTTTGTCTCTGTCTGTCTGTCTGTGCCTCTGTCTTGTCTGTCTCTGTCCATCTGTTTGTCTGTCTGTCTCGCTGTTTGTCTCTATCTCTCTGTCAAACAATAGATTTCAAATAATTATAGTATATTCCTTTATTTATTTATGCATAATATGCTCATTGTATGCTTTGCAATTCACCTAAATTTATTTTAAAGCATGCTTGGTACATGAACAGTTAAAAAGAGTACCGATACTTTTGAAACTACAATCTGTCTGTCTCCCTCCCTCCCTCTCTCTGTCTGTCTGTCTGTCTCCCTCTGTCTGTCTGTCTCCCTCTGTCCGTCTGTCTCCCTCTGTCTGTCTGTATCCCTCTGTCTGTCTGTCTGTCACTCTCTCTGTGGCTGTTTGTCTGGTAGTTTATGTGTTGGCTTTGGTTGGTTTCTCATCGTTTCTTTAGCTGTGGAAACTGAATCATCCGAACATCAATGGCTTCATCGGCGCATGTTCTGTTGTGCCGAAAGTTCTCTTCTGTATGCAGTTCTGCTCTCGTGGAAGCGTTTCCGACATCATTCAACGCAAGACGATCAAACTCACGCCAGAGTTCCGACTCGCTCTTGCCATAGACATCGCTCAGGTCAGCGCTCACCTTAGACATCGCTCAGGAACCATTGTCTGTGCCGTTCCTCTCATGTAATTTTTCCCATTTTTATATCAATTAGTTCTGTTCTTATGTTGTGTGGATTCTTAACAATTGACAATCTGTGAGATGGACAATGATGTTGATGATAGCGCTACATTCTTAATGAGTCATTTCATTGAGGGAGGGAGGGAGGGAGGGAGGGAGGGAGGGAGGGATGGAGATGGCGGGAGTGAGGGAGGGCGGGAGGGAGGAGGGAGGAAGAGAGGGATTGCTGGTAATTAGCTGATAGTTGTATAATTGTGATGGTGAGACTGAATGAAATGCTGGTCATTGTGTGTGTGTGTATGTTGTGTGTTGTGCAGGGCATGAAGCATCTCCACCATTCACAGATCGGATCGCATGGTCATCTGACGAGCACGAATTGCGTTGTCGATGACCAATGGACATGCAAGATCACCGACCATGGTCTCTGTAGATTCCGATCAGAGTATCTCCTCTCGGCTGGCGATGATGACAACGAAGAACCCGATCGTAAGTCATCTTATAACACATGCATTCTATGCAGCATCGCATTCTATGCAACATCGCATTCTATGCAACATCGCATTCTATGCAACATCGCATTCTATGCAGCATCGCATTCTATGCAGCATCGCATTCTATGCAACATCGCATTCTATGCAACATCGCATTCTATGCAGCATCGCATTCTATGCAGCATCGCATTCTATGCAACATCACATTCTATGCAGCATCGCATTCTATGCAGCATCGATCGCATTCTATGCAACATCGCATTCTATGCAACATCGCATTCTATGCAACATCGCATTCTATGCAGCATCGCATTCTATGCAACATCGCATTCTATGCAACATCGCATTCTATGCAACATCGCATTCTATGCAACATCGCATTCTATGCAACATCGCATTCTATGCAACATCGCATTCTATGCAACATCGCATTCTATGCAACATCGCATTCTATGCAACATCGCATTCTATGCAGCATCGCATTCTATGCAGCATCGCATTCTATGCAACATCGCATTCTATGCAACATCGCATTCTATGCAACATCGCATTCTATGCAGCATCGCATTCTATGCAGCATCGCATTCTATGCAGCATCGCATTCTGTGCAGCATCGCATTCTGTGCAACATCACATTCTATGCAGCATCGCATTCTATGCAGCATCGCATTCTATGCAACATCGCATTCTATGCAGCATCGCATTCTATGCAACATCGCATTCTATGCAACATCGCATTCTATGCAACATCGCATTCAGCATTGCATGGCAGAACATCTGAATTATTGCATTTTCAATTTCATAGCTGTCATCCTATCATCCTCTCAATCTATCATCCTGTCATCCTATCATCCTCTCAATCTATCATCCTGTCATCCTATCATCCATCTCAGCTGAGACAGTGTTGATGCTATACGCTTCGTTTCAGTTCCAACATTTGGTTCGTTGTGCATTGTACAGATGTAGATGCGGAGGTTGCTAATATATGATGGTGTTGTTGTTAATAGATCAGATGGTTTATTACCATAATTATGTGTACATTACTCTGGAGACGCTTTTAAAATGTCTGGATAACTGATACATTTAATTAAATCTCTGATTTCCTAATTTTAAAGAAAAATCACAATTTTTGAAAACTTCACTGGCTTTGAGTTGTCATGTCTTGACATGATCCCATTGCCATAGGATTTCACTGAGTTCTTTATCACGTGTACACTAATGCAAAGTGATCATGTGAAACTAGTTTTCCTCATCTGTAGGCAAACTGAACACACTAATACATTGTATGTATAATTATTGTATAGTTAAAGAGTTCAGTGCAAGGTGAACAGTAACATACACATCTATGATTCATACACAATTTCACATACATACACCTGCAATCCTACATGCATGCATACATACATTGATGCATGCATATGCATACATGCATACATACATGAATGCATGCACACATACATGAATGATCGGATGACATGTTACAAGTTGTGTGTGGATGGATTTAACTACGGTTCTGCCATCTTCTTTTTTCGCCATTCATCTGCCACATTATATGGCTGGCTGTGTTTGTCTGTCTGTCTGTCTGTCTGTCTGTCTGTTTATCTGTCTGTCTGTCTGTCTGTTTGGTTAGGTCTGCTGTGGACGTCACCTGAGCTGTTGAATCTTTCGCCGAAGAAGCGACCGATCTGTGGCAGTCAGATGGGTGACATCTACTCGTTCGCAATCATCCTTCAGGAACTCTGCTACGAAACACAACCATTCGGAGATCTCTTTGAATTGCTCGGAGCCAAAAGTCAGTGGCACCTCATCATCATCATCATCGTCATCGTCGTCATCGTCATCATCATCATCGTCGTCGTCATTGTCATCATCGTTATCGCCATCATCATCATCATCGTCATCATCATCGTCATCATCGTCGTCATCATCATCATCATCATCATCATCATCATCATAACAGACTCTGCTCTGATTGGACAGTCTAATTAGATCATACCAGCTGTGGGAGGATTCGAATCTAGAACCTTCTGGCTCTAAGGCACCGAACGCACCACTACACCACCGCACTCCACTTGTGTATATATTCGTAATTGATGATGATGATGATGATGATGATGGTGGTGGTGGTGGTGGTGGTGGTGGTGGTGGTGGTGGTTGTGGTGGTGATGGTGATGGTGATTGTGATGATGATGATGATGATGGTGGTGGTGGTGGTGGTGGTGGTGGTGGTGGTGGTGGTGGTGGTGGTGATGGTGATTGTGATGATGATGGTGGTGATGGTGGTGGTGGTGGTGGTGGTGGTGGTGGTGGTGGTGGTGGTGGTGGTGGTGGTGGTGGTGGTGGTGGTGGTGATGATGATGATGATGATGATGATGATGACGATGACGATGACGATGACGATGATGATGACGATGACGATGATGATGATGATGATGATGATGATGTGTTGTGTTTGCTGCACACAGCGATTGTGTCTCGGGTGAAGGCGGGTGATGATCCTCCGTTTCGACCGCTGGAGGCTTTCCAGGTGGAGGCGGTGGACAACACCGGTCACATTCCGTTGTGGATTGCTCTCATGCAGAATTGCTGGAACCAGGATCCGTGGCGTAGGCCGCCATTCGCAGAAATCATTCTCAGGCTGACGGTTATCAATGGCGGAAAGTAAGCAGATATCTGTTTGTCTTCACTTCTCAGACAACTTTGGTAAAGACATGTTGGCAAAATGTACAATTTATTTATCGCGTTTTCTACAGCACCCCTTGAAGTTCGCTGCTCAGAAGCGCTCCCGACAACAGAGTGGACACTGCATCGGAGTTTCACGCCAAAGCGCACGAGCAATTACGAGTGTAAGACTTGCTCAAGGCCCTCATGGGACTGGAAGGGGAATTTGAGCCTGGATCCCTCCGGTTACAAGGCACCGAACCCACCACTATACCACCGCGCCCCTCAATGTTTAAGAGTGCGGAAAACTTGAGAACAGGAAACAATTAGTTGTTTAGGTTTGAAGTCCATTGGCGATGATGATTTAGTTAGACCATGCCCATAGGTGCAATCACGTCCTAAAAGTTGGGGGACCCTAATGAATCACGTCCTAAAAGTTGGGGGGGACCATAATAATAAAGTTAAGGGACCACTCAAAAGTTGGGGGGACGCGTCCCGTGGGTCCCATAGGGTGGTTGCGCCTATGACCATGCCTTTGTGAGCACACTTGAGTAACTACTGTGACTTCGTGTAAGAAACCTTTGTAAACAATCTTGTTTCTATCAGACCAGGACATTAATTATGCAATGTGTCACATCAGATGGACTCTGATTAGGAACATTTCGCAAAACATAAAATTATTTGCTCGTTTATTGTCTTCTCTGTATTTGATTGAAACACTAAATTCGATTTTTGTGCATCTGTCAGACCTCGAGCTCAAAGGGCCGCAACACTTGCAGCTCTCTTCACAATCAATCAATCAATCAATCACATTGTGTAACACTCCATTGTAAGGTAAACTTTCTGTTGATTTGTATAAAAATAGAGTGAAAATGCATACTAATTGAAACTGATACATGATGGTTAAATGATGTTATATAAGTGGGCAACGGAACTCCTGCATCAGATTCTTTTTAAGAACATTAGCTTCTCATATGCATTCATATACTTTCCATTCCTGTCAGTCGCCACTTATCTCCGGCTAAAGATCAGCTGATGTTGTAGAATGGCTTTCTGTGGATGTTGACTGAATTTCTTCCACCCGACGTGTAGATAGATCTAGGCTGCCAGTGGATGATGCGGAATAATCGGTTGCTGCTGTTGCGTGTGTGTTTAGGTTGATAAATGCTGTGGAGACGGTCATCAAGATGTTGGAAGAGCACACGCAGAAGCTGGAAGAGATCGTTCACAAGAGAAGCGAATTGCTGTACGAGGAGAAGCAGAAGGCAGAGGATCTTCTCTACAGTGTTCTTCCAATGTGAGTTCAATGACCTGCATGCACTTCCTATAATTTTATATATACAGTTGAGTCTGTTGTAAACATGTTATATGCAGCATAAAATTATGGTGTCTCCTTCTGATTTGCTGGGGTGTTCAATATGTGTGTGTATCATTTAGTTATTATTAGTGTATTAATTAATATTAATAGAATTAATTTATCAATAAAACTTATTTAGCGCCAGTGTCATATGAGTCATCAGCAAATTACACATCAAAGTCCAAGCTATGTTCAGGTCATCATCAGGTCAAGACATATTATGGTCGACATATACCGATATATATATATATATATACATATTATATATATATCCTATATTATGTTATTTTGCTGTTTAACGTGGGTTCTTATCAAGACATGGGGTGATGACCTGTGGTGTTTGTTTAGACAAGTGGCCGAGGAATTGAAGCAGGGTAACAAGGTGAATCCAGAAGAATTCAGCGCGGTCACCATCTACGTCTCTGACATTGTCGAGTTCACGCCACTCTCCGCCAGTAGTACTGCCATTCAGGTAAGGGATGGCAAGGCGGATGACCGAGGCTCTTGCAGACATTCGGTCTTAGATCTCTGCCCTCCACCGCACTTCCTAAGAATTAGCGACTGGTATAGATATATCTATCTTTCTCTGCACTATATATATATATATAAAATATATATATACATATATATTATATATGTATATATATATATATATATATATATATATATATATATATATAGTTATGCACAGACCATCTTGCTTAGCAGCAAATGCCTCAGAGGCTTAGAATTAGATATTGATGTCATCATCATCAATGCATTTTTGTTTATCACTTAATTATAACTTCATTTGCTTCATCTCTTTGATATTTTTTGTCATGAAATTGCAACACAAACAAAACGTATAATTACCTAATTAAATTTTTCATAATTAAAAAAATCATTAACATGCTTTCTAGAATGGATTTCAAAGTCAGTGATGTTCTGGCACTTCTAGTTGACGTGTGTCAAGGATAGAAAATTTAAAATGATTTTAGTTTTTTTTACTCTTTTTGGTCTCTCTGCATGAATGAAGTCGCTGGTTTTTGTTTGTTTATAGATTGTCACTTTGTTAGGAATTCTGTTCAATATGTTCGATAAACTGATTGACACTTTCGGAGTGTACAAGGTAAGAACTGACGGTAAACAACGGTTGTGTACATAATGTTATCTTTAGAGGTTTTGTACAAGGTAATAACTGACGGTAAACAAAGGTGGTGTACATAATTAATTATCTTTAGAGGTTTTGTACAAGGTAATAACTGACGGTAAACAACGGTTTGTACATAATTCATAGTTCCCTCACTTTACCTTCTCTTCCTCTGTCCGGGATCTTGGAGTCACACTGGACCAAGAACTTACTTTTACGCGGCATATCAACCTGCTATGCCGCAGTTGCTACTACCAATTGCGTCAGCTTAGAGTGGTGCTCCGCTCCTTAACCTTCAATGCTGCCTTAACGCTAGTCCATTCTTTTGTCGTCTCTCGTCTGGACTACTGCAGCGCCCTCTATGTGGGTCTTCCGGTGACTCGGGTTGGGTGCTTGGTTCGGGTCTTGCGCTCTGCGGCACGCCTTGTTGGTCGCATCCCAAGATTCGGTCATGTTACTGACTATATGCGGGATGTCTTGCATTGGCTCCCTTTTTCACAAAGGATCACTTACCGGATATCTTCCTTGGTTTGGCGCTGTCTCGCGGGTGTGGCCCCTGTCTATTTGCAGGAGCTCTGTTGCTCCACCCTGAACGTCCAGCGCCGTGGCTCTCTCCGCTCTTATAAACGGGCTCAGCTTCTTGTCCCCCGATCACGCACTTCTATTACGCAGCACCGTGCCTTTTCTGTCGTTGGCCCTGCAACCTGGAATGGGCTCCCTGTGGAACTACGTCTTGTGCCTAGAGCCTTTGAGACTACGTTCTACTCTGCTCTTAAAACTATTCTTTTTAACCGTGGTTGGGTCGGGAGCGCTTCTGAGTAGATACTCTTGAAGAAGCGCTATATAAGTGTTTGAAATGAATGAATGAATGAATAATTAATTATCTTTAGAGGTTTTGCTTACTCAGCAGTCGGCATTTATTCTGTGTGAATATCAATTGCAAACTTCGTTACGCTTTTGTATTGCCATCTCTAATGCAAAAGACAAATGCGATATTGAACAGATCGTATGTGAAGCTGTCTTCAATCATATGCATCTGTTGTAAGCAAACAACAGTGAAATGATGAGTCAAACACAGTATCAATATCAATATCACTATGAAGTTATAGGCTAATGATGATCATCAATGTATAATAATTGTTAAATTACTGATGTAAAAAGGAACCCTGTCTCGCGGAACCATAATTATGTTCCTTTGGGTTTACCTATTGGAAACCTGCATACGAATTTGCAAACTGTACATTTGTATTAGACCTACTTTGTGGTGGTGGTCAACAAAGAAGATTGATTGATTGATTGAAGAAGGCAAAAAAGTGAAGTAAAGCTGCTTTATAAGATGTTAGAATAAGTCAAATGATTGATTATTATCGCCACTCTTGCATTGTATAAAAAATTCCAATTAAAGCAACAGAAAATTGTCATTTGCTCAATTATTATGAAAATAGATTGAACATAGTGGATTGGAAGATGTCTCTACAACAACATTTATTTCAATTATTTGACATCTTTTTAAAACTTATCAGAATTGGAGTGTTTACTTTTGGCGGGGCTAATCTGAATGTCAGCATGTGTGTTAAACGAGTTCCCACTTTGACCAATTGTGCTTGTCTTTATTTGGTTTTGACTGTAGCTTGAGACAATAGGTGATGCATATGTTGTTATTTGGTTTTGACTGTAGCTTGAGACAATAGGTGATACATATGTTGTTATTTGGTTTTGACTGTAGCTTGAGACAATAGGTGATACATATGTTGTTATTTGGTTTTGACTGTAGCTTGAGACAATAGGCGATGCATATGTTGTTGCTGGTGGCCTTCCGGAGCGTAATGGAGACCTCCATGCAACGCAGATTGCGTCAATGGCTCTACACATTCTAAGCTCCGTGTTTACGTTTACGATTCCTCACATTCCGGAAAGACCTCTGCGAATACGAACTGGCATTCACACAGGTTAATAAATCATTCATGATGTAAACATAGTTTTATAAATGAACCATTTCTTTAGAGATGGATTATTGCACTGGTTTGACTGAGTGGAATTACATTACGGTGCACTAGCTAAAGTTTAAGAATTTTTTTAATTAAAAGAAAAAGCAACTTATTTTATGACAGTGCAAGCTGTACGAGCTACGAAGTCAAACGGCATAAAAATGTATAATACATATGCTAACGGTGTCTAATGCTTGGCAGTTCGACTAATGGACATTGGACACATAGGCCTAATTATCAAAAGGTAGAAAAGACTTTTTAGATGATTGCATAACTTTTGTGAGGTTCTGACGAGGTGCTAAAATCTGTGTAAAATGTGTATACGTGTAAAAGGTGTAGAGCTACTATACTAAGGCTTTGCAATTAAATTAAATTAGAATCCTGTTGATCGTGGATACTGTGCACTTTCTAATGCAATCAATTACTCTGCCATTTAACTGCAGATGCAGATGTTAAGGAAATGAGCTTTTGTTCAAAGTCTCTGAACTTGCTGCTTTTTACATTGTCCTAGACTGTAAAAGAATTGTTTCTTCTTTGCTGTAGGTCCTGTAGTTGCCGGCCTGGCTGGCACTAAGATGCCTCGATACTGTTTATTCGGTGCTACCGTCAACACGGCTTTTGCAATGGAAGCAAGTGCTAAACGTGTAGGATCTGAACAAATCCTTAGAATATCATTAATTCCATTTATTTCATGCACCTCAAAACAACATGCATCTCACATGGACCAGAATTCTATATCTATAGTCAGACCTAACTGTATTTCAAGTGATAATTTGTTGCACCTCTTCAAGAATCGTAAGCTTATGTGATGCTGAGCAAGTTATAAGTAATAATTGTATGACATATTTAGCAAAGATTAAATAATAAAATCGTGTTTTGAAATTATACACAATATATTTTTAACGTTTAGAAATTGATTACTGATTACTTGACTGAACCAACTATCTTGAATCCCTTATCAATAGTAGTTCTTATGAGAAGTTCCTAAATTTAATCAATAATATCTCTGAAACATAAGCATGCAATGCGGCAATAGGGCACAGTATAATTTCAAAGATTTCATGAGCTGCAGGACTTGGATGGTCATCTCGGCATTCTGCTACGAGTCTGATAAAAAATAGAAACAGGCCATATCTTTAACACGTGCATGTTGAAAGACTGAAGTTACTCCACTACAAGACTTGCTTGTGAAGCTACATTTCTTTCTGTTTTTGTCTAAATTAACAGCAATGACAATTAACGTCAGCGATTCGACAGCCCAGCTTCTGCTCAACAGCAAGCAGTTTGAACTTGAGAAACTGGAAATGGAAGTGTTTGAGGTAAGTAGAAAGCACGCCACCATTTTATCATTTGACCATTGTATAAGATCTTCACATTTCTGGCAATTCACACTTTTACGCAGTAATGCAAAATGCTTTAAACTTTACCAGTTTTCCTTTCAACACCAATACCATACGTTTTGCATAAAAATTGTGTCTTTAATGGTCATTACATGTAGCTTGATTGACTTATTAGATTATAGTAGTTGCTTGTACATGTATGTGCACTTGCTGTACATGTAAGTGCACTTATACATGTATGTCCACTTGTTGTACATGTATGTGCACTTGTTGTACATGTATGTGCACTTGTTGTACATGTATGTGCACTTGTTGTCAGTGGCGTAGCCAGGAATTTATGATGGGGGTTGGGGGTTTTATGGCCTGGCCGGATACCCTTCCTGACACCAACCCAACAGTATTACAGTAAATAAAAGGCAAATAAAGTAACAAAGGGAATAAAGTAACAAAAGCAATTATTAGGCCTACTACAAGCAATTGATTTTGTTTTTTTCTTATTTAAGTGGATAAATAACCTTTAAAAAACTTTTCCTAAGCCATTGAAGGTTTTAACCCCCGAAACCCCCCTTGGCTACGCCACTGCTTGTTGTAACCTAAGTGCACTTGTAACTGTGTTACGGTGACATAAATTTATCATTATTAGTACCATAGTAGTCGTGCATGTAAAGTAAAAAAAACTTTGTTTTCAGGGAGGCCGAAGGGTTACTGTATACCGATTACTGAGCTTGAAGGACATGAGTCTACCGATGCCGCACAATGAATGAATTATTGCAGTTACATTGATGTCAGTTCGAAGAAGTGTTCAGTGGAGGCTGCCTACCCAGAGGCGCTCTGCCCAACCGATAGAATTTCTTCGTAGAGATCTCTTTCCTTTTGAACTCTCTTACCTAACTGGTCAAGCCAGTAACCAATCAGCATCTAAAGCAACCGATGATGGTGAAGTTCGGACATTCTAAATCTCTTAACTATCGCATTAAATTATGGTTAAGTTTGTCCGGCTTTTCTGACTACATAATCCACAAAGTGTGTGTTAAGCAACATGTAAAAGCGTTACACAGTACATATATAATTCAGAATATTATGTAAGTATTGACGAGTGGATGTAAAGTTGAGATACTATGTGAAGTGCCAGGTTATAAATGGTCTACAGAAATGAGCTCAAGTTCGTTCAACATGTGTGTGAATGTATTTGCATCAGAAATGAGTTATTTATGTCGATATTCTGCATTGAGGATATTTAAGATATATATGTAGATTTCTGCTGCCAACAATTCCTCATCTGGTTAACCATTTGTCACAAGGTGAAACTTTTTTGGGGGGTGGGGGTGGAGATATGTGGGCTTGACCCAGAGTTTAGCTTGCTAAAAAATGTTATTTTAGCCATGAATTAAAACCAGACTTTTGTGGGTTTTAGGCCATTTGTGAGTGAGGGCTCCTGTATTTTTTGAAGTCATGCCTCTGAAATTTTCGTTAAATTTTACCAAATAAATATCATTTGTAGCTGTGTTTTGCTACACATGATATCATCTTCTGATGAGGTATATATTATAATATCTGTTCTTCAGGTGCCTTAACATTGTGAGGAATTGGCACATTGATGAATTCAATGTCATTAACAGTACTGGAGATTACGATGCTAATTAACAATGTGTGACTAATCTGGGCATTCTGTCCAGTGAAACAGGCCAAGAAAATTTGTCCGAAACTGTTCTTTTCATTTTATTTGTGCTTATTTTAGGAACAAACAGCATCTGATAATGCTTTACAACTGGGAATTATTTGCAGAAACTAAAACTATAATATTGATCAACTATATTCTGCAAAACATTATACAACCAAAGCAATTTTAAAAATGAACAGTCAATTTAAATAAGTTATAATTACGGCTATCGAATCAAATAACATTTAACTATATTTTTAATTATTCTGTGAGGTCACTCTGCATATTTATGCTAATAAGTGAAAATACATCGAGCGTAACAAGCTGTCAACTACAGCAAAATCCCATTGCTGAATATATCAGCCGTATAATTATAATTAAATTAAATTATGCTTAAAGCTACCAAAGGCTGGAATACCAGTAGGTTGCTGGTTACAAGATGCTCAGGTGTCAGAATGAGGCACAAAGCCAGGAAACAAACTGAACACTTACAAAACCTTGGTGTCCAATATTGCCGTGCATGTTTAACGCCTCATCAAAGGAATTTACAAACCGGAAGACTGGGGCTGGTGTATCAGTTTGGTAAAAAGTGTAGCGTAAAGCGAGCTAAAAGATGGAAGAACGAAATGGATCATAAACTTAGCAGGTATTTGTTTTCGTACAGAAACTCATCAGTCAAATTAGAGTTAAATTAGAGAACGTAGATCTGAAGAGCAGAACTTCCCACTTCACAGCAGACTGTTGTTCATTTCATCAAGATGCTGTTGCATTGAGATGAGTTCGTGCTTCAGTGATTCCATTTCTTGCAGTTCGCAACTGCTCTCACGATCATCACGATCACTGCTGAAGACAGGCGACACAGTGCATGCGAGAGGCACAATGTGTGCACCGCCTTCATTCGACAACTCATCTTCCATGTCACACAGAAAGCTCCTCCTGTCTGCAAGTTTCGCTGTAAACCATAGAAAAGGATGAGACTGCAAGTCAATGCAGGCAGCAACCAATAGCTATTATCTCTAAAGTTCCAAACATTCGGACACAATAGAATAACAATAAGCAGAGAATTTGTCTTGAAATTCATGTGATTGATTGATTGATTGATTGAGAAGAGCAGTTCCTTAAGCTATCCCGAGTGGCAGTCATGGGCCATGAGTATCATGATTCAGTATTACACTTCATACCGTATAAAGTGTGTTAGCAACTTCATTTTTCTTGGCCTCAGCATATGAGGAGGGCGGGTGGCCAGTCCTCTCCCTCACCGTCTCATCTTCTCATCAACAGTCGTGTACACGCTCTCTACATCTGAATTGTCTATCATAGACGAATACGATGGTGTACAAGTGGAACATGAATCTCAAAGCAATTTTCATTCCTTGCATGGTTTGAATCTTCAACCTTCTGCACAGTTCAGCTTGCTAACCAATAGACTGCTGTCTTTCAGTTAAGAAAATCCACAAAGAAAGAAGATTTTAATTCACCTGGAGTTGAAGTGAGTTTTCTCTTAGGTGTTGTGGGATTATCGGTTGTGATGTCGTGCTGTAGACAAGCAGAAACCTGTGACTGGCAGAGTACGTCATATTCATTGAGGTCCTGCATCAGTTTCTCCAGCTCAGCACTCTCACTTTCAACATCATCTGCATCCACTAACAGAGAAGTCACAATGCAGCAGTTTAATATGCAAGCAGAACATCAAACATGATTATTGATTAATTTAGCCACTGATATGTTGCTATCAATCCTCGATTCACGCTGAACTCTTTCAACTAATAGACCTCTTTGTCATCGGCCCTATGGAATAAAATTGGTGAGCATTAGCATTATTCAAACGCGTTTCATTGCAACCTTAAGACCTTTTAGCCGGGGTTGGTTCTGGAGCGCTTCAGAGTAGTAACCCTGAAGTGGTGCTATATAATTCTCTGTAGCATATTTGGTGACACAATCAGTTTTACCCATGATGAGGCTGCCTTTTGGCAAGCTGCCAAATTTTCATGCGATGCCTTTAACTGATTTGAGAAGCAAATAATCTTTAGAACTGTAATAATAATAATAATAATAATAATAATAATAATACTGTTTGACAACAATAAATAGGAAACAACAGCAGCATTGACAGTTTTCATTGAAACACATTAAAAACCAAAGTTTAACTGCGAATGATATTCAACTGGAATTTATTGAAAATATGTGAATTGTAAAATGTCATCGCACCTTGTTTGAGTTTGTCATTCTTCTGTTCCTTTGCTTCGCTTTTCTTGCTGCGCTTTGCACTGGCCTTGCCTTCGTCTCCAGTTGACTTTGGAGGCTTCTTCGCTTTCTTTGCTTCTCCTCCTGCTTCAGGTTTTGTGAACAGATGTCCATATTCACGGCCATTGATGTGCAGTTCATAAGGAAGTAGATATCTGATAACAAAAGGATTCTTGTTAAAACCATCTTCAAACTATAACTGAAGCATTTGGTTACAAAAAAGCTGTCAGTTATGGAACAGGCATTTAGCTTCCACTAGCCTCAACTGCTGCAGTTCCAAGTGTTTAAGCCTGCAGACACACACACAGACACACACAGACACACACAGACACACACAGAGACACACACAGAGACACACACAGACACACCCAAAAAAGTTCACCATCATCGCAATCCGTGCGCTGAAAGCCCGTAGGTGTCCAATGCAAGGTCATAGAAAGCAAGGTCATAGAAAGAAGAATCCAGTCCAATTTCAGACACATGATATAAACAGATTTAAAGAAATAATAATTTATCTATACTAACTTTTTATAGTAGTTCTTTGTTTTCAAATTTGGTTTTGCTGTAGAGACGCCTGTCAGCTCACTGTAAATCTCAGTCCACAGCCGCTTCTGACAAACCTTCAAAATTCATATTACCAAATTTACCACATAAACCTAGTTTACATAAAGAAGAATTATATCACATAACTGCTGGATAACAATACAGAAAATTCAAAATTAAACTCAGGCTGGAAAATGCAGGTTAAACCCAGACACATATCAATGAATCGCCAAAAGAACAATAATTTCCTCAGTCGGAGCAAAACGTCTCATAATTCAAGTTGTCTTATGAAGCAAACCAGTATTATATTGAAACAGAGCTTGCAAAAGAAATTAATAGAAAATCTGTTAGAAGAAATGACTAGCCAAGCAGTACCGTGTCATATCCACCACGGTCATGGGTTGCGAGAAACAACTCAAACAGACCAATGCATCGTGTCTCCCAGACGGGTAGCTTGTTCATACGCTGCTTATTCTGCGACATAAACTTGCGGACATCTTGTTCGAATCTGTCGTGGTTCTCTTTGTACGTCTGCAGTCAAATAAAAAGCAAACCTTAGAAATTTCAACTTACATGAAACGATAAAAAACAATTCCCAAAACATTCAAGATTTTATTGCAGTCTGTTAAAGAAAACAGCAATTCATTACCTCTAGAGTGAGAATGCATTCAAAGTTTATAAAAAAATTAAGTAAACAAGGGAAGGAATATAACTCTTACGGTTTTCTGTGTATTGTTATTTTATAATAATTTCCATGTTAATAGTTTTTAACATCATTAATATCACATAGCGTTAATTGGCAGACAGTGGTCTTAATGAGGTGCTGTCCTATTATTTACATACATATAACATTAGCGTGGCAATTAAGACAGATGAGGCCTCTGAGTTTTGGGGGCTTAAATTACAAGGAGACAGGAACTTAACTGAGAAGAAAGTTACAAAACAAAACATGGACAGTGTCAGACAGTGCCTTAATGACAAGAGCATCTAAACTGGAAAAGGTTGAAAGTGAAACCTTCAGTAGCGTGAAATCTCAGCGTACCTGTACGTCTATGGTGAATTTCTCCTCCTTTGTT
Organism: Lumbricus terrestris; assembly: GCA_949752735.1. NCBI lineage: Eukaryota > Metazoa > Annelida > Clitellata > Crassiclitellata > Lumbricidae > Lumbricus > Lumbricus terrestris. The sequence goes on from OX457045.1 coordinate 1,182,548, forward strand.
CTGCCAACCAGTGATGCAGATTGACCGAGCAGTTCTTGCAGACCTCCTCCAGGTCCCTCCTCCTGCCCCTGCTCCTCCTCCTCCTCCTCCTGAGCCACAGAGCAAATCTCGTCAGCTAACTCGTCAAATGCTGAAGTCTCTTCACCTCCACTTAGTTCTGCGTCATTCACCTTCGCAGATTGCGACTGATCGTTGTTGTTCTTTGCGATTCGATCCACTGCAGTGTGTCCTACGTTTTCACTTGCAGCTGCTTTTGGCTTCACACGGTTCAGAGTATTTGCAGCTGCTGTTGATGATGATGATGAGTGTTCTGGTTTCTTTGTTTTCACAGGTGGACAGAATCCTTTCTTTAATCCATTATTTGCATTGCCATCCAATGGTTTTGACGATCCACTACTTGGAACCATGAAAGATGGTTTTCTTGCTGCTTTCGCTTTGCTCGTCTGCTTAGCATTCGTCTTTTGAGCTGAATCATCCTTTGCTGGTCTTTCTACATCATCAATATCTGGAACCACTCCGGCTTCTTCGATATCACCAGCTTCCACGTCATTCTCTGCCACAGATGAATGATGTTCATTCACCACGGATGCAATGGCTGCTGATCTGTTGCTCTTCTGTTCAGGTGATGGCTGATCACCCGATCGGTTGATTGATTTCTGTGATAACAGATCAGGTATCAGCTTCCGAATCTTCGACGCAGGCTCATCATCATCAGAGCATCTGTTTTCTTTAGCCGCATCTTTCTTTAATAGTAACTTAGCACCTGTGTCCAGCTTCGCTTTCTTCTTCTTTTTCTTATCGTCACACTGAGAGCTAATCTGTTCGTCAGGTCTTTTAGTTTTACGGCACACAGCTTTACCCTTTGCAGAATCCGATGTTGCTGGATTTGGTCTCTTCTTTTTCTTCTGTCTGTCCTCTCTGCAAGTCTTTGAACTGGCAGCGACTAATCAAAAACAACAATCAACAATTAATATGCTTCACTTTATTTAAAAAAATGAGTTTTAGAGCTTCATCTAGACAAAATATAGAAACATGGTAAACTTTCTATATGAAGCGCATGCAATAAAATTATTATTCTATAATTTGATTCTTTTCACATGCAATTATTCTATTTGATTCTCTTAACATGCAATTATTCTATTTGATTCTCTTAACATGCAATTATTCTATTTGATTCTCTTAACATGCAATTATTCTATTTGATTCTCTTAACATGCAATTATTCTATTTGATTCTCTTAACATGCAATTATTCTATTTGATTCTCTTAACATGCAATTATTCTATTTGATTCTCTTAACATGCAATTATTCTATTTGATTCTCTTAACATGCAATTATTCTATTTGATTCTCTTAACATGCAATTATTCTATTTGATTCTCTTAACATGCAATTATTCTATTTGATTCTCTTAACATGCAATTATTCTATTTGATTCTCTTAACATGCAATTATTCTATTTGATTCTCTTAACATGCAATTATTCTATTTGATTCTCTTAACATGCAATTATTCTATTTGATTCTCTTAACATGCAATTATTCTATTTGATTCTCTTAACATGCAATTATTCTATTTGATTCTCTTAACATGCAATTATTCTATTTGATTCTCTTAACATGCAATTATTCTATTTGATTCTCTTAACATGCAATTATTCTATTTGATTCTCTTAACATGCAATTATTCTATTTGATTCTCTTAACATGCAATTATTCTATTTGATTCTCTTAACATGCAATTATTCTATTTGATTCTCTTAACATGCAATTATTCTATTTGATTCTCTTAACATGCAATTATTCTATTTGATTCTCTTAACATGCAATTATTCTATTTGATTCTCTTAACATGCAATTTAATTTTCCAACGACGACTGAAAATCAGGAACTGAGAAATTATCTGTTGGCAAATGAAGAAATATATTCACAGATTATTCACAATTGATTTCGGTCTGACAGTACAAGTGTTACAGATTTAATAGGTAAATAACTAAAATAAAGAATTAGCTATTAATTTGAGATTGAGATCCATTCACCTGGAGCATATGGCTGGAATTGACATCTACTCAATCTCTCCTTCAGTGTCAACACTTGAAAAGAGTTTGCTTCCTTGACGGCTTCTTTCACAGAAAATCCTTTAAAGATTTTCCTCTCAAGGGCACTCGTCTACGCATCAACAAAGTGTGACAGAAATTGTAACAGTGATAATGCATAAGGTAACATGTAAAAACTTATTAATTATAGCACATCCCTGATAGACTCTCCATCATAACACTCTACAAGCATGTTGTAAGTCAGAAGGATGGCCAGTAGCAGTGTAATTGCATCTAGTAATTCATATAGCACCACTTACAGAGCAAATTACTCAGAAATGCATTAGCCAAAAATGTAAAATGTCAACTGGAACTGTTTACAGTTCACTTATCTACTGCTATCAAAGAACAGAAAGTTATAGTTCTGGCACATTGTTGCTTCATCCATAATTTATTTCCATAAAATACTAGAAATTTACTGTAAATTAATTCAAGGTTTTTAAAAAACTAGTAATCTGCTTCCAGTTCCATATAGAAGACCAAATGTTTTAGCATTAAAATATTTCAACGGTTATTCTGCCGACCTTTTCATGTCGACCTGCAGAGGGATCGAAGGGTACGTGATCTCCAAAGATCTCAACCATATGTTCTGGAATCCAGGCATGCGATCTCTTTGGTCCAAGAAACTCGATGTGGTAGCTAAGCGGGTCACCATCGCAGTCCATGGAAACGGAAACGTCGTAGTCCGCATCCACAACGACCACGCCTGGCCACCTAAAACAGTTTGCCAGCATGCAAGAAGATGTTTATCACCAATATTTTTACTTGAATGTTTTTCGATTAGTTGCTGTCTCATTGTGCATAATGCAAATGGTGTGTTAAGGACTACACTCACTTTTAATTAATAAAAATTATTATGAAATTACTAATCATTATTAATGATTAAGTTACTTAATACATAATCTATAAAATCAGTTCTTGTTGATCAGAAATAAGAGCCAAGTCTTGCACAAGGTTTAAATATTCTTATTTCTTAACTTTTTACCTAAATCTTTATTCACTGTTCTTGCATACTATGACAGCTGCGATACGATTATGCTTTGCAAGTGCAAGTAATACTAGCAACTGATTAAATAGATTTTTTTAACTTATCCGAACATGTTACAGAGCATGCACATCAACAGTGTAAGCTGTTGCTTACGCCATTCAGTTGACTCTGTTTAAATAACACGTAGCAATAATTTCACTGCTGCAATTAAGTTCCATAATAAAATAAGCAGTCAAAGGAAGCAACCCTTTAGTTAATCAACTAATAGCACTTGTAGATTATGATGTTTCTGACTGCTAAGAGCTCGGACTACTGTTGCTTACTCCATTCAGTTGACTCTGTTTAAATACACACATAGCAATAATTTCACTGCTGCAATTAAGTTCCATAATAGGATAAGCAGTCAAAGGAAGCAACCCTTTAGTTAATCAACTAAAATCACAAATCATCAATTTATCAAATTAGTAAATGAGTGGAACAGTGGTTCATAGGTTCATACCAACTGTAGCCAGGCATCTTTGCCCAGACGAGAGATCCAATTGGAAGAATTGATCGGATGTAAATCAGTCTGCACCTCTCCACCATTTCCTCTGCTTCCCACGTGTCTTCCTCTGGGATATCGCAGCTGCTGTATCTCAGATCTTCATTCATGTAACAGAACCACGGCTCATCACCAAGAAGCTTCGCACCAGCCTTTGAAATGGTTCGCCACTTTAAGCAGTCTGGCTTCTCACATTGGACCCATGCTTCCTGCAACTGTCACACAAACTGTCATTATTTTATTATCTAAAGAATCTTTTCTTTACTGTGGTGCTAAGCAAATGTAAATAAAGTACGCCTACTCCACTGAAACATCATAATCATTTAAAAAATTATATAGGACCTAAAGTTAAATTATAAAATACTAAATACTAATCTGCTATAGATGTGAGATTACCTGATTTTAAATAAACTTGTAACAAAATACATCTCTGCCAAATGTTATCTGAATGAGTCATGAACTTGAAATTTAGGCATTGAGAATGAAACCTTTAGAAGAATTATATAGTACGGTTTGAATTAATGTATTATACTTATTTCTATGAAAACATAAATGAAAATGCAGCCAAATTCAAGACTACTAGACTGATGTGTGACTCTTTTGACTTTTTATTATAGGCCTACCTTTTGTTTAAGTATTTTCGTTAAAAGTGATTGTTCTGTCTTTCCCTGTGATGATGCATCTGAGTCATCAGTATCCACATCTTCATCCACTCGACTTTTCTTTGAATTATCACCTACAATTATGAAATTAAAATTCGCATGCTGATTATCCCTACAATATCAGGTCACACGACTACCATCACCAGTTAATCACGCTGGAAAATATTTCAAACTCTAGCGCACAAGAAGCTTCATTCTTTTGAAAAACAGACAAAATGTCGGCACTTTACAAATCCGTTTTTAGTCTGCGAGCATAGGTGCAATCACGTCCTAAAAGTTGAGGGGGACCAAATGAATCGTCCTAAAAGTAGGGGGGGACCATAATAATAAAGTCAATGGGACCACTCAAAAGTTGGGGGGACGCGTCCCGTGGGTCCCATAGGGTGGTTGCGCCTATGTCTGCGAGGTGCTTCTGACATCGACAAACACGCCTTTCTCCAGCATCAAAATAATCCGAAAGAGTTCAACTATTGGTATAGACTATAGTCTATAATAGTCTAAAAGGCCATGCGGTTAAATAAGAATGGCGCACTGTGACGGGAAGTTTAGACAGCAGAAAACTTATCTCGAAGTGATTCTAACAAGATAATAGATAATAATAATTAATTATTATAGTATTTACAATCAATGGCTGCTCACCCATTATACGTCTACCACACTCCGTCTCAGCCATTCCTAAGCCAAAAATTGCAAACAAGAGAACTACTTCTACGTGAATGGAATTTTTCCTTTCGATAGGCTATTTTAAATTTTCGAACAGGAATTAATAAATTAAACACAAAATATTAATTAATTTTAATTCTTTTGACCGACGCCGAACATCATTAAAACATCGATCGTCTGCTACTTGCGCGCTAACCTACACCCAACATACACTATCAACATCTTAACAAATCATATAGCGCCACTATTGATACCCGTTATTACTATTGCAAACGCCATTGACATTGTCATAATACTTGCAGTAGTAGTAATGATAATAATATAGTAGTAGTAATGATAATAATATTAATAGACTAGATTTTGCAGATTTCTAAATCATGCATAAACAATATCAATATTATTATTGTTATAATAGGAATATTTAAAATGTAAATATAATAATTATAATTAAAGATATAATTTTTTAAATGTGGTTATGGTTATATACCATGAAACACTAACAATTATCCCGAAGTTTACACTGCTTAACAGTTTATCTTCAAAGATGTAAGTAAATGAGCAGATTACCACTATCCATGACAACTGTCATCAATCCAGCTTTCGTTTAAGAATATTTTTTACCGTCAAGCCCACATTTATTAATTTAGGCTAAGAAAAAAAGACTGAAAAGCTTCCTATCAGGCAAGACTTAGCTTCATCAATACAACGTCTATTTCTTCCATTTACAGGAACATCAATTCAGCTTCTATTAGAATTAGTTCAAAGTTTAAACAGTCCAATATTCATTAAATGTTTATGGAAACAATTGTTTTCTTCAATCCAGCTTCCATCTTAAATTGGCAATATACATTAATATAAATCAGTGACGTAAACAGCAGCTTAACCAGAGCAAACAGCAGCTCATCCTACTCAGATCACATAAACATGTAGACTCATGTCAACAATTTATTCCTGAAATTTTTCACACAAAGTTCAGCAGGCACACATGGTTAAGAAGACCATAGGCCCAGATGCAGCCTATCAGTGCTATAATTTTACTAATAGTATGGCATGTACTTACAACTAATTTTGCCTCAATATCAAGCTTCAAATTGCTGTAAAAATATATTTGTATCAGTTACATTCGATTGATGCTGTCACTCCAGCAGTGCTTTCAACCATTTCTGTGTTTCATTTATGAACAGAAATATTGTGCAGAACGTGGCAGATGTCCTGCTCAAAGCGGTGGATAATATCGAGACATCGACGTTGTAGAACGAGTAGTTGAACATAGATGGACATGTTTTGGGAGTTCAATTCAGATTGCACACAAATAATTTGAATTGCAGGGACATAGCGTTGTCACTGAAGTTAAAAACTAAGCTGAAACTTTAAAAATGTGCTGAATCCCCTCCATCCCCACTATAAACTCGTGCTACCACACCCGCCATGCTCAAGGTTTAAGCCCCCCTCACCATGGGCGGAGTTTGGTTTCCGTTCTTGGAGGGGCTAAAGCCTTTTGGGGGGGGGCTAAGACCGGGAAAAGATACCATTTACCTGGTTAAAAAAAGAATCTGGGACTTCTTGGGGGGCTTAGCCCCCCTAACCCCTGATAAACTCCGCCCATGCCCCTCACCCCACAAGGAAAAGTCCTCACTAGCGAGACATTACTGTTGAAGTGACATCATCTGCTCATTTGAGTAAAATTGAACGTCATTGGTAAACACGCACTTGCATTCGCAAGTGAATGTTAAATTCATGAATAGGTTTAGACCACGTAAACTTGAAGTGGCTTCCAACAATGCCTTGGACATTAATAATTTTATCACAATGGGACAAGTGGAGGCATAGAGGGAAACATAGAGCAGCATCAGTAATCATATAATATGGTTTAAATCCATAGGCGGAGACCTGGGCCGAGAATTGGGGGGGACGGAAAGACGCGAGATTTTCAGAAAAATTTCTGATGACCGGCAAAATCTCGGGGGAAAAAAGTTATTTTCGCCGCCAAAAAAGTTGATGACCTTTTTTTCTTAGTCATCCGGCAAAAAACCTCGCCGAAATTTTCTATTTTCACCGCCAAAAAAGTTGACGACCTTGTTTTTTGTTAGTCATCCGGCCAAAATCTCGACGAAATGTTCAATTTTCGCCGCCAAAAAAGTTGATGACTTTTTTTTTTAGTCATCCGGCCAAAATCTCGACGAAATTTTCTATTTTCGCCGCCCAAAAAGTCTTGACGCTCAAACATTGGGGGGACAAATGCATGGGCCGTTCCCCCCCAACACTTTCATTGGGGGGGGACCGTCCCCTCTGTCCCCCTTAGGTCTCCGCCCATGCTTAAATCTTAAAAGACCTCAGATCCAAAGTCATCATTGAAGAGTCCCATTAAAGAAAAGCATGTCCACATAAATTTACTTGTTCTCATACCAAAAGCAATTCTTAACATCTTTAACTTAATAAAGCAATGTTTGATTACCGCATCATTTCTGTATTTGCAATTGATTTGGTTCTGCAGAAATCCTAACGTTCACAAAATTGCAATGAAATGCTACAGAGACAAAGCCAGCGAGCAATCGATGGGCAAGTACTTCCTACAGTTCGCCGACTGACAATGACATTGACTTCGTGCCATTGGCACCAAAGCGGAAGAAGATGTCGGAGGAGTTTCTAAATCCGATTCAGTGTGACTTAAGTTACCAGAATAATCGTAACTCAACTCCTCTTCAGCTTCAATTGTACGCAAAGCAAACATTGCAACTCTAGGATAGGAATCATCGACGTGAACCGGCGCCAGAAACAAGTTCGGATCACAGGAGTGGTTTATGAATCTCCCTACATTGCCCTTCAGTCGCGGATCAATGTACGTTGTCTCTGTTCCAGATACGCAGTGTTCGTAAACAGCCATAACGAAATTGGAATCAGCTGCCTTCAGTACACTGGTTCTCTGTTTAGCTTCTTCTGGAGACAAGATCTCACCAACATACTCGCAGACAAATGTGTTTTCACTGATTGTCTCCATTGCCTTAACACCCAGACCCTTCTTCAGAGTACGAAAGACTCTGAGCTTAACGTTGACTCCATTTTGAATGACACGATTAGCACAGCTCTCGTTACACGTGCAATGTGAATTACACTCATACAACGGTCGCATCGTATTCTGGTAAGGGTCGACACCAGCCAGCTTTCCACTGACGTCATACGCCGAACCAAAACGTTTCATGCAACGACAATTGTCTTCCACTGAACAATTCGTTTCAGATGAACAGAAACATCCTTCGATTTGATGAAATTTCTCATCAGATTCCAGGCTCATCTCTTTTGAAGGTCCTGGAACGTTCTCACTGATGTACTGCAAACAGAATTCAACAGCACTGTAAATTATACAAATGGTTAAGCACAGATTTATAAAGCAGGTTTACACAGCTTGAAAGTGAATGCAGTAACAAATGAGATTTAAAATTCAAGTGCAGTACACACAGCAGGCACCAAAGTTTGCCGTGGGCCACACAACCGGTGCTCGTGAATAAGCAGTTGCCCTTTGCTTAGCATTAGAGTAGCACATTAGAATTTTGAAGTTTACGATCACGAATGTATATTAATCTTGAGTGAAAGCTGACTCTGTTTCATTTGGCAACAATCATCATAGTAAACAATATGGCCACCCCAGACATTGAAAGAATAGAGTAGCCTACTGCAACTTTCCACAGTCGACTACTACTGCTCAAGAAAGTCACACAATATTTAAGGTGGAAATGAAGTTTCACTCCCACACAAAATTAACATAACATTTACTTCTGTCCGATGCTTTAACACAATAGTTTAAAATCTTTAAATTGCCAAATGTTATGCAATTAAAGTCATTAATTTGTTATTCATTGCTTACTCACAAAAGCGGAAGTAGTGGACTGTGGAGGGAGTTGCAGCACTCTATTCTAGCCTAGTTTTGAATGGTCATTTTTTTTATTACGGTGATCATTAAGAATGAATTAACTGCAAAATGCCTAAATTTCTTTGCACTACATGCTAGTTGATTAAATAGAAGCTGGATTTACGAAACAAATTTTTGCCCAAATGAAAGCTGGATTGATGAAAATGATTTATGCCAAAGTAGAAGTCAGACTGATACAAAAAATTATTATACTGGGCCAAGCTAATGATTTAGAACGCTACAGCAATACGGAAAAACCGAATTGTCTAAGTCGTCGATAAACCGCAACTGTACGTTTACCGAGCTAACATTCACAACGTCTACCTCGAATTTCATACAATCGTGATCGATGTCACTGTCAACAAGTATGGGTTGTGGTTCACATTCAAAGCCAATAAACCAATCCTTCCCTGAATTGCTACTTTCACTTAAATCCATGATGCACAAAATTAGAAGGGCATTGGTTTGTTTTGAAACTGCACGTGGCCAATAACACAGACTACATATGCTATAAGAGTCACATCAAATCGGCGGATGGAAGAAATACTAGCGCCAGCTCGTGTTTAACAAAATGAGTCTTTTACTTAACGATAGCGCTGAAACAACGACCTGTAAGGCTGTAAGCAAGGTCTTTGCACTAAGACTCAGATAAACGGTGCTGAAACAAAAGAATTTTTGTCACACAACACTTGAAATGAATTTCTAGTCGTCATGTGTCGGCTATAATTGGTCGCTAAGACGTTGCTTTGAAACTTTTGAGGGATCGAGGGAGGATAGATGGAAGGAGGGAGGATGTGAAAAGAAGATTACGGAAATAATAACAGACAGTAGGCCTAAATAAATCAATAAAGTTACATAAAATGAAAAAATAGAATAAAACGATGTTAAAAAAATGAAAAACGACGTTTTTTGGAAAAACTAAAAAAACTGTTTAAACAACTATGGTACATGTATAAGACCAGGTAATTCAGTCTTCTACATGAACAAACTAAAAGGAAGCTGAGTTGATGCTTTTTATTCACGTCGTGAATAAAAAGCATCAACTCAGATTCCTTTTTTCTCCTTTTCCTCCACCTTCTCCTCCTTCTCCTCCTCCTTCTCCTCCTCCTCCTCGTCTTCCTCCTCCTCCTCTTCCTCCACCTTCTTCTCCTTCTCCTCCTCCTCTTCGTCTTCCTCCTCTTCCTCCACCTTCTCCTCCTCCTTCTCCTCGTCCTCTTCCTCCACCCTCTTCTCATCCATTGTGCGTCGTTTGCAGTATGGAATTGTCAGTAAGTATGTAAATCGATGCATATTAATATTAAATTTCAACCACCGCATGAATTCGTGGGGTGGGGATAGTGGCAGGATTGGCGCTTGCACCTGTCCGTTTTGGCAACTCACGTTAGACACGCTCATCTTCGATTGGAAGACGATGTCACATTGAACGAAGCAAGTTTAACACTTCGAATGAAGGAGTGGCAGGAGGAGGACGAGGAGGAGAAGAAGGAGCACGAGGAGGAGGAGAAGGAGGACGAGGAGGAATTATTATTATTATTATTATTATTATTATTTATTTTTTTTTTTTTAAATTATTATTATTATTTATTTATTTTATTTATTTTTAAAAAAATTATTATTATTATGTATCTACATGTATATATAATTATGCATGATGTTTAATGTAACACATGCATTTTAATTATATACCGGTACCCTTTGTAGATTGATGCTGCGGTGTAGGCTATATATTCTCACTAGAATGTCGTATATGTACACGTGTATGTATCTGAGACAGCAGCTGCAGAGAATGGATGGATGGATGAATGGATGGACGGATGGGTGGATGGATGGATGGATGAATGGACGGATGGGTGGATGGATGGATGAATGGACGGATGGGTGGATGGATGGATGAATGAATGGACGGATGGGTGGATGGATGGATGGATGGATGGATGGATGGATGAATGGATTGATGAATGGATGCGGGTAAGAAGGAGGCGATCGCTCAATGGTAGGTACACGTCTGGCAGAAAGAGAAAGACAGACAGAGACAGACAGAGACAGACAGAGACAGATAGAGACAGACAGAGACAGACAGCGACAGACAGAGACAGACGCTTCTTGCATTCGTATGTAAGAAGGAAAGAGAGTCGAGTTCATCGATGTCGTCAACACCGATCCTGCAGTAGTCTTACATCGGTGAACTACTGTGCACGACACGACCAACAACCGCATCCACCTCTTCCACCTCCTTCTCCTCTTCCTCCTCGTGGTCTCCTCCATCTCTTCCAGTCTCTTTCGGGATCGACTTCATTCTTCAGCGACAACTTCTGTCGCCAGTCGTCGCTCGAAATCGTCCACATGATATTCGGTCAGTAAGCTTCCAAAATTATGATACATTTAATAATTATATAAATTATTATTATTATTGTTAATTCCAACTGATTAAACGTTCGATTAACCTCGTAATAAATTGTATTATAATCAAATAATTATTATACTTACAATGAAACAAACGTTGTGTTAGCTAATGGACGCAATGTTCTTCCACCTCACCCACCCTTGCAGGGCCACCACCCACCACTCAGACACTCTACCTCAACCCCCCCACCTACCCAGCCGAACATTTAAAAGGGAGACGGGTGATTATTATTAATAATTATTATTATTAGATCATCGTTTGTGTTTCAGTTTGATTACTGAAAGTATGGTTAGCAAGAAAAATCGGACGGGTTAGGGTTAGGGTTAGAATCAAACTATACTCATTATGACGACGACGACGACGATGATGAGGACGACGATGATGATCATGATGATGCCTAAGTTGTCCGTTGATTAATTGAGAATGATAAATTATCCATGAACGTGCGATGTTAGTACAGCAATAACAGTATAATTATGACACTGGCAATAATATATGTATTGCAGGAATCGATGGGTACATGTATAGATGTATGTTTCGCTCGCTTCACGTTTCTTTATCGCCTTTCGAAAGCTAAGCGCAAAGCACAGTATATATATATATATATATATATATATATATATATATATATATATATATATATATATATATATATATATATATGCATATTATATACACGTAGCTTATCAGAAGCGCTGCGTCAAGTCAGAGGGATTTTTGTCCGCAGGTGATCATGTGTAAAAAAATACAACGGAGGACATTGTTCAACATTACATTGTAAATCGCAATGGATGCCAGAGTTACCATGCAGACCATTATCATGACGTTGCATTGACTACAATGCAAATTGTAAAGAATTCTTCTGAAAAGTGCTACATATTTTATGTATCGTGGCGATAAATTATTGATGACATTGAGCGAATTATGGATGAGATTTGATTATTATCGTAATAATTCGAATCTATGGATCGAGGTTGATAAGTGCAGAACGATGAAGAAGAGGAGGAAAAGAAAGAGGAGGAGGAGGAGGAGGAGGAGGAGGAGGAGGAGGAGGAGGAGGAGGAGGAATGGTATAAGTGGAGAAGATGAGAAAATGGCGGAGGTGGATAAGGGAGAGGTTTAGGATGAAGCTTTTGAAGTCCATGCATGCGTGTGTGGATGTCCGCTGTCTGTTATTTGACTGGAAACAAATTTCGCCATCAATTATTGCGTTCTACATGACGTCATTCATTCTGTGACTGTGACGTATTTCTGCCTACGACGTCTTTCTTTTCAGGACGTCTTCTTTCATTCTGCGACGTTTTCATTATGACACGTCATTAATAATGTGACGTCTAATTCGTTGTTGTGACGTCTTTAATCGTCTGCCGGTAACGTCACTGTAGCGAAGCAGACGACGACTATTATCATTATTATTAATAGACTATCGCTCTCACGTCGCTTATTTTTTCATTTTGCTGCTTTCGAAACACAGAGGAGCTGGACAGACACACCGTCACACACGCGTCTGCAGCCCAATAATTATCATGTCTTCATGTAGATCCCTCAATGAAGTATCTATAATTGAGAAAATATCTCCATCTGTGTCTGTCTGTCTGTCTATCTGTCTGACTGTCTATCTGCTTCCTCTTCTTCCCTTCATCGTCTGTCTGTTTGTGTGTGTGTGTGTGTGTCTGAGTGTCTGTCTGTTTGTCTGTCTGTTTGTCTGTCTGTCTCTCTTGTCAATTCTATTCACCGTCCACCAGATGTCGACTCAAAGAAGACAAATATTTTGCATCTCTTTCATTGGTTGTCCACTGCGCCCGGAAGAACGAAGAAGACCGAAGATTCCCGGAGAAGACCGAAGATTCCCGAAGACGACCGATCTCTCTCTGACCAATTACAAGATCTCCTCCGTATTGACTCCCAAGACACTTGTTTCTGGAAGAAGAGATATCTGATCGGTAGTTTCCTAGTCTTAGGTCGAGAAAGACGACTCTCAGACAGACAGTTGCGTTTCTGTCTCTGTCTCTCCGTCTGCCTGTCCGGAACTCTCTTCTCTTCTCTCTCTCTCTCTCTCTCTCTCTCTCTCTCTCTCTCTCTCTCTCTCTCTCTCTCTCTCTCTCTCTCTCTCTCTCTCTCTCTCTCTCTCTCTCTCTCTCTCTCTCTCTCTCTCTCTCTCTCTCTCTCTCTCTCTCTCTCTCTCTCCCGCTCTCCCGTTCTCTATTTCTGTTTCTGACCATGCATGTAGATTGTAGACTGCAGGCTGTCTTTGTCCATGCAAAACTTTTATTCTAGTCTTCAGAATGTCAACTGAAAACACCTCCTCCTCCTCCTCCTCTTCCTCCTCCTTCTCTTTCCACTCTTCCTTCCATCCCCTCCTACTTCTCCTCCACTTCATCTCCCGAACGCATCGTCTCCATCTCCCTGATGCCCGTCTTACCTTTCAACTGGAACACATTCTACGATTTCAATTCAATTCCGACCATGTAATGATGGATGTTTGCGGGAGCCACATAGCCACAATGTAGCCACATTGGCGCTACAAAAGTTATGAGATTATTATTATCGTTTCGTCATAAAAGGAGCTACGTGATTACAGAAGAACTGGCATTTGCATTGCTTCAGAATAACTTCCGGCGTTGCCCTAGAACAGCGTCATCCATAATTCATTCATTCATTCATTATTAGCATTTATATAGCGCCCCTTCAAGAAACTACTCAGAGGCGCTCCCAGCCCAGCCACGGCAAAAGAAAAAAGATTTAAGGGACTTAAGGAATAAGGATTGACTGGTCAGGTGGAGGAGATGGAGGTTAGGAAGGAGGTCATTCCAGATTGACGGCCCCACAACCGAGAAGGCTCGACACTGTCTGGTAGCCAAGCGAGCCCGTGGAACAAGCAGTTGTCCCTTCGCAGCAGAGCGAAGGGCCCGACGCGCTTCAATGTCAGAGACTGGGCGACAAAGAATGCGCAGGTAGGATGGAGCGCAACCAAGGATACAACGTGAGACCAGGGCAGCAATTCGATAATGGATGCGTTGGGCTATTGGCAACCAATGCAGCACA